>QVTF01020332.1:312500-387500 GCA_003573665.1 Oxygymnocypris stewartii | reverse complement strand
ATGTTCGGGTAGGTGCCGCTGCGGAGTAACCCAGTACCTGCGTGATTCGTCACAAGCATAAACATAGAGAAGTAGATCCGGCTATGGGTTAATTTCACTCAAATACTAAGTTCATTGCACTTAATAGACTTTGTACTTTTAATGTAAGTGTAATCTGTTAACAACGCACATCATAAATCTGTCTGATTCAGAACTGGACTTCAAAGCGAATCGGGACTTCAAAGTTAAAATGAACTATGCTAAATGTAACACAGATATTGCTTGGCATACATGTGTGTGTACAAATATAATTTTCATTGAAAGAGTACAAGAGGGAATAATAAACTAATTCGTAAATAAACGTGCTGTCACTAGGGATGGGAGAAACTATTCTTTTTAAAGACTCGACTCAATTGAATCAATCGCAAATGATTCAGTGATTCACTGGTGACGCCTGCTGGTCAAAACTGTGTAAATACAACAACACAGCTTTTACAAACCCAATGCAAATACCATCTTGAAAGTATAGTATAATACACAGAACAATTAAAATAATGAAGTGTCTGTATAACATGTGATTTATTTGTATAATTAATATTAATTAGCAGGGCTTGTTTTGATTGAATGCACAGGTCAGTTAGAGACTTAACTATTCATCCTTTTAATTACACAAATGTCTCGTTAAGAAGACGACTCGGTGAGCTTCGAAACAGTTGTGACGTAACGAAGCCTCGTTCACTGAAAGCACGTGACTTTGGCAACCTTTTCTGCCATAAAAAACAACTTTTGCAGTTTGATGCTGATTCGCAAAAAGTATTGAAACGCGCCCAGGTGGCGATCTGCTGCACAGGACGCTACGCGCCACAAAACCACAGAAGAAGAGGAAACGCCAGCTGGGGTCGTGACGTCATGCGTGTGACGTCATCAGCGGAACAGGGTTGAGAGAGCCGATGTTTACGCCGCTCATAATAAACTCATAAAACAAATCAAACAACAGGTATGTGTGAAATATAGACACTAATATGATCCTTCATCGGTGTTTATCGCGCTCAGAGAGCCGCTAGCAGGCGGTTACAGAGGAGGCTAAGCGCTGCTAGCATTAGATCCGAGTTGCTAAAATAATAAATATGTGTAACGTTACTCGTTATATTCCGACTAAATGAACGACACACGTTATTGATTGTTCAACAGAGACTGTGATGATGGTTTTTAGGACTAACAGATGAATGAGAGAGCTAGGCCTGGAGTCTGTTTACATGCGGCCCACTGACTAGCTCTCTTTATTAGCGTTAGCATAAAATACACAATACAGCTGTGTGTGTGTGTGTGTGTGTGTGTGTGTGTGTGAGAGAGAGTGTGTGTGTGTGTGTGTGTGTGCGTGTCTGCGCGCGTGTGTGTGTCTGTCTGTCTGTGTGTGTGTGTGCGTGTCTGTCTGTCTGTCTGTGTGTGCGTGTCTGTGTCTGTCTGCGTGCGTGTGTGTGTGTGTCTGTGTGTGTCTGCCTGTGTGTGTGTATGCGTGCGTGTGTGTGTGTTTGCGTGTCTGTGTGTGTGTGTGTGTCTGTCGGTGTGTGTGTCTGTCTGTGTGTTGTGTGTGTGTGTGTGTCTGTCTGTGTGTTGTGTGTGTGTTTGTGTATATGTGTGTGACCCTAGCAAAACCAGTCATAAGGGTCAATAATATTTCCATTGATGTATGGATTGTTATGATAGGACAATATTTGAGAATAATTTAAGTTCCTAATGATTTTTGTCATAATAAAAAAAATTATAATTTTGACCCATACAATGTATTGTTTATTGCTACAAATATATCCGTGCTGCTTATGACTGGTCTCCCGTTGGGCTGCTGTTTAATACATAACAGTGTAACTTCCAGCTCAGTGGCGTGTCATCTTTGGCTATATTGTCTATAATCATCATTGTGCTGCTTGTCAATCATTTGTGTCCTTGATACAACATCCACATCAAATATTGCACCATTTAAAAGTATTAATTAGCAGCCCAATGTGATATATATTTGTTGTTGCAAGTACACTTACTATCTTTAACCATGTGTAATGGATACGTTCCAGATGCATATCTCTCAAGATTGGAGAGATGCACAGCTTATAAAAGCGATACGCAGGTTTAGTTGGTCATTCTCTTGTGATGCAGCTTCCAGATGTCTGAGGACGTCTATGAGAAGTTCCTGGCTCCTGAAGAGCCATGTCCGCTGCTGTGTCAGAGAGGGAACTTCAGTGAAGATGCCACGCTGGACGTCAGTCACTTGGGCTGCCAGCTGTCCTCATGTCACCGGACCGACCCTCTTCACCGCTTCCACAGCGGCAGGTCAGTGACACACATTCTCTATTAAAAGATCTTCAAAATCATGGATGAAGATGGCTGTTTTTTACCTTTAATGATAAGTGCACATCGGCAATCGTTCTGCATCACGGGTCACGTGTAAAGCATGCACGCAGAGATCTGGGTATCGCTGGAATTAAATCAATTCAGATTCTTATCCATGTCCAGTTTAAATTCCAGTGTGGTAAAAATAATAAAGTCAGACATTTAGATATCAAACATGTTTATTCTGTGTAAATTGGGAGTTTATTATGTTATTTTTATGGGATGTTGTGGTTCTCAATGACTCCCTCAAGATTGACTTGTTTCATTACTGGATAAGTCAGTGTTTTTGAATGAATGGTTCAAAGATATGTGACCCTGGAGCACAAAACCAGTCATAAGGGTCAATTTTATGAAATTAAGATCTATGCATCATCTGAAATCTGAATAGATAATCTTTCCATTGCTGGACAGGGATCTGTGTGTCTGTGAGCTGGACTGCTGGACAGTGATCTGTGTGTCTGTGAGCTGTGTTGCTGGACAGTGATCTGTGTGTCTGTGAGCTGTGTTGCTGGACAGTGATCTGTGTGTCTGTGAGCTGTGTTGCTGGACAGTGATCTGTGTGTCTGTGAGCTGTGCTGCTGGACAGGGATCTGTGTGTCTGTGAGCTGGACAGTGATATGTGTGTCTGTGAGCTGTGCTGCTGGACAGGGATCTGTGTGTCTGTGAGCTGGACAGTGATCTGTGTGTCTGTGAGCTGGACAGTGATCTGTGTGTCTGTGAGCTGAACTGCTGGACAGGGATCTGTGTGTCTGTGAGCTGGACAGTGATCTGTGTGTCTGTGAGCTGAACTGCTGGACAGGGATCTGTCTGAGCTGAACTGCTGGACAGGGATCTGTGTGTCTGTGAGCTGGACAGTGATCTGTGTGTCTGTGAGCTGAACTGCTGGACAGGGATCTGTCTGTGAGCTGAACTGCTGGACAGTGTTTGTGTGTCTGTGAGCTGAACTGCTGGACAGGGATCTGTGTGTCTGTGACATGGACTGCTGGACAGTGATCTGTGTGTCTGTGAGCTGAACTGCTGGACAGTGATCTGTGTGTGAGCTGAACTGCTGGACAGTGGTCTGTGAGCTGGACAGTGATCTGTGTGTCTGTGAGCTGAACTGCTGGACAGGGATCTGTGTGTCTGTGAGCTGGACAGTGATCTGTGTGTCTGTGAGCTGGACTGCTGGACAGGGATCTGTGAGCTGGACTGCTGGACAGTGATCTGTGAGCTGGACTGCTGGACAGTGATCTGTGAGCTGGACTGCTGGACAGTGATCTGTGTGTCTGTGAGCTGGACTGCTGGACAGTGATCTGTGCGTCTTTGAGCTGAACTGCTGGACAGGGATCTGTGTGTCTGTGAGCTGAACTGCTGGACAGGGATCTGTGTGTCTGTGACATGGCCTGCTGGACAGTGATCTGTGTGTCTGTGAGCTGAACTGCTGGACAGTGATCTGTGTGTCTGTGAGCTGGACAGTGATCTGTGTGTCTGTGAGCTGAACTGCTTGACAGGGATCTGTGTGTCTGTGAGCTGTGCTGCTGGACAGGATCTGTGAGCTGGACAGTGATCTGTGTGTCTGTGAGCTGAACTGCTGGACAGTGATGTGTGTGTCTGTGAGCTGGACAGTGATCTGTGTGTCTGTGAGCTGAACTGCTGGACAGGGATCTGTGTGTCTGTGACATGGACTGCTGGACAGTGATCTGTGTGTCTGTGAGCTGAACTGCTGGACCGTGATCTGTGTGTGAGCTGAACTGCTGGACAGTGGTTTGTGAGCTGGACAGTGATCTGTGTGTCTGTGAGCTGAACTGCTGGACAGGGATCTGTGTGTCTGTGAGCTGGACAGTGATCTGTGTGTCTGTGAGCTGGACTGCTGGACAGTGATCTGTGTGTCTGTGAGCTTGACTGCTGGATAGTGATCTGTGTGTCTGTGAGCTGAACTGCTGGACAGGGATCTGTGTGTCTGTGACATGGACTGCTGGACAGTGATCTGTGTGTCTGTGAGCTGGACAGTGATCTGTGTGTCTGTGAGCTGAACTGCTGGACAGTCATCTGTGTGTCTGTGAGCTGTGCTGCTGGACAGGGATCTGTGTGTCTGTGAGCTGTGCTGCTGGACAGTGATCTGTTTGTCTGTGAGTTGGACTGCTGGACAGTGATCTGTGTGTCTGTGAGCTGTGCTGCTGGACAGTGATCTGTGTGTCTGTGAGCTGGACAGTGATCTGTGTGTCTGTGAGCTGGACTGCTGGACAGTGATCTGTGTGTCTGTGAGCTGGACTGTGAGCTGGACTGCTGGACAGGGATCTGTGAGCTGGACTGCTGGACAGTGATCTGTGTGTCTGTGAGCTGGACTGCTGGACAGTGATCTGTGTGTCTGTGAGCTGGACTGTGAGCTGGACTGCTGGACAAGGATCTGTGAGCTGGACTGCTGGACAGGGATCTGTGAGCTGGACTGCTGGACAGTGATCTGTGTGTATGTGAGCTGGACTGCTGGACAGTGATCTGTGTGTCTGTGAGCTGGACTGTGAGCTGGACTGCTGGACAAGGATCTGTGAGCTGGACTGCTGGACAGGGATCTGTGAGCTGGACTGCTGGACAGGGATCTGTGAGCTGGACTGCTGGACAGTGATCTGTGTGTATGTGAGCTGGACTGCTGGACAGTGATCTGTGTGTCTGTGAGCTTGACTGCTGGACAGTGATCTGTGTGTCTTTGAGCTGAACTGCTGGACAGGGATCTGTGTGTCTGTGACATGGACTGCTGGACAGTGATCTGTGTGTCTGTGAGCTGAACTGCTTGACAGTGATCTGTGTGTCTGTGAGCTGGACAGTGATCTGTGTGTCTGTGAGCTGAACTGCTGGACAGGGATCTGTGTGTCTGTGACATGGACTGCTGGACAGTGATCTGTGTGTCTGTGAGCTGAACTGCTGGACAGTGATCTGTGTGTGAGCTGAACTGCTGGACAGTGGTTTGTGAGCTGGACAGTGATCTGTGTGTCTGTGAGCTGAACTGCTGGACAGGGATCTGTGTGTCTGTGAGCTGGACAGTGATCTGTGTGTCTGTGAGCTGGACTGCTGGACAGTGATCTGTGTGTCTGTGAGCTTGACTGCTGGATAGTGATCTGTGTGTCTGTGAGCTGAACTGCTGGACAGGGATCTGTGTGTCTGTGACATGGACTGCTGGACAGTGATCTGTGTGTCTGTGAGCTGGACAGTGATCTGTGTGTCTGTGAGCTGAACTGCTGGACAGTCATCTGTGTGTCTGTGAGCTGTGCTGCTGGACAGGGATCTGTGTGTCTGTGAGCTGTGCTGCTGGACAGTGATCTGTTTGTCTGTGAGTTGGACTGCTGGACAGTGATCTGTGTGTCTGTGAGCTGTGCTGCTGGACAGTGATCTGTGTGTCTGTGAGCTGGACAGTGATCTGTGTGTCTGTGAGCTGGACTGCTGGACAGTGATCTGTGTGTCTGTGAGCTGGACTGTGAGCTGGACTGCTGGACAGGGATCTGTGAGCTGGACTGCTGGACAGTGATCTGTGTGTCTGTGAGCTGGACTGCTGGACAGTGATCTGTGTGTCTGTGAGCTGGACTGTGAGCTGGACTGCTGGACAAGGATCTGTGAGCTGGACTGCTGGACAGGGATCTGTGAGCTGGACTGCTGGACAGTGATCTGTGTGTATGTGAGCTGGACTGCTGGACAGTGATCTGTGTGTCTGTGAGCTGGACTGTGAGCTGGACTGCTGGACAAGGATCTGTGAGCTGGACTGCTGGACAGGGATCTGTGAGCTGGACTGCTGGACAGGGATCTGTGAGCTGGACTGCTGGACAGGGATCTGTGAGCTGGACTGCTGGACAGTGATCTGTGTGTCTGTGAGCTTGACTGCTGGACAGTGATCTGTGTGTCTGTGAGCTTGACTGCTGGACAGTGATCTGTGTGTCTTTGAGCTGAACTGCTGGACAGGGATCTGTGTGTCTGTGACATGGACTGCTGGACAGTGATCTGTGTGTCTGTGAGCTGAACTGCTTGACAGTGATCTGTGTGTCTGTGAGCTGGACAGTGATCTGTGTGTCTGTGAGCTGAACTGCTGGACAGGGATCTGTGTGTCTGTGACATGGACTGCTGGACAGTGATCTGTGTGTCTGTGAGCTGAACTGCTGGACAGTGATCTGTGTGTGAGCTGAACTGCTGGACAGTGGTTTGTGAGCTGGACCGTGATCTGTGTGTCTGTGAGCTGAACTGCTGGACAGGGATCTGTGTGTCTGTGAGCTGGACAGTGATCTGTGTGTCTGTGAGCTGGACTGCTGGACAGTGATCTGTGTGTCTGTGAGCTTGACTGCTGGATAGCGATCTGTGTGTCTGTGAGCTGAACTGCTGGACAGGGATCTGTGTGTCTGTGACATGGACTGCTGGACAGTGATCTGTGTGTCTGTGAGCTGGACAGTGATCTGTGTGTCTGTGAGCTGAACTGCTGGACAGTCATCTGTGTGTCTGTGAGCTGTGCTGCTGGACAGGGATCTGTGTGTCTGTGAGCTGTGCTGCTGGACAGTGATCTGTTTGTCTGTGAGTTGGACTGCTGGACAGTGATCTGTGTGTCTGTGAGCTGTGCTGCTGGACAGTGATCTGTGTGTCTGTGAGCTGGACAGTGATCTGTGTGTCTGTGAGCTGGACTGCTGGACAGTGATCTGTGTGTCTGTGAGCTGGACTGTGAGCTGGACTGCTGGACAGGGATCTGTGAGCTGGACTGCTGGACAGTGATCTGTGTGTCTGTGAGCTGGACTGCTGGACAGTGATCTGTGTGTCTGTGAGCTGGACTGTGAGCTGGACTGCTGGACAAGGATCTGTGAGCTGGACTGCTGGACAGGGATCTGTGAGCTGGACTGCTGGACAGTGATCTGTGTGTATGTGAGCTGGACTGCTGGACAGTGATCTGTGTGTCTGTGAGCTGGACTGTGAGCTGGACTGCTGGACAAGGATCTGTGAGCTGGACTGCTGGACAGGGATCTGTGAGCTGGACTGCTGGACAGGGGTCTGTGAGCTGGACTGCTGGACAGTGACCTGTGTGTCTGTGAGCTTGACTGCTGGACAGTGATCTGTGTGTCTTTGAGCTGAACTGCTGGACAGGGATCTGTGTGTCTGTGACATGGACTGCTGGACAGTGAGCTGAACTGCTTGACAGTGATCTGTGTGTCTGTGAGCTGGACAGTGATCTGTGTGTCTGTGAGCTGGACAGGGATCTGTGTGTCTGTGAGCTGTGCTGCTGGACAGTGATCTGTTTGTCTGTGAGCTGGACAGGGATCTGTGTGTCTGTGAGCTGTGCTGCTGGACAGTGATCTGTTTGTCTGTGAGTTGGACTGCTGGACAGTGATCTGTGTGTCTGTGAGCTGGACAGTGATCTGTGTGTCTGTGAGCTGGACTGCTGGACAGTGATCTGTGTGTCTGTGAGCTGTGCTGCTGGACAGTGATCTGTGTGTCTGTGAGCTGTGCTGCTGGACAGTGATCTGTGTGTCTGAGCTGTGCTGCTGGACAGTGATCTGTGTGTCTGTGAGCTGAACTGCTGGACAGTGATCTGTGTGTTTGTGAGATGAACTGCTGGACAGGGATCTGTGTGTCTGTGAGCTGTGCTGCTGGATAGTGATCTGTGTGTCTGTGAGTTGGACTGCTGGACAGTGATCTGTGAGCTGTGCTGCTGGACAGTGATCTGTGTGTCTGTGAGCTGGACTGCTGGACAGTGATCTGTGTGTCTGTGAGCTGAACTGCTGGACAGTGATCTGTGTGTCTGTGAGCTGAACTGCTGCACAGTGATCTGTGTGTCTGTGAGCTGGACTGCTGGACAGGGATCTGTGTGTCTGTGAGCTGGACAGTGATCTGTGTGTCTGTGCTGAACTGCTGGACAGTGATCTGTGTGTCTGTGAGTTGGACTGCTGGACAGGGATCTGTGTGTCTGTGAGCTGGACAGTGATCTGTGTGTCTGTGTGCTGAACTGCTGGACAGTGATCTGTGTGTCTGTGAGCTGGACTTCTGGACAGTGATCTGTGTGTCTGTGAGTTGGACTGCTGGACAGTGATCTGTGTGTCTGTGAGCTGTGCTGCTTGACAGTGGTCTGTGAGCTGGACTGCTGGACAGTGATCTGTGTGTCTATGAGCTGAACTGCTGGACAGTGATCTGTGTGTCTGTGAGCTGTGCTGCTGGACAGTGATCTGTGTGTCTGTTTGCTGGACGGTGATCTGTGTGTCTGTGAGCTGGACTGCTGGACAGGGATCTGTGTGTCTGTGAGCTGGACAGTGATCTGTGTGTCTGTGTGCTGAACTGCTGGACAGTGATCTGTGTGTCTGTGAACTGGACTGCTGGACAGTGATATATGTGTCTGTGAGCTGGACTGCTGGACAGGGATCTGTGTGTCTGTGAGCTAGTGCTGGGCGGTATACCGGTTCATACCGAATACCGGTGTTTATTTTTTTTACGATATTAATTTTTAAAATACCGCAATACCGGTGTCATTTAAATAACGTTTGAAACGCGACACTCTTAGAGAGGGGTATCTTTTCACTATTGCATTTTGGCGAGGATACAGCTGTATGTGTTACTAAGCATGAAAGTTCCGAAACTGAAGCACTAGTAGAATGTGATGAGAGAGAAGAAGTCATCCACAATATCCACCGTCTGCTGCATCAGCTCCCGCGGCTCTCACAAACTAAAGTTCTCCGTCGATACGACGGATTCCAGTCAATTGCAGGGTTCCCACCTTCTTAAATTCACTTTTCATAATTTTAAGACCGTAAATACGCTTACATTTCTCAAATAGTGTTATAAATGTCTTGATTTTAGCTTGAATAGGTCTTAAATTAAGGAAAGACGAGGTGCATTCAGTCTGTTGTGGGGGGTGTGATCAAAACCTGGAGTGGATTAAAGCACTGTTCCTCTCTCCACTCTAAGAGTTCTGTAATCACTCCGCTCTGGATCCACTCCGGGTTTTACATTCCCGCTCACGGAAAAAAACTGCTTCGTGTTCACCATTTAAACGTTATCGGGGATTACTGAGGGGAAAGAAACATGTAGGAATCATGTAGCACATTGTTGTTGTTCTGCGGAACACCAAAAATCATCCCCGCCTCGGCAAACAGCATAGTAACGCCACTCGCATCATTCACAGTCGGGTTCTTAGCAGAGAACACCGAGCAGAACTTGAATTTCGGCGCGGGATTGCGGCTATTAATAATAAATATACTCATTCCCACAGGTTCCGACAGAATGCATCACATTTGCACGTGCTTTTGAGTCTTGAGCTCACTCATGCGCTCTTAATTTCTGTGCACCCACAGATCGCGATCAGGAGACAGCTTTTAATAATTATAAGGGGAGTTTGCAAATTTGATATATTGATTTAATACAAAATATCAATAAACAAGTACTGCATGATTTTGTTCTATTTCATCAATGAAAATAGTTCAAAATAAAGTAACAGCTGAGCCGTTGTGCATCACTAAAAGCACATTTATATGTAAAACATTAATGTCCACATGAATCTATGAATGTAATTACACTCATGCCACATCTGAGCCTCATTAGACGTCTGAAAATGCACGTACAAGCCACTTTTGTGTTCTTCTGTGCCAAATTATACAAAAATTATTTTTTTATTAATACTAATTTCATGATTGGTAACTTATTTGTCGTATTGTACTTATTATATTGTTTTAAATATACATTGTAAAAAGCTTATAAACATACATTTTAGAATTTGAAGTAGATGAAAATTATGCCATTGCAAAGGTAAAAATAAAATACCCCTGTAAGTCACTTTAAGGAGTCAAACGTCACCTCGTATTCGGAAGGTTAATTTTTTTATCAGAATTTTTTTTTTATTGATCAGAAGGTACTCCTAAATGTTTTTAATTAGGAGGACAAGCACTCCTAATTACACGAAGAAAAACACCGCTCTTAAACTGTTTGTGTGACTGTAGCCGTATGGCTGTGGAATGGGGTTTGGCCGAGGAAATATTTTCAGTCAAAATATTTTTTTTTAGCTTTAACCCCTGTATTTAGTGTGGACTTTTTCTACAATATTCACTCATCATGACACTAAAATATGGCATTCTAAGTCAATCTATTGCAGTTTTACCTCAGTCAGTAGAAAATGTGGTTAACACCCGGTCATGCATGAAAAAAATTAATACCGTCATATACCGTGAAACCGGTATAATTTAGAAAAATACCGTGATATACATTTTTGGTCATACCGCCCAGCTCTACTGTGAGCTGGACTGCTGGACAGTGATCTGTGTGTCTGTGAGTTGGACTGCTGGACAGTGATCTGTGTGTCTGTGAGCTGTACTGCTGGACAGTGGTCTGTGAGCTGTACTGCTGGACAATGATCTGTGTGTCTGTGAGCTGGACTGCTGGACAGTGATCTGTGTGTCTGTGAGCTGGACTGCTGGACAGTGATCTGTGTGTCTGTGAGCTGGACAGTGATCTGTGTCTCTGTGAGCTGGACTGCTGGACAGTGATCTGTGTCTCTGTGAGCTGGACTGCTGGACAGTGATCTGTGTGTCTGTGAGCTGGACTGCTGGACAGGGATCTGTGTGTCTGTGAGCCTGGGCTGCTGGACAGGGATCTGTGTGTCTGTGTCTGTGTGCTGAGCTGCTGGACAGTGATCTGTGTGTCTGTGAGCTGGAAAGCTGGACAGTGATCTATGTGTCTGTGAGCTGGGCAGTGATCTGTGTGTCTGTGAGCTGGACTGCTGGACAGTGATCTGTGAGCTGGACTGCTGGACAGTGATCTGTGTGTCTGTGAGCTGGGCAGTGATCTGTGTGTCTGTGAGCTGGACTGCTGGACAGTGATCTGTGTGTCTGTGAGCTGGACTGCTGGACAGTGATCTGTGAGCTGGACTGCTGGACAGTGATCTGTGTGTCTGTGAGCTGGACTGCTGGACAGTGATCTGTGTGTCTGTGAGCTGGACTGCTGGACAGTGATCTGTGTGTCTGTGAGCTGGACAGTGATCTGTGTCTCTGTGAGCTGGACTGCTGGACAGTGATCTGTGTGTCTGTGAGCTGGACTGCTGAACAGTGGTCTGTGAGCTGAACTGCTGGACAGTTATCTGTGAGCTGGACTTCTGGACAGTGATCTGTGTGTCTGTGCACTGGACAGTGATCTGTGTGTCTGTGAGCTGGACAGCTGGACAGTTATCTGTGTGTCTGTGAGCTGGACAGTGATCTGTGTGTCTGTGACCTGGGCTGCTGGACAGGGATCTGTGTGTCTGTGACCTGGGCTGCTGGACAGGGATCTGTGTGTCTGTGACCTGGGCTGCTGGACTGGGATCTGTGTGTCTGTGAGCTGTGCTGCTGGACAGTGATCTGTGTGTCTTTGAGCTGGACTGCTGGACAGTGATCTGTGTGTCTGTGAGCTGGACTGCTGGACAGTGATCTGTGTGTCTGTGAGCTGGACTGCTGGACAGTGATCTGTGTGTCTGTGAGCTGGACAGCTGGACAGCTGGACCGTGATCTGTGTGTCTGTGAGCTGGACTGCTGGACAGTGATCTGTGTGTCTCTGAGCTGGACAGTGATCTGTGTGTCTGTGAGCTGGACAGCTGGACCGTGATCTGTGTGTCTGTGTGCTGGACTGCTGGACAGTGATCTCTGTGGTGTTTCAGGTGGAACCTGACCTCGTGTGGCACCAGCGTGGCCAGCTCAGACTGCAGCGAGGAGCTCTTCTCCTCCGTGTCTGTGTGCGATCAGGACGACTGTTACTCGCTGCTGGACGAGCAGGAGCTGGCCTCCTTCGAGCTGTTCCCCGAGGGCAGCGTGTGCAGCGACGTGTCCTCCTCCATCAGCACATACTGGGACTGGTCCGACAGCGAGTTCGAGTGGCAGGTGAGTCAAATAAAGCTGTGTGATAGACTTTAGATTAGGAGCTGAACATTACCGGTTTGACCATAAATCGTGATAAAAGTCCTCATGGTTAGTATTACCTTTTCATATTTCAGTTATCATTCAAACCGTATTCGATTACTGTGATTCGAACAACTGAGGATAAACAAATACTGTCCAGAGTAGTTACTAAACAAAGTAGATTAGTTTTGAGTGAAAACACAAAGGTGGAAAGCTGGGAGGTTTTATACAAATTAATATATGAATGAATTATATGAATGGAGTTCTGAAAAGTCTTCAGAAAAGATTCAAAGGCATTTTGTTTTCACCTTCGCTCCATGTAATAGCTAATAAAGTAGTGCTGTTTACAGTAAACAGCTGTAATTCTGCTGCTCCATCAGCGCCACCTGCTGTCAGAGAAACTCACATTCAGTCTGGACTAAACTCAGACCGGATCTACATGTCCTGCTGTAAACTTTGACCGGTTGATGAAAAACAAGCTTATGTGGATTCTACACTTTTAAACAATTCAGATAAGCTGTCTTATGGAGCAGATCTAATACATATATAATCATTTATTAATCAATTATCATTTTGACTACACCCTTTCATTTATTTAAAGGCAGAAATGTGAGGTTTACTATATTATGAAACCTCTTCAAAGCTTCATTTGAACATTTCGTGCATCTTATTAAACTGTCGTCATTTAAATTGGCACTATTGTTTTAGTGTTTATGCAAACAAAAGGTCGTTTTACTTGTTGATTTTAAATATGAATCTAGTTGTCACATTTTAACCACACTGTGATAACACTGATAATCGTGATGATGAAGTTAACCTGTATTGCAGTTACCCGGCAGTGATCTAGCCAGCGGCAGCGATGTGCTGTCAGACATCATTCCCAGCGTGCCCAGCTCACCCTGCCTCGCCTCCAAGAGAAAAACCAAACCGCACCGAAACCTGGACGAGCTGCCCTGGAGCGCCATGACCAACGACGAGCAGGTCTGAAACAGTCACTCACTCAGTTTACTGGTGATACATCTATAGTTAAATGCTTTTGGTTGTCTTCTAATGTCTGTGTGAGCTCACTTTAATGTTTTTCAGGTGGAATATATTGAGTATTTGAGTCGTAAAGTGAGCACAGAGATGGGACTTCGGGAGCAGCTTGACATCATAAAGATAATCGACCCGAGCGCACAGATTCTGCCGACAGACAGCGAGTTCATCATCGAGCTGAACTGCCTCACCGATGAAAAACTCAAGCAGGTGATTAATTACACTCGCCTGCAAACGAACAGCACTCATCCATCCACAGCACTGCTGCGTCTGCTTATTAGCACTCTGTTCGTTACACGACTTAAAATCTAAACATTCTAAAGGGGTCATCGGATGCAAAAATCACGTTTACATGAACATAATAACTCCTGTCTCAAATCGAGCCGTTTTCAGATTCGTGGATGTGTGATGTCACAACGAATGCGGCTAAAGTAAACAGTCTCATGAGAACAGTAGAGAGGGGCGGGGTCAGCAGAGCTCATTAGCATATAAAGAGCCATGCAACAAACGGCTCAATGTGAACAGAGCTGTAAAAAAGGTGTTGTTTTACACTACCATTGAGACATTTTACCCAAAGTATGATATATACTAGGAATGCACGATATTATCGGACCGATATCGGAATCGGCTGATAATGGCTTTAAATTTATATATCGGCCCGATATGACAAATTATGCCGATATGTCTTTCCAATAAGAGGAATACAAAGAGGCGCAATTGGCCTACTTCTAATAAAATGAAAGTAAAATACACAAATAATATTTAGACTGTGTTTCTGATTAAATTAAAGCAGTAATTGATGCCACAAAATGAGTATGTTTTAATTTAAAGGTCAGAAACTATAGCTTACATTAATAAAAAAATTATCAAACATGACACAAATTGAATTATTTGATATATACTGATATATTCATTAATGTGTAATATGTTACATATTTGAAATAAAAAAGGGCTCTAAAATACTTTTTAAGCATTTGTACAACTCTTTTGCTTTAGACCATCTACACATGTTAAATCTTAAAATAAAATATTACGTTACTACTGCATCATATATAGTTTATTTATAGTTATTTTCAAAGCATCATTGTACTGTCATTATAAACTATTTTCATTGTTGTTTATTTAATTCTAATAAATAAGTTTGTTAAAAACTAACCAAAATGATCAAATAATTAGCTTATAATTTCCACACAGGAGAGGCTTGGTGTTGTTTCCAAACAAAAAGGAGATGCATCGGTTTTCGGCAAAAATGAGTTGAAAAATATTGGCAAATATGCAATATCATGCATCTCTATTATAGACATCATAATCATATCAGCGTGTGGAAAACGACCGCTTTAAAGCACAAGAACTGGGTTCATACACTACTAGTCTTTCAGATCGCTCTGGACACAAAACAGACTCCCAAAGAAACATGAAATATCAAAAGTGTGGAATCAGATGGTGTGATTTTCTGTGAAATGGGTGACTAGTGTTGACTCGTGAATCAGTGCTGAGGCCGTGATGAGATCGATGTTTGGTGTTGTTGCTGCAGGTGCGGAGCTACATCCGAGAGCACGGCCCGCGGCAGCAGCGCAGCGTGAAGAGGAGCATGGCCAGCAGCGTGAGCGCTCACAGCAGCAGTGATGCCAGCATGGTGAGCAGCGTCAGCAGCAGCAGCGCCTCCACCGTATCCAGCATCAGCCGCGCTCACAGCGACGGGAACCTGGCGTCCGCCGCAGAGAGGATACGAGACTCCAAGGTGCTCCTCCCAAACACACAATCACAACACTAACCAAATTAGGAAAATAAACGTGCTATAGCTGTTCTGTTTATAATACACATATTAAAATTATACTGCATAGCTGATGCTGCCATAGTAAAGACCCATTTCCAATGTTTACGTGCTTTTCTGCTCCCTGTCGCTGGGGTTGAGCAGTTATGAAGTATTGTTCTTTTAAATACTTTCCAGCATTTCAGAAATACACTGACTTACAACAGTAACCGTACGGTGTCCGGGAGTGCTCAAAAAGACTTTAAACACTGAATTCGGAGTCGATTTCTTCTCTGAGACGTGGATTCGGACAGCATTAAAATCACCCTGAGAAACAATTACTGTCCGAATAGGGTCTGTTTAATTTAGTTAGGGTTATGTTTATAAAATAAATAAAATTCTGGTAAAATGAACAGATGCTACTTCGGTTTCATCGTGACTTTAATTACATGTGAATGTGCCAGAGACCATATTTACCACACAATATCTATGTTAAAACTATAAGGCGTTTTATACAGAACAGTTTTGGTCTCTTCCATTCACCCCTCTTCTAACATTTCCACCACAATCACGAGAAGTCATCGCTCGGATTATGAAACGAAATTGAGTAACCAGAAATGACAGCGATGACTGACTAGCACTGTATTAAAAGCAATCATATTCCTTTTAGATAGTTATTTTTCACAAATGCATTATTAAAGGGGTCTTATGCTGGTCTGAGAAAGCTGATGCACTGATTGTCTTCCAGAAGCGCTCCAAGCAGAGGAAGCTGCAGCAGAAGGCCTTGCGCAAGCGTCAGCTGAAGGAGCAGAGACAGGCTCGTAAGGAGAGACTCAGCGGCCTGTTCCTGAACGAGGAGGTGCTGTCTCTCAGAGTCCCGGAGGAGGAGCGCTGCGACGACCTGGACGTGCTGATGTGACCCGAGTGACCCCTTCAGTGTTCCCCTTCATCACACTCACCGCAGGTTCAAATACATAACGTACAGCAAAAACACTAACAGTGCTGTTTAGACATCATGCACACACCAAGGTATTTGATCCAGACATGCATAAATCATTTAAAAAAAGATCGACCGACCGGACCTGAACGTAAGAATCCCTGCTCCATTAATTCCATTGAGTTTATTTAGTTATTTATCAGCCTAGTGCTTTATATCTCCTGAGACCCGAGGCTGCTAATACCAAACCCGAGGCACTCGTACAAGTCGGACCTCGGGTTTTCAGATCCAAGTGGACCCGTGAAGACCTCTAGTCTGTGGTGTGAAAAGATCACATTAAAAACACTTATGCTCGGGTCAAAGTGTCCGAATCAGTTTATAACCCATACTTTTACTGTAGTCCAGTATATGAGGTTTTCTTGTTTTGCTCTCCTCACTTATATAAATGAACTCTAGTGTCCTAGTAACAAAATATCAAATATGATATCTGGGCTCCGAGTAACTTGTGGTTTGACTGTATGTGTTATTAAACAACGTCTTGCATTAAAGCATAGCATCTCCATCACAGAAGAGCATTTGTTTACATCATGGATTACACTGACGACATCAATTGTTCATAATATGTGCATAAATTATTATTAATCACTGTTTGTTGAAATCGAGGGAACACTGACAGCCGAAGACGTCTCTACTTCGATTTGAAATCTTAATAAATCATGTTTTGAGGGTTTTTGACATTAAAATTGCATCTGAACATCTAGTAGTACACAATACCTTAATTGATCTAATATTACAGAGAATATCACATGTGCTCTCAAATCAGATAAAGTAATATTTCATAATTTTTATTGTGATTATGTGTTTTAGTGAAATACTCAATCATCGTCTTATGTGTTTTGTTTACTCCCAAAACTATTTTTGTTTTTATTTAAGCTTTCTTCATAAATGTAAGCTTTGTTTTATTGTAAATGTTATTTAGTTGCAACATGTCTAAATAAGATGATTATTGGTCACACCATGTATAAGACCAGACGTAAGGTGAAGTATGTCTTAACTGAAATGTCTAAATATTAATACTTTTAACAATAAAATCAAAGTATGTGGATGAGATGGGAAATATTGAACATCAAGCTGCTTTTGTGTCATTATGTACTGTCTTGACATTAAATATTCTTAAGCTTGTAAACCCATTAGTTTCTTTTGGTAGTGCTAATGTTTTGATTTAGCTACAGTAAGTGTTGCTGAACCATGAGGTTACGCCAATAACAGCACAATAGATTTGAGAAATGAGTGTCAACATTAGGAGCATTAGAGGAGCATGTTCCTGGATCTGGAGAAATTAGTGGGGCTTACAAAGATATAAAGCGTACATGTCTGGTCATTCACATGGAAGGGGAAAACAACAGTGAGATCAGAACTAACTAATACTTGAGATTAAGACTAGTCCCCAAGCTGACCTAGGGAACACACATCGGAGCACCCTGGGAGGAATAGACATCATGATCCAGTCAGGAGAGTAAACATAAAGCCAAGATGGTAAATCCATGTGTGAAGTTAGGACACCCTTACTGTTAACATAGGAATTAATGGTGTAAGCAGCAGTCGGGCCTTTGATTAACTGATCCCCAGCACCTCTATAAAAGCAGAAGTGTTGGTAGTTTGCTGGTTTTGAGCCTTCAGATGTGTGTTAACACAATGCCAAGGAGTTAAGACATCAGCAATTGTTGCTGCTATCAATCTGGGAAGAGTAACACAGCCATTTCCAAACCATTTGAAGTCCATCGTTCTACAGTGAGGAAGATTATTCACAAGTGGAAGAATGTTCAAAACAGACACCAATCCTCCCAGGAGTGGACGCCCCAGCAAAAGCCACCCCAAGATCAGACCGTGTAGACAGCCCAAGAATTCACCACAGGCCTCAGCTAACACGTGAAGCGATAAAGTACAGTAGATTATGGGACAAGCATGGCAGCATGGTTTAGGTTTGCATCTGAACAACCCGTACGACTTCTAGAACAATGACCGTTGAACAGATGAGTCCTGAGGTGGAGATGTTTGGCTATAATGCACTGCAGCATGTTTGGTGGAAACCTAAAGAGCATATGAGCACAAAAGATGCACATGCTGATGATTTTGGACTTGTTTAGTGTCCACAGGACCATGGGCACCTCATAGAAATCAACCATAAACTCTTCTGTATCCCAAAATACTCTTATGTGACCGCAGGAGTCCGACAGCTAAATCTTGGTGATGTAACAGCACAATGCACACCAGCAAGAAAACAATCAAGGTCCTGCAATACAGATACTGAGTGAACATTGCAGAGTAAGTACTTTTTAATTGTGCTGCATGGTTAATTATTCATGTCCTTGAACGACATATCCCTTTGGCATTTTTATGTCTATTTTATTGGTAATATAACAATAAATGTTTTTTTTTGCTACTGATTTTTGCTACCCACAGTAACTGTAGTGTGTTGCATCAAAGATGACCGATCAGATCAGAAGAAGGATCTAATGATTGTGCGTTTAAGTCCAAATGTGTAAGATTAAATTATGATAAACTGTTAATACTCATGAGCTGTGAAACAAAACACAGCATGCAGATTTTATACAATATCCAACAAAAGACCATGGGAAACACTAGGCTATACAAGCAATAAGGGCAAATTCAATTGGACTTCAAATCAAATCACTTTTATTGTCACATCACCACAGCACAAGTGCCTTGGTGAGTGAAATTCTTACGAGCAGTGCTCCAGACAGTGCAAAAAACAAAACAACAATTTACATATGGACAGTACATATTTACAGACTGTACAGAAGACAATGTGCAAAATACACATACATATACTCAGTATACACAGTGTACTATAAAGACATACTTAGTTATCAACTACACATTATACACCGTATGTACACGTCTGCATTATGTACACATCTATGCATAGTAATATGTGAAGGTGCAACAGATTATAATTTACAGTAGATCGGTTGTGCAACAGATAGTTGTGCAAGGTGCAACAGATTATTCATATGCAGTGTCGTGGGTGTGCTTGTATGGTGTCCAGTGATAGCAGATAGGTTGTGTTAGTGCAGTGTGTGCGTGTAGTCCAGTGGAACTGTGTTAAAGTGCAGTGCATGGCATGTTGTGTGAGTGGGAGTGTGATGTAGGGTGAATTAGTTCTGACTGTTCATTAGCCTAATAGCCTGAGGGAAAAAGCTATCCCTTTGTCGGTGATCAGGCCTATCACCGTTGTGTCATCGGCAAATTTGACGATGACGTTGGAGCTGTGTGTTAAATGCCGAACTATAATCCACGAACAGCATCCTCACATAGGTGTTCTTATTTTCCAGGTGGGAGAGAGCAGTGTGCAGGGTGAAGGCAATAGCATCGTCTGTGGAACGGTTACTGCGGTATGTAAATTGTAGTGGGTCCAGTGAAGCAGGCAGCACAGAGCAGATGTAGTCTCTGACGAGCTTCTCAAAACACTTGCTGAAGATGGGTGTCAGAGCAACGGGCCTCCAGTCATATTACTCATCAAATATTAAATTTTGATATTTACAGTAGGACATTTACAAAATATCTTAATGGAACATGATCTTTACTTAATATTCTAATGATTTTGACCCATACAATGTATTGGCCATTGCTACAAATATACCTGTGCTGCTTATGATTGGTTTTGTGATCCAGGGTCACATTTTATTTTGATTTAATTGATAATTTCAATGTTCCAGTCTTGACAACTTTTCTAGTCTAGCTTTTAGGAACGTTGTTTTTAAAAATGTTTTTATAATCTTAGAAAAACATTGAGGGTGTTTATATAATTATAATTGAATGTTATAATAATGTTTTGAATAGAGTTCTTATAACCAAAAAATAACGTTCATACGTCTAAAATAAGAACCTTCAACAATGTTTTATAATTGAATGGGAAAGTTAGGGAAATGTTCTTACAACTTTAATATAATGGGGATGGAACGTTCTAATAATGTTTTAAATAACGTTCTTGTAACCAAACAAGAACGTTAATACAATGTCTAAACACTGGACTTAAACGTTCTAAGAACATTCAAACAATGTTTTTTATAACTTTATGGGAACATTGGGAAAACGTTCTTAGAACATGAATATAACTGGGAATAGAACGTTTTAAATAACGTTCTTAGAACATTAATATAACAAAAAACTGAAACGTTTCTAAAAATGTTTTAAATAATGTTCTTATAACATTAATATAACAAAACTGAAGCGTTCTAAAAACGTTTTGAATAACGTTATTATAACCAAACAAGAACGTTAATACAACGTCTAAAAAACTGGACGTTTTGAACGTTCTAAGAACATTCAAACATAACGTTTTTATAACTTAATGGGAACGTTACGGGAATGTTTTTATAACGTAAAATTGTTAGCTGGGATCGTGCATTAGGCGCGCGTTATGTCCGTTATAAATGATGCGCAAACGAACCGTGTATGTGTGCTCTCGGTTCACTCATATTTCTGCTTGAATACAGCGAGTGTTTTATAATGGATGCTCGGGTGTGTTGGAGAAGTTTGTGAGGATCAGTGGTGTTTATGTGCACACAGTCATCAGACTCCAATCAGCTTGTTCTAACAGAGGAACTACTGATGGCGTCGTGAATAGTGAATAATAATACAACATTATTTTATTTTTTATTATTAAATTAATGCGATATAAACATACATCCCAACAAGCCTTTTTAATTATTTATTTTATTTAATATGTATTTTATCATTTATTTACTTTTCACTTGGTAGATCTTGGTGAGTTTCTCATTTGTAAAGTATATTGACACCCTTGACTTAGATTAATGTCAGACTCAGAAGTCAACAGACTTAAAACGGGCGCTTTTACATTTGGTTTTGAAACTCTTCCGCATCGTCTTGTCTGTCTCACTTCACTCTTCTTGTCAGTCATCTCTCTTCACGTGATAAATGAAATCTGATCTGTGATGTAGAGGTCTGCGCGGGACTGTTTATGAGGTTTTATTCCGCACCCACCCGCTCCCGCGATATATTCACTGTTTTTTCACATTTCTGATGAAAGAAAGACAGAGATAGGCCAACAAATAAAAGTGTAGTCTGCACAAAATTGTATTTATTTTATTCGTCTTGTCAAGAGTCTTGAATTTATTGACAGAAAAATGTCAATAACATTTTGCCGCCAACACGGAATAAAGTGTCTCACAGAGAAAAAAATGTTATATAAAAAATTGTAATCCTTATTTTTATTCGTTTTGTCAGGATACAATTCGTTTAGGCTAACATTCAGCCTACAACACAATAGGAAATAAATGTAGGTTTAGCCTTTTATTAGTCTTGTCAAAATACTAAATTAATTTAACATCTTGCTGTTAACACAGTGAAAAGTGCAGCAGAGAAAAATAAATAAATTCGACAGTCTGTCATTTAAAATGATAGGATAAGCATAATACAAAAAAGAAAAGACGAGTTGAACGTCCTTCAATGACATCGCATTCACACTCCATCTTTATTCTGATCTGTCACTCATCACAACCTGCCTGTTCTGTTTGAGAGCTGTATATTATATCTGCTAGCCTGCTCTGAGCATCTTTGCACATGCTGTGCACAGACCCCGCAAATAAAACATGCGGGCATAACGGTCCGAGTGCAGGCTGTACCGGAGCTCGATAAGAATAAAGCACAGATATGCTGTTCTGAAAGGACGTCGGGAACTGGGATAATGTTAGACCGCCCGCTCCCGTTCAAATTGCACCAGAGTTATTCAGGAAATGAATCCCACGGCACAAGAAATCTGGTCGGGACAGCCGCAGGCAATGCAGACCTAGACTGCTGTGATGTATACGGCTGTCGTTCGTTCGGTGCACTGCATTGAACAGCTGCATTCAGTTTTAATTGTAGTGTCCGCTAACTGAACTAAATAATTTTTATTACAATAAAAAAAATCTAAACGACGGTGAGGGACGGTGCCACGGTGGGCAAGTGACGTAACGGTGTTGTGGCTTAACACCGGTATAACCGTCATCACCGTCTATCGCGGCAAGCCTAATGCCAAGCAGTGTTGCTGACTAATAAAGTATGGTACAGAATCACTGAAGACAACTTAACATAATATCTAGACATGAGGCTACATACATTAAATTAATTAACATTGATAGTAAAATTAGTAAAAACAAACATTGTGAAGTCACTGACGATTGCATTTTTAATCTGCCTAGTCTGCACAGCAGTATCAGTAGATGGTCATATAATTAACGAGTAAAAATCCACAGAAAGTAAAAAAATAAGCCCTGTTCACACCATCGGCAGCTTTGTTGCCAGTTGCCACTAGTGTCTTTCTATTATGTTGTGCTCCTAGTTCTGAATGCACTATAGCAGGGGTTTTCAAACTGTGGGGCTCGCCCCCCTAATTCAGAGACATTCCCTTGAGAATTTATAAATACGAGCTAGCAAACCTTTAACCATCCACTAGGGGGCCATCTGACTCCCGCTGTTAGTCGACAGTTAGAGTTGGCTGGAGTATCAGTAAGATGATTTACGGTTAGTCGTGTCAGAAATCAAACTACGGATTGGCATGTTGTTATTTCAGACACAGCCATCACATTGAATCAGGTAAACTGGTTATATTTTTATGTTTCAGTATAATCACGCACGCTATACCAGCAGGGGCGGCTCTAAACAATTTTTAGCTGGGTTTCAGCCCCCCAAAACTTTATTAACGATCAGGCCAGCGCTGCTTCCTCAAGAAAGTGTTTTGTCTTGTCAGTTTAAACATAAAAGTAATTTTAAGCCCAAGACATCTCAATTATGGAATTATATTTGTGTCAATAAAAATGAACGTCACTTTATAAAAATGAACGTAACTTTATACAAACGAACGTAACTTTTCCAGAAACGATCAAAAATATGCCATTACAAAAGAAGAAAAACACAATGAAAACAAAAAAAAATTACTCAGTCGCACAAATTTAACATGCTCTTCAAATAGGCTTCATTCTTTGTTAATGATTTTCATAGATTCGTTTTCGCAAATCGTGGATTCTGAATGCGTTGCCACAGATTTCGCTTACGCTTCGCAAATTTTCGTTTGCTGTTTTGGCACAAACCTCTCGTGGGGGCGGGCTTAACAGCGATCCACTCTGATTGGCTAGTGAGCTTTTGATAGACAGCCGCTCTCTGGAAGTACAGACGTCAGTGGCGCCCATATTGGAAAGCTGTCACGGTGATTTGTGTGCAATACGTCGTGCTTGGTTTGTATTATATTAAGTATGTAAATAATATTTGACCTCCAGATGCTGATAACCCGCAACGAACTGTTGCACACTGTACATGAATAAAACTTTTATCGATGTTATTGATTAACGTTACTTTAGTAACACGAATTTACTTCAAGCTGCCTTGAGGGACAAGCTGAGGAGGACGATGATGCCGCTCCTGTGTCTCTCCTGAGAGCTCATCTTTACAGACTGAGACGACCGAAGGTCAAATATTATTTACATACTTAATATAATACAAACCAAGCACGACGTATTGCACACAAATCACCGTGACAGCTTTCCAATATGGGCGCCACTGACGTCTGTACTTCCAGAGAGCAGCTGTCTATCAAAAGCTCACTAGCCAATCAGAGTGGATCGCTGTTAAGCCCGCCCCCACGAGAGGTTTGTGCCAAAACAGCAAACGAAAATTTGCGAAGCGTAAGCGAAATCTGTGGCAACGCATTCAGAATCCACGATTTGCGAAAACGAATCTATGAAAATCATTAACAAAGAATGAAGCCTATTTGAAGAGCATGTTAAATTTGTGCGACTGAGTAATTTTTTTTTGTTTTCATTGTGTTTTTCTTCTTTTGTAATGGCATATTTTTGATCGTTTCTGGAAAAGTTACGTTCGTTTGTATAAAGTTACGTTCATTTTTATAAAGTGACGTTCATTTTTATTGACACAAATATAATCCCATACAGGTGAATATATACCAATGACTTGAGGCAGTGGTTCTCAACCTTTTTTTCCACCGGGCGCACTATGGTCCAAGTACAAGAATCACGGGCATGTTATTAAAATATTACATCATCAATACAAACCAACCAGATTTATAATATTATTTAAAGCCTAAATATTATGATATCTGAACGATTACGTTATATTTATTTAAATAAATAATTCTACTTGTTAAGGTTTCATTTCTATCCTTCATGTTTATGTGCAATATGTTGTTGTCATTCATCCATTAAAGAATAATTCCGATATAACTTCTTTGTATTATTTATTTGCTGGTTTTACATCTCAACGCACTGGCATAACATCAGCGCCCGAGGGAGCAGCAGCAGGTGAAAAGAAAGACATTAAAAAGTGCAGAGTACTAAGTATACACATTCGCTTAACGCGAGTCAAAATAAAAGTCCTGTTTTGTTCACACATGCGCACTATGAACTCTTGCACATATTTGGCATATACAACAGTCAGCATAATAATAGTAAACAACATAACATAACATAAAATTAATGAGAACATATAATTCAACACTACTCACCAATAATAAAACACCTGATGCTGTCGGGAACCAATTTAGTGAAATTCTGGTCGAAATGCATAACAGCACAATGAAGTTGACATTGTAAATTGCAGTCTGTAAGACGTGCACGGAAGCGTGAGACGTGACATTGTAGAAAGTGTGCGTTCACAAATGTAGTCTGTTGATCCAAATATGGAAATAATTTGAGGTTCTCTCCAGAGATGTTTTGCCACATTTCTGTAATAACTAAGAACTAATGGCTGCTGATGACTATTTGAATTAATTCTGCCAAAGTCCGCGCTTGTAAGTGTTCGTTAAATGCCTAACATTAATTACGTGAGTACATAGGTCTGCTCATGTCTGAAAATAATATATGAAAAACAAAATTATTTGACATAACAAAAACACTAGCTTATATTTGTTTAGTACATTTAGTACTAAAACTAATTGTAAAACTGAAAGTTAATTAAAATTTATGTTCAACACATAAGACTGTAACATGCCGCATTCGGATTTGTGACGTGCCGCGGGTTGAGAACCGCTGAGAGGAGTAGGCCTATCCTCGTAAGCACAGTCGGTTGTTGTGCGTGAACGTAAACAGTAAAATAAGCATCAAATGTACATCAATATAACAGATCCATGCAGTTATTATGTAAATTATGTTAATCAAAAAGAGCAAAATAAAAATAATTCGCTGTTTTAATAGCTTTAATGGATATTTGTGTTTATGTTCATGTTAATAAAATAATTCGGTGTGAATACAATAACGGGGGGGGCGAGTGAAATTAGACAAACTTGGGGGGGCGCATGTCTTAAAAGTTTGAAAACCCCTGCACTATAGTTACAGTTTATATCCACTGCTAATGTGGCCCTTGTGTGTGTGTGTGTGTGTGTGTGTGTGTGTGTGTGTGTGTGTGTAACATAAATTTTATCCTAAGATAGGCTTTAGCACATTGTTTAAAGAAATGCTATTCATGTAAAATTGTTCTGGCACAAGAGGCTAAATCTGTTATGACTAAATCTGTTAATGTAAATTGTGATAGTTAATGGGAAAGTGGATCAGCAGCAGAATTCAATTCAGTTCTGAAATCAGGTGTACGCATGTGTACAATGATGATTTTTTGTGTTTCCGTCTTTCTGGGCTAAACTCTGTAGCACATCTTAAACCGCAGACTTCTAAGTAAATAATATATCACCACAAACAATATACAATCAACCTAAATTACATTTTAAAGCAAATTACACTATCATTTTACAATGTGCTTTTAGTGTTTGTGGAATTTTTAGGTCAATAAAAAAATCAGTGACACAACTGTCCTTTACAGATGACTTTTGCAGGCACAACCCCCTTTATCTATTTCTTTTTGTGTTACCAGCCCAGCTCTATAACCACTGTACCACCCCACCCCACAGTTCCAAACGGCCACAATACCATTCATGCAATCATGAGGTATAGCTTCAGTGATCAATGTGGATAAGCCATACAGCGATTGAATTGCTGGGCTAGAAACTGAGTGGGCTTTATGGTTACATTTTCTGTGGTTAGGAGTGTTGCTTCATAGCCAGACCTTCTCTGGGCCATCACGTGCTGTGTCTTCAAATTGTGCAAAACAACACCCACCTGATGAGTGGTGTATAAAATCAAAGGACATGATAAAACAATTTTCTCAGCCATTCTAACCATCTTCACCATTGCAGCCACAGCACGAAGGCATGCAGGCATAACAAAGGACTATCGGGTCTAATTGTCTGGACAAATAAGAAACAGGGCGTGGTTTGCCACCATGCTCTTGGGTCAACCATTGCAACACCCACAGCCTCCCCCGCATGCAAGTGAAATGGCCTGGGATATTCTGGGAGCCCCAAGGCAGGAGCGCAAGTGATAGAAATCTTCAATCCATCAAAATGTTCTTCCGCTTCAGAAGTCCAGTTCAGCAAGTCTCTCGGACCCATTCCATGTTGAATGAGACATCGTAGGTTTTTATCATGGTACGCACAGTCAGGTATTCATGCACGGCAATAGTTCACCAACCCAAAAACTTTGTAGCTGCGTTACAGTTTCAGGAGTATGCATAGTCTTTATCAGCTGCACCCTCTCAGCGGAAATGGCCTTCAGTCCTGGTGAAATGATGTGACTTAGGTAATGGACTCTGGATTGCACCCACTATAGTTTTCATTCAAGGTCTTAAATCCAGTGCTCGCAAGCACATTGCAAACAACAATTGAGGCCTGCAAACAGTCAGCCTCAGTTTCAGTGGATATTAAAATATAATTTGTGTAGTTCAGTACACAAACCGTGGATGGCAGGTCTGTTACAGCGTTCAAAACACGTTTCACCGCAGCAGAGAAGATGGCTTGGCTATCAACACCTTTAAATGTAAATGCAAACACCGGCTGTGTCTCTGCATGGACGGGGATGGAGAAGAAGGCTGAACATAAATCCACCACCGTGAAACGGGTGTGATTGTGTGGTATAGAATTTAAAATAGTTGGCACATCAGGCACAATCAGGGCCAGAGGAATTATTAATGAATTAATAGCCCTTAAGTCTTGTGTTAATCTCCAACTTGTTTCATCAGATTTTCTGATGGGATTGAGTGGTATATTGTAAGGTGAGTGAGTGGGGCCTCATTCATCCTTATACTGTGACCACAACGTAAGGTTTACCTCTGCAATGTTGTATTTAAATTGTTGTGGTTCGTCATTGCTCATGAAGTATGGCATTACGTCCACAGTTGCATTCGGGACATCTGAAAGCAAAGATAAATTAACAGAGCTGTCTGAAAATACAATCTCAATGCTAAGTTTATGCCTGAGATCTCTGCTCAAAAGATTCCATGGTGAAAAAGCAGGTGATTAAGTACCCTTACATCAATGGCAGGTGTCATGTGACAAATAATGTCAATTCCTGAAACCCCAACAGAATGCATGGTACGATTTGTGATCGGCCCTTTATAAAATTTAGCAGAAATAGATCAACACGTAACCCTTGTGTCGATTAAAAATTAGCAATTTAATCTACCCCATTTACTTCTAAATTTATAATGGGTAGTTAATCCGTGCGATTGCTAAACGAAAAACAAATCATTTACTGTACATCTGGATTGAAATCACTCTATGGGTACCCCTAAGCATTTTTTGTCATTCTTGTTTATCCAAGACACCTGATATTGAGCAGCATAATTACTGTTATATAGTGGCGCTTGTGTATGGTTTATTTGTGGAGGTATTCGTGCAATATCATGTGCCTATTTCAGCCTACACTCTCTTGCACAGTGCCCTGCCTTTCTGCAATAATGACACACTCCGGACCTTTTAGGACCTCCCCGAGGCGGGCCCTGATTATACTGAGCGCCGCGCCGCCCCTTTGGGTCCCTTTGGTACGCACAGACACAGCAGTCATTCGTTACTGTGGAGCTGAAAACATAACTTCCTGTTTCGGTTTAAACAGAAATGAAGCGAAACCACCAGAGGCGTCTAACTCATGAATTCTTTGCAAAAATCTTCAACAGTTTTTGCATTAAATTTGCAGTCGTTACATGAACCAAACGTGCCAAATCTGTATTAATATTATTTAAACACGTATTTATAAACAGTGAGGACAATTCACCGCCTATCGGAATACGAGCGTATTTCTTCCCACACACGCAGAAGCGGTCTCGCCCTTATTTTGCTTGGTATTTGTGGCATGGCTCAGATCTCTACAGACATGAGCATGAGCATCTAGAACACTCTTAACCTGCTCAAAGTATTCAATGACATTTTCGGGATCGGTCCACCAAAATTCATGAAGGTCTCGCTGTATACCATTGCCAGATTCAGTAACATCATCTACCAAAACTTGTAATAAGATCGATCTGTAATCCGAGCCGCTTAATTGTGCATAACGTGTGTGTGATCACAAAACATCGACAAATTTGTTAGAAGTATTTCTAACAAAGGAGAGTTTTACATATAGTATCAATCTCTCATTGTTGCTGGTTTAAGAATAATTCTAGGTCCTTCTTGAAACCACGCCATGGACAGCTGAGCTGTACCCTGCATGCGGACAGTCTTTGTTCAACTCAGAAAGGGGGAAGGGGAGGGGGATATGCACAAGAACTAAAAGAAAGTAAGGAAGGATATACATTTGAGCTGGTCTAAGCATTATTTTGGACATTAATTACGGATGTATCATAAGGTGGCTGTGTCTCAACAGTTGACATTTTGTTCGCTTTATTAACACGCTCGGGACCTTTGATCCATATTGTGTTTTTTTTTTTGTGTTTTTTTTTTTTTTTATACGATTCGCCCATATATTTATAATCCCATACTCAACGAAAGAACAAAGCAAATGTTAGAAAAAGAAAGTAAAAAACGAAAACTGCACCCACAAAATACAAGTTTTTGATACATATATTTTTTGTTATTTATCCTTTTTAAGTGATAAAGTCAATATCTCAAAATACGCGCATCGTGTGCCTCCCGCCTACAAGGATGCAACCTGGCCCTCGGTTTAACGTCACGGAGTGTCACACGCAATTTCAGAAACCCAACACAATTGTGCGGTGACTGCCATCAACAGTATATCACAGTAAGGTTATATAAAAAAACTCTTACCTGTGATTTACTGTTGGATCCAGTAGAAGTCAATCTAGCCCGGCATCAAAACACGAGTAATAGGTCTCAGATTACCGATGAATAAACATAGGACAAGCCTCCAAATATTAAAACTTCAGCTTCCTTATGAACTAAGTTTTCTTTCTGTGTTTTGGATCACTTCTAAATCAAATCATAAATATATGTTGGATGCTGTGAGAGAAGTCTTCAGCAGATCTGGTGAACAAAGACAAGATGCAGAGAGGCATCATGGCTTTCGAACTCATTTAGTCTAGGGAAAAACATGTCTTTATATAGTACCAGAAGCTCTATTACAGGAGGTTTACAAAATGAGCAAATAAAGAATGTTAATGAAATTACAATTCCTCCACACATAGCCAAGGAGCCACGTGTATTCAGTGAGATTAAAAGCATTACCCTTCATTTATGTGGCTTTACATTCATTTATGCGGAAATTAAATCGAACAGAAGGCTTGCTAGAAAAGTTTCTTCCATCTAAAAAAAGCATGGCAGCACGGTTTAGGTTTGCAAAGTTGCATCTGAACAAACCGTAAGACTTCTAGAACAATGACCTTTGGTGGAGATGTTTGACCATAATGCACTGCAGCAAGTTTGGTGAAAACCTAAAGAGCATATGAGCACAAAAGATACACATGCTGGAGGAGGGCTGATGATTTTGGACTTGTTTAGTATCCACAGGACCTGGGCACCTCACAGAAATCAACCATAAACTCCTCTGTATCTCAAAATATTCTAGAGTCAAATGTGACAACAGGAGTCCGACAGCTAAAACTTGGTGATGCAACAGCACAATGCACACCAGCAAATCTACAACAATGGCTGAAAAGAAAAGAATCAAGTTTCTGCAATAACCCAGTCGAAGTCCACACCTCAGCTGTGTAAAAACAATTACCCACAGACATCGATAAACTGAATTAACGTTGTAAAGAAGAGTGGGACAAAATTCTTCCAGAAAATGTAATGTAAGAGACTGATACAGAAAATTATTACTTCATGTTATTGCTGCTAAAAGTGGAGCTACAGCAACTGAATCATAGGGTGTCCTAACTTTGTCACATGACTGTATATATAGTCTATATATATACACACACACATACATACATACACTATATGGACAGAAGTATTGGGACACCTCCTTCACACGAGCAGGTAGTTAATGTAAGGTTTATTTCATGTGCTTTTATTCTAGAAACAACAACACAAAGTCCAATGCCACTCCTCAAACTCCACCCTCGTGTGTTTCATATAAAAATCCTTACCAGCAGCATTCATACAGATACTAAGAGTGAACATTGCAGAGTAAGTACTTGTTATTTGTGTTTAATTGTGCTGCATGGTTAACTATTCATGTCCTTGACCGACATACCCTTTTGCATTTTTATGTCTATTTTATTGGCAATATAACAATAGGTTTTCATTTTGCAACTGATTTTTGTTACCCACATTTTAGTGTAACGTGTTGCCATCAAAGATGACAGATCAGATCGGAAGAAGGATCTAATGATTGTGCGTTCAAGTCCAAATGTGCAAGATGATAAACTGTTAATACTCATAAACCGTGAAACAAAACACAGCACTTAGATTTTATACAATATCCAACAAAAGACCATGGGAAACACTAGGCTATACAAGGAATAAGGACAAATTCAATTGGACTTAGACGAGTCCTTGATGTGTGAGGTTTAAACACTTGGAAAAACAACGTATTTTTTTCGTTATCTGTAATTTATTTTCATGTGGCGTCCTGCAACGCCCTTCAAAGGTGCAAAAACAGTTTGTAACCGGTTTGAACCAGTCAGGGCGGGACACATCAGACACATCACAATAAGCATTTCATAATTAAAGATATGGCACTAATACAAACAGACACAACAGTAACCGTTTTCAGATTTGTTACAATTACGTTTGTTGCTACCATGTATCAAAACAATCCGGATTAAATAAGACTTTAGTTTATATCCATAATTAAATATAAACAGTGCCCCACTCTGACAGAGATAATGTATGTATGGTAATATTTGTACTGTCTTTTTTCTAGGCATCATTCACCTCACAATGACTAGCCATGGTAGGAAATATGTTATATTATTGATGCCTACTGCCTGATTCTGTATAAATAATAATATTGTTATTAATTCTCTAATAGGTACTAAAAGAAAGCGTAGTTATGAGTCATCCGGTTCAAATGCAGAGCGACCTGACAACAGTTCTCAGGAACTTAGAAGTAAGTAATCATTTTGCACCACTTTATTTAACATGTTTTGCTTAAAATAGCATCAACTGTATATTAAAAAGTATAAAATACAATGATAACAACAGCATAGTAGTGTGTGGACGAGATCTCTTTAAGAATGTTTCACGTACGCTAGAATGTTTTTGATATTCATGCCATAATGTATTTACACATTCATGCATATGACTATTGAACTATGACAATATTTCACACTTATTATATATGCCTCAATGCCTGAAGCAATATTTTAATTTAGACCTAAAATCATAAGGTGATCATTTAACAATAGGAGTAGTCAATTTATATTTGAGTAAAAGAAGAAAAGGCAGCATTGTAATAAGGTACTAAACATGCATTGATACTTCATTTAACCTTAAACGTGTAAAAACGAATGCAATACTCTAAATGACTATACCACTTACAATGTGCCAAAATGAGTCCTCAAAGCATTCTCACGGTGTATTCTCTTCACAGATTTAATCATGAAGCAGACAAAGGACATATTAATAAAAAAAATAAAAAAATATATCGCAGTCCAAGACTCAACTGACTTAAAAACCTATATTATGTAAGTAATTTCGAACATTGTTTATGTGTTAATCAGTGAAAAAAATGAATGGTGAAACCTTTCTCTTGTATATAATTATGTACAGAGACCAGATTTCAAAAATGGATATGATGAACAAATCCAATAAAGACAGGAAGAAGGTAACCATTGGGATCTTTGGAAGATCTGGAGAAGGTAAGAGCTCCCTTCTAAACGCAGTCCTTGGAGAAAGATATCTTCTTCCGTCTGGTTCTTCTGGTGCATGTACAGCCATTACTACACAAGTGGAAGGGAATCTGAGTGACTCCGACTACACAGCAGAGATTGAATTCATTTCTAAAGAGGTTTCACTTTCAATATTCATCTTATTGTGATTGTTTAGTAAGACTATAAACATAATTGGTGAAGATAATTCTACATTGTATGTCCATGTATCTCTGCAGGAATGGGACAGTCAACTCAAATATCTTTTACTAGATTTGTCTGATAAAACCGAGGACAGGAATGATGACATGACTAAAATTGCAATGGAAAAGATTACTGCACTGTATGGTGCTAATGCGTTTAAGAAAACACTGGAGGAGCTCAAAAAAGATGCCAAATCTACTAAAATCGACGAACTTTTGTTAATGAAAAAGAAAGAAATTTCAAATGCTGATGTAAGTTCTAGAAAGCAAAAAGTATTTTATATACAATATTTAAATGCAATAAATATTTTTTGACATTTTAAGTTGATATTTATATAGCCAAAAGTATTGGTGCCCCTTCTAATGAAAGGTTTGACTACTTTAGTAATTTCCATGAGTGTACAATCTTAATGTTTAAGCATATAATGATATTCTAGGGAATCTAATTGTATAGCAACAGTTTGGACAGGACTCGTTTATATTCTAACATGACAGTGTCTCTGTGTATAAGACAAGGATCAAAGAGAAATGATGATTCAGTCAGTGTGGAAGAACTTGACTGGTCTGCAGAAAGCAGCTGAACACCTCTGGTGTGACTTTAAATGCAGACCTTGAGACAAAACCTCATCAAGTACTAAAGTAGTCAAACCTTTCATTAGAAGGGTTGCCAATACTTTTGGCAATATAGTGTAGTTCAGTGTCTGTTTCCTTTATTCGGCATCATTTGTTTGTTTAACAGAGCTCCACCTTTGCCAAGGAGATTTCACAATTCATACAGCATAGTCGATCAAATCCTGGTAACTGGTACTGGCCCATTGTGAAGAGCGTAGCAATCAAGATCCCAAACCCTCTCCTAGAGCACATTGTCTTTGTTGATATTCCTGGGACCGGAGACTGCAACAAGATTAGAGACAGCCTATGGAAATCTGTAAACACACGCATTTGTTATTTACTTTATATTAATACACATTTTTATTATCAGTGGAATGAATCAAGCAAAACAGATGTTGAAATACACTGTGTTCATCTTTTTTAATTTCACAGAAACTAGGAGACTGCTCTGTAGTGTGGATAGTAAGTGCCATCAACCGAGGCACTACTGATGAAGACCCCTGGGAAATATTAAAACACTGCGTTTACTACATGACACAAGCAGGAGAGTGCAAAAGCATCAACTTCATCTTTACCAAGACTGACGATATAGATCCAGAAGAATACATTAGGTTAGAAGTAAAAGCTCTTTATTAACCCTGTATCTTGTACAACCATTAAAGTGCATTAATAACATAATAAAAAACAATGAGAAAAACTTTGCACTTTCATTTTGACACTTTTTTATTTTATTTTAGAAATGAATGGCCCAGTGAGGAGGAAAAACCAGACAAGGTTTGAACAATGACAAAAATGTATTTACCAATTTTCAATTACGTGCATGTGGCTTAGGTCTGTTTTTTTTCCCATTACCATTAAGAATAATACAAGCTGTACAGGTGTTGTTCATTGTTAGTTTGGTACGCAAGATTGTAGCATTATGTTAACAAATGGGACCTTGCTGTAATTGTATTGGTAATAATTTTTCAGGATCAGAAATCAGCATGCATTCGAATGAGGAACATCTGTTCCAAAGACACAGTGAGAGAAAGCTTTGAAAATTCCAAATTAAAGGTATTATGTTCATATATGCAACATATGTACATTTGGACATTGCTTTTTTTTTGCTATATACAGACTCATGTGTTGTTCTTATTATTACAGAAAAAAATGACTCTAAACATTTTTACTGTAAGCACAAGGGCATTCTTTGATAAAACATTACGGCTGGAACTCAGTGACACAGGTGAGTTATCACCTCTGGGAAAATAACTTTTTTTAATTAGCTATTAAAAATGTTTAACGAAGCTAAAAGGAACTATTCATATAAATGATTTATAATATATATTAATTAAAACAAATTAATTTGAACAATCTGTAGAAATCCCAAAGTTGCAGGATGTCCTGAAGAGTCTTAACAACAGCATCAACAAAGACCTGGCCAGAGATTATGTCAATGAAGCAAAGGGAATTTTGTCCTTGATCAAAAGTGTGCAGTCGGAGACAGACAATGTGGTACAAGTTATTTGTGTGTTCAGAAAATATATCCATTTCATATCTATTGACATCTATTGATATATATATATATTAATCTGTTGTATAGGTTCAGACAGGGGTCCACAATAAATTTGAGCAGAACCTATTTAAGGCAGTGGAGAAGTTAGGTTGGCAGTTCGACATGCTTTATTGTGTTCTGGAAAACTGTCTCTCAGATGGAGTGGAAGAGTCTGAGAGATCATGTCTTACCAGTGCATGTTCCATTATATCACCTGTAAGTATGATTCTGTTGTATTCAAATGTAGTGCAAAAATGTGATTTTCTGTTTTATTATTATTAACTGCAGTGATATTTTATGCATGATTATTTAGAATTTACCTCACGGCAAAGGAGGATTCCATAAAATCCTCAAGGCTTTGTGTAAAAATTATGGCTACCATCGGTCAAATGCATGGGGTATAGACTTGGATCTAAACATGGAATTGGCCAAGCACATGCACACAAACATTGAGGAGGAGTTTGATTCAATTTTTCCGTAAGTTCTGTTTTATCGCCTAATTTAGTTAAAATATGTAATGGAAGTAATATACAGGTTAACAATTTATTCATTAGGACACGAGTGTTAGTAGGTGAGAGATTAAAAACACAATCTAAAAGCTTATTATATTTATTTTATTTATTTAAATAGTTGTATGGGTATAACTTTAAATATTTAAAAAGCTATATGCATTGCAAATATTTTCTTTTGTTTTCTGTTGCTTTAGAGTCCATTATAAAACAGGGAAATCGGTGCAAGAACAGATTGAAAAATTCAGTATCATCCAAAGTGACACTGAGCCCCCCAGAGCTTCAATATTTTATCACATTGACAACTTCATCAAAAGAGAGGTGAGCAGTATTACCAGACATTAGTAGGAAAACTAGAAACCTGGGGTTATCAAAAATGTCCTATTAACAATTTATAAAACATCTGCATGCATGAAAATATCGCATGAAAATCATCTCACTTTAGAAATAGCAAAAATGTGTCTATTGTTTTTTCTTCAAATTTGTCTATAGCTACGATGGCGTTTTAGTGGCTAGTTAAAAATAAATAAAAAAATCTAAGATTACGAGATTAAAGTCGAAATACTACGAGAATAAAGTCAAAATAGTACGAGAATAAAGTCGAAATACTATGAGAATAAAGTCAAAATATTACGAGAATAATGTCGAAATACTACGAGAATAAAGTCAAAATACTACGAGAATAAAGTCAAAATACTACGAGAATAAAGTCAAAATATTACGAGAATAAAGTCAAAATACTATGAGAATAAAGTCAAAATACTAGGAGACTAAAGTCAAAATAATACGAGAATAAAGTCGAAATACTACGAGAATAAAATCGAACTGCTATGAGTATAAAGTATAAATATTACGAGAGTAAAGTCAAAATAATACAAGAATAAAGTCGAACTACTATGAGTATAAAGTCTAAATATTACGAGAATAAAGTCAAAATAATACGAGAATAAAGTCAAAATATTACGAGAATAAAGTCGAAATATTACGAGAATAAAGTCGAAATATTACGAGAATAAAGTCGAAATACTACAAAAATAAAGTTGAAATATTATGAGAATAAAGTCTAAATACTACGAGAATAAAGTCGAAATACTACAAGAATAACGTCGAAATATTACAAAAATAGTCGAAATATTACGAGAATAAAGTTGAAATATTACGAGAATAAAGTCGAAATACTACGAGAATAAAGTCTAAATGATACGAGAATAAAGTTGAAATACTATTAGAATAAAATTGAACTACTACGAGAATAAAGTCGAAATATTACGAGAATACAGACGAAATACTACGAGAACAAAGTCAAAATAATATGAGAATAAAGTCAAAATACTTCAAGAATAAAGTCAAAATATTACGAGAATAAAGTCAAAATATTATGAGAATAAAGTCGAAATACTACGAGAATAAAGAATTTTTTTTACGAGAATAAAGTCGAAATTACGAGAATAAAGTCGAAATACTACGAGAATAAAGACAAAATATTACGAGAATAAAGTTGAAATACTACGAGAATAAAGTCTAAATAATACAAGAATAAAGTTGAAATACTATTAGAATAAAATCTAAATACTACGAGAATAAAGTCGAAATATTACGAGAATACAGACGAAATACTACAAGAATAAAGTTAAAATAATATGAGAATAAAGTCATAATACTACGAGAATAAAGTAAAAATACTTCGAGAGAATAAAGTCAAAATATTACGAGAATAAAGTCGAAATATTATGAGAATAAAGAAAAAATATTACGAGAATATAGTCGAAATTACGAGAATAAAGTCGAAATTACGAGAATACTGACGAAATACTACGAGAATAAAGTCAAAATAATATGAGAATAAATTCATAATACTACGATAATAAAGTCAAAATACTACGAGAATAAAGTCGAAATACTACGAGAATAAAGTCAAAATACTTCGAGAATAAAGTCAAAATATTACGAGAATAAAGTCGAAATTACGAGAATAAAGTCAAAATATTACGAGAATAAAGTCTAAATATTACGAGAATACATTCGAAATATTACGATAATAAAGACTAAATACTTTGAGAATAAAGTGGAAATATTGCGTGAATAAAGACGAAATACTATGAGAATAAAGTCAAAATATTATGAGAATAAAGTCAAAATACTACGAGAATAAAGTCGAATTACTATGAGAATAAAGTCGAAATTACGAGATTAAAGTCAAAATACTACGAGAATAAAGTCAAAATATTACGAGAATAAAGTCGAAATACTATGAGAATAAAGTCGAAATACTACAAGAATAAAGTCGAAATATTACGAAAATAGTCGAAATATTACGAGAATAAAGTCAAAATATTACGAGAATAAAGTCAAAATACTACTAGAATAAAGTCGAAATTACAAGAATAAAGTCAAAATATTACGAGAATAAAGTCAAAATATTACGAGAATAAAGTCGAAATATTACGAGAATAAAGTCGAAATACTACAAAAATAAAGTTGAAATATTATGAGAATAAAGTCTAAATACTACGAGAATAAAGTCGAAATACTATGAGAATAAAGTCGAAATACTACAAGAATAACGTTGAAATATTACGAAAATAGTCGAAATATTACGAGAATAAAGTTGAAATATTACGAGAATAAAGTCGAAATACTACGAGAATAAAGTCAAAATACTACGAGAATAAAGTGAAAACAATACGCAAATAAAGTTGAAATACTTAGAGAATAAAGTCAAAATACTACTAGAATAAAGTCGAAATTACAAGAATAAAGTCAAAGTATTACGAGAATAAAGTCGAAATTACAAGAATAAAGTCGAAATATTACAAGAATAAAGACGAAATGCTATGAGAATAAAGACGAAATACTACGAGAATAAAGTTCAAATATTACGAGAATAAAGACGAAATACTACGAGAATAAAGACAAAATATTACGAGAAAAAGTCGAAATATTACGAGAATAAAGACGAAATACTACGAGAATAAAGACGAAATACTATGAGAATAAAGACGAAATATTACGAGAATAAAGTCTAAATATTATGAGAATAAAGTCGAAACACTACAAAAATAAAGTCGAAATACTATGAGAATAAAGTCAAAATACTACTAGAATACAGTCAAAATATTATGAGAGTAAAGTCGTAATTACGAGAATAAAGTCAAAATATTACGAGAATAAAGACGAAATGCTACGAGAATAAAGTCGATATATTACGATAATAAAGTCGAAATACTACGAGAATAAAGTTGAAATATTATGAGAATAAATTCAAAATACTACGAGAGTAAAGTTGAAATACTATGAGAATAAAGTACAAATATTACGAGACTAAAGTAGAAATATTACAAGAATAAAGATGAAATTAAGAGAATAAAGTCGAAATAATACGAAAATAAAATCGAAATATTACGAGAATAAAGTCGAAATATTACGAGAATTAAGTCGAAATATTATGAGAATAAAGTCAAAATACTACAAGAGTAAAGTCTAAATACTACGAGAATAAAGTCGAAATACTATGAGAATAAAGACGAAATACTACGAGAAAAAGTTGAAATATTACGAAATAGTCGAAATATTACGAGAATAAAGTCGATATATTACGAGAATAAAGACAAAATACAACGAGAATAAAGACAAAATACTACGAGAATAAAGTTGAAATATTACGAGAATAAAGACGAAATACTATGAGAATAAAGTCTAAATATTATGAGAATAAAGTCGAAATACTACGAGAGTAAAGTTGAAATATGAGAATAAATTCAAAATACTACGAGAGTAAAGTTGAAATACTATGAGAATGAAGTACAAATATTACGAGACTAAAGTAGAAATATTACAAGAATAAAGTTGAAATTAAGAGAATAAAGTCAAAATAATACGAAAATAAAATCGAAATATTACGAGAATAAAGTCGAAATATTACGAGAATAAAGTCGAAATACTACGAGAATAAAGTCGAAATACTACGGGAATAAAGTCAAAATACTACGAGAATAAAGTGAAAACACTACGAAAATAAAGTTGAAATACTTAGAGAATAAAGTCAAAATACTACTAGAATAAAGTCGAAATTACAAGAATAAAGTCAAAGTATTACGAGAATAAAGTCGAAATACTACGAGAATAAAGTCGAAATATTACGAGAATAAAGATGAAATGCTATGAGAATAAAGACGAAATACTACGAGAATAAAGTTCAAATATTACGAGAATAAAGACGAAATACTACGAGAATAAAGACGAAATATTACGAGAAAAAGTCGAAATATTATGAGAATAAAGACGAAATACTACGAGAATAAAGACGAAATACTACGAGAATGAAGACGAAATACTACGAGAATAAAGAGGAAATACTACGAGAATAAAGTCTAAATATTATGAGAATAAAGTCTAAATACTACAAGAGTAAAGTCGTAATTACGAGAATAAAGTCGAAATATTACGAGAATAAAGACGGAATTCTACGAGAATAAAGTCGAAATACTACGAGAATAAAGTCAAAATACTACGAGAATAAAGTCAAAATATTACGAGAATAAAGTCAAAATACTAGGAGACTAAAGTCAAAATAATACGAGAATAAAGTCGAAATACTACGAGAATAAAATCGAACTGCTATGAGTATAAAGTATAAATATTACGAGAGTAAAGTCAAAATAATACAAGAATAAAGTCGAACTACTATGAGTATAAAGTCTAAATATTACGAGAATAAAGTCAAAATAATACGAGAATAAAGTCAAAATATTACGAGAATAAAGTCGAAATATTACGAGAATAAAGTCGAAATATTACGAGAATAAAGTCGAAATACTACAAAAATAAAGTTGAAATATTATGAGAATAAAGTCTAAATACTACGAGAATAAAGTCGAAATACTACAAGAATAACGTCGAAATATTACAAAAATAGTCGAAATATTACGAGAATAAAGTTGAAATATTACGAGAATAAAGTCGAAATACTACGAGAATAAAGTCTAAATGATACGAGAATAAAGTTGAAATACTATTAGAATAAAATTGAACTACTACGAGAATAAAGTCGAAATATTACGAGAATACAGACGAAATACTACGAGAACAAAGTCAAAATAATATGAGAATAAAGTCAAAATACTTCAAGAATAAAGTCAAAATATTACGAGAATAAAGTCAAAATATTATGAGAATAAAGTCGAAATACTACGAGAATAATTTTTTTTACGAGAATAAAGTCGAAATTACGAGAATAAAGTCGAAATACTACGAGAATAAAGACAAAATATTACGAGAATAAAGTTGAAATACTACGAGAATAAAGTCTAAATAATACAAGAATAAAGTTGAAATACTATTAGAATAAAATCTAAATACTATGAGAATAAAGTCGAAATATTACGAGAATACAGACGAAATACTACAAGAATAAAGTTAAAATAATATGAGAATAAAGTCATAATACTACGAGAATAAAGTAAAAATACTTCGAGAGAATAAAGTCAAAATATTACGAGAATAAAGTCGAAATATTATGAGAATAAAGAAAAAATATTACGAGAATATAGTCGAAATACTACGAGAATAAAGTCGAAATTACGAGAATACTGACGAAATACTACGAGAATAAAGTCAAAATAATATGAGAATAAAGTCATAATACTACGATAATAAAGTCAAAATACTACGAGAATAAAGTCGAAATACTACGAGAATAAAGTCAAAATACTTCGAGAATAAAGTCAAAATATTACGAGAATAAAGTCGAAATTACGAGAATAAAGTCAAAATATTACGAGAATAAAGTCTAAATATTACGAGAATACATTCGAAATATTACGATAATAAAGACGAAATACTATGAGAATAAAGACTAAATACTTTGAGAATAAAGTGGAAATATTGCGTGAATAAAGACGAAATACTATGAGAATAAAGTCGAAATAATAAGAGAATAAAGTCAAAATATTATGAGAATAAAGTCAAAATACTACGAGAATAAAGTCGAATTACTACGAGAATAAAGTCGAAATTACGAGATTAAAGTCAAAATACTACGAGAATAAAGTCAAAATATTACGAGAATAAAGTCGAAATACTATGAGAATAAAGTCGAAATACTACAAGAATAAAGTCGAAATATTACGAAAATAGTCGAAATATTACGAGAATAAAGTCAAAATATTACGAGAATAAAGTCAAAATACTACTAGAATAAAGTCGAAATTACAAGAATAAAGTCAAAATATTACGAGAATAAAGTCAAAATATTACGAGAATAAAGTCGAAATATTACGAGAATAAAGTCGAAATACTACAAAAATAAAGTTGAAATATTATGAGAATAAAGTCTAAATACTACGAGAATAAAGTCGAAATACTATGAGAATAAAGTCGAAATACTACAAGAATAACGTTGAAATATTACGAAAATAGTCGAAATATTACGAGAATAAAGTTGAAATATTACGAGAATAAAGTCGAAATACTACGAGAATAAAGTCAAAATACTACGAGAATAAAGTGAAAACAATACGCAAATAAAGTTGAAATACTTAGAGAATAAAGTCAAAATACTACTAGAATAAAGTCGAAATTACAAGAATAAAGTCAAAGTATTACGAGAATAAAGTCGAAATTACAAGAATAAAGTCGAAATATTACAAGAATAAAGACGAAATGCTATGAGAATAAAGACGAAATACTACGAGAATAAAGTTCAAATATTACGAGAATAAAGACGAAATACTACGAGAATAAAGACAAAATATTACGAGAAAAAGTCGAAATATTACGAGAATAAAGACGAAATACTACGAGAATAAAGACGAAATACTATGAGAATAAAGACGAAATATTACGAGAATAAAGTCTAAATATTATGAGAATAAAGTCGAAACACTACAAAAATAAAGTCGAAATACTAAGAGAATAAAGTCAAAATACTACTAGAATACAGTCAAAATATTATGAGAGTAAAGTCGTAATTACGAGAATAAAGTCAAAATATTACGAGAATAAAGACGAAATGCTACGAGAATAAAGTCGATATATTACGATAATAAAGTCGAAATACTACGAGAATAAAGTTGAAATATTATGAGAATAAATTCAAAATACTACGAGAGTAAAGTTGAAATACTATGAGAATAAAGTACAAATATTACGAGACTAAAGTAGAAATATTACAAGAATAAAGATGAAATTAAGAGAATAAAGTCGAAATACTACGAAAATAAAATCGAAATATTACGAGAATAAAGTCGAAATATTACGAGAATTAAGTCGAAATATTATGAGAATAAAGTCAAAATACTACAAGAGTAAAGTCTAAATACTACGAGAATAAAGTCGAAATACTATGAGAATAAAGACGAAATACTACGAGAAAAAGTTGAAATATTACGAAATAGTCGAAATATTACGAGAATAAAGTCGATATATTACGAGAATAAAGACAAAATACAACGAGAATAAAGACAAAATACTACGAGAATAAAGTTGAAATATTACGAGAATAAAGACGAAATACTATGAGAATAAAGTCTAAATATTATGAGAATAAAGTCGAAATACTACGAGAGTAAAGTTGAAATATGAGAATAAATTCAAAATACTACGAGAGTAAAGTTGAAATACTATGAGAATGAAGTACAAATATTACGAGACTAAAGTAGAAATATTACAAGAATAAAGTTGAAATTAAGAGAATAAAGTCAAAATAATACGAAAATAAAATCGAAATATTACGAGAATAAAGTCGAAATATTACGAGAATAAAGTCGAAATACTACGAGAATAAAGTCGAAATACTACGGGAATAAAGTCAAAATACTACGAGAATAAAGTGAAAACACTACGAAAATAAAGTTGAAATACTTAGAGAATAAAGTCAAAATACTACTAGAATAAAGTCGAAATTACAAGAATAAAGTCAAAGTATTACGAGAATAAAGTCGAAATACTACGAGAATAAAGTCGAAATATTACGAGAATAAAGATGAAATGCTATGAGAATAAAGACGAAATACTACGAGAATAAAGTTCAAATATTACGAGAATAAAGACGAAATACTACGAGAATAAAGACGAAATATTACGAGAAAAAGTCGAAATATTATGAGAATAAAGACGAAATACTACGAGAATAAAGACGAAATACTACGAGAATGAAGACGAAATACTACGAGAATAAAGAGGAAATACTACGAGAATAAAGTCTAAATATTATGAGAATAAAGTCTAAATACTACAAGAGTAAAGTCGTAATTACGAGAATAAAGTCGAAATATTACGAGAATAAAGACGGAATTCTACGAGAATAAAGTCGAAATACTACGAGAATAAAGACAAAATACTATGAGAATAAAGTCTAAATATTATGAGAATAAATTCAAAATACTACGAGAGTAAAGTTGAAATACTATGAGAATAAAGTACAAATATTACGAGACTAAAGAAGAAATATTACAAGAATAAAGTTGAAATTAAGATAATAAAGTCAAAATAATACGAAAATAAAATCGAAATATTACGAGAATAAAGTCGAAATATTACGAGAATAAAGTCGAAATATTATGAGAATAAAGTCGAAATACTACAAGAGTAAAGTCGAAATACTACGAGCATAAAGTCGAAATAATAAGAGAATAAAGTCAAAATACTACTAGAATAAAGTCAAAATATTACGATAATAAAGTCAAAATAATATGAGAGTAAAGTCGTAATTACGAGAATAAAGTCGAAATATTAAGAGAATAAAGACGGAATGCTACGAGAATAAAGTCAAAATATTACAATAATAAAGTCGAAATACTACGAGAATAAAGACGAAATACTACGAGAAAAAAGACAAAATATTACGAGAATAAAGTCGAAATATTACGAGAATAAAGACGAAATACTACAAGAATAAAGTTGAAATTAAGAGAATAAAGTCGAAATAATACGAAAATAAAGTTGAAATATTACGGGAATAAAGTCGAAATATTACAAGAATAAAGTCAAAATTTTACAAGAATAAAGTCGTAATACTACAAAAATAAAGTTGAAATACTACGAGAATAAAGTCAAAATATTACGAGAATAAAGACGAAATACTACGAGAATAAAGTCAAAATATTATGAGAATAAAGTCGAAATTCTACGAGAGTAAAGTTGAAATACTCTGATAATAAAGTCAAAATACTATGAGAATAGTATTATGAGAATAAAGTCGAAATATTACTAGAACAAAGTCAAAATATTATAAGAATAAAGATGAAATACTACGATAATAAAGTCAAAATACTACAAGAATAAAGACGAAATACTAAAGATTAAAGTCGAAATACTACGAGAATAAAGAAAAAATATTACGAGCATAAAGTCGAAATACTACGAGAATAAAGTCGAAATATTACGAGAATAAAGTCGAAATACTACGAGAATAAAGTCAAAATATTATGAGAATAAAGTCGAAATTACGAGACTAAAGTCGAAATACTACGAGAATAAAGTCAAAATACTACGAGAATAAAGTCAAAATACTACGAGAATAAAGTCGAAATATTACGAAAATAAAGTCGAAATACTACGAAAATAAAGTCGAAATACTACGAAAATAAAGTCGAAATACTATGAGAATAAAGTCGAAATATTACGAAAATTAAGTCGAAATACTAAGAGAATAAAGTCTAAATACTACGAGAATAAAGTCAAAATTACGAGAATAAAGTTGAAATACTATGAGAATAAAGGCGAAATACTATGAGAATAAAGTCAAAATATTACAAGAATAAAGTCAAAACACTACAAGAATAAAGTAAAAATATTACAAGAATTAAGTCCAAATATTACGAGAATAAAGAGTTAAGTTGAAATACTATGAGAATAAAGTCTAAATATTATGAGAATAAAGTTCAAATACTACAAAAATAAAGTCAAAATTATGAAAATAAAGTCGAAATTCTACAAAAATAAGGTACAAATATTACAAGAATAAAGTCAAAATACTATTAAAATAAAGTTGAAATATTACTAGAATAAAGTCAAAATACTACGAGAATAAAGTCAAAATACTACGAGAATAAAGTCGAAATATTATGAGAATAAAGTCGAAATATTACGAGAATAGTCAAAATACTATGAGAATAAAGTCAAAATACTACGAGAATAAAGTCGAAATATTACGAGAATAAAGTCAAAATACTGCGAGAATAAAGTCGAAATATTACGAGAATAAAGTCGAAATTACGAGACTAAAGTCGAAATACTACGAGAATAAAGTCGAAATACTACGAGAATAAAGTCAAAATACTACGAGAATAAAGTCAAAATACTACGAGAATAAAGACGAAATACTACGAGAAAAAAGACAAAATATTACGAGAATAAAGTCGAAATATTACGAGAATAAAGACGAAATACTACAAGAATAAAGTTGAAATTAAGAGAATAAAGTCGAAATAATACGAAAATAAAGTTGAAATATTACGGGAATAAAGTCGAAATATTACAAGAATAAAGTCAAAATTTTACAAGAATAAAGTCGTAATACTACAAAAATAAAGTTGAAATACTACGAGAATAAAGTCAAAATATTATGAGAATAAAGTCGAAATTCTACGAGAGTAAAGTTGAAATACTCTGATAATAAAGTCAAAATACTATGAGAATAGTATTATGAGAATAAAGTCGAAATATTATAAGAATAAAGATGAAATACTACGATAATAAAGTCAAAATACTACAAGAATAAAGACGAAATACTAAAGATTAAAGTCGAAATACTACGAGAATAAAGAAAAAATATTACGAGCATAAAGTCGAAATACTACGAGAATAAAGTCGAAATATTACGAGAATAAAGTCGAAATACTACGAGAATAAAGTCAAAATATTACGAGAATAAAGTCGAAATTACGAGACTAAAGTCGAAATACTACGAGAATAAAGTCGAAATACTACGAGAATAAAGTCAAAATACTACGAGAATAAAGTCGAAATATTACGAAAATAAAGTCGAAATACTACGAAAATAAAGTCGAAATACTATGAGAATAAAGTCGAAATATTACGAAAATTAAGTCGAAATACTAAGAGAATAAAGTCTAAATACTACGAGAATAAAGTCAAAATTACGAGAATAAAGTTGAAATACTATGAGAATAAAGGCGAAATACTATGAGAATAAAGTCAAAATATTACAAGAATAAAGTCAAAACACTACAAGAATAAAGTAAAAATATTACAAGAATTAAGTCCAAATATTACGAGAATAAAGAGTTAAGTTGAAATACTATGAGAATAAAGTCTAAATATTATGAGAATAAAGTTCAAATACTACAAAAATAGTCAAAATTATGAAAATAAAGTCGAAATTCTACAAAAATAAGGTACAAATATTACAAGAATAAAGTCAAAATACTATTAAAATAAAGTTGAAATATTACTAGAATAAAGTCAAAATACTACGAGAATAAAGTCGAAATATTATGAGAATAAAGTCGAAATATTACGAGAATAGTCAAAATACTATGAGAATAAAGTCAAAATACTACGAGAATAAAGTCGAAATATTACGAGAATAAAGTCAAAATACTGCGAGAATAAAGTCGAAATATTACGAGAATAAAGTCGAAATTACGAGACTAAAGTCGAAATACTACGAGAATAAAGTCGAAATACTACGAGAATAAAGTCAAAATACTACGAGAATAAAGTCAAAATACTACGAGAATAAAGTCAAAATACTACGAAAATAAAGTCGAAATACTACGAAAATTAAGTCGAAATATTACGAAAATTAAGTCGAAATACTAAGAGAATAAAGTCTAAATACTACGAGAATAAAGTCGAAATTACGAGAATAAAGTTGAAATACTATGAGAATAAAGGCGAAATACTATGAGAATAAAGTCAAAATATTACAAGAATAAAGTCAAAATACTACAAGAATAAAGTAAAAACATTACGAGAATTAAGTCGAAATATTACGAGAATAAAGACGAAATATTACGAGAATAAAGACAAAATACTACGAGAATAAAGAGGAAATACTACGAGCATAAAGTCGAAATATTATGAGAATAAAGACAAAATACTACAAGAGTAAAGTCGAAATACTACGAGAGTAAAGACAAAATACTACGAGAATAAAGATGAAATACTACGAGAATAAAGTTCGAATATTAATAGAATAAAGACGAAATACTACGAGAATAAAGATGAAATAATACGAGAATAACATCGAAATATTACGAGAATAAAGATGAAATACTACGAGAATAAAGTTGAAATATTACGAGAATAAAGACGAAATACTATGAGAATAAAGTCTAAATATTATGAGAATAAAGTCGAAATACTACGAGAATAAAGTTGAAATATTACGAGAATAAAGACGAAATACTACGAGAATAAAGAGGAAATACTACGAGAATAAAGTCTAAATATTACGAGAATAAAGTCAAAATACTACAAGAGTAAAGTCGAAATACTACGAGAATAAAGTCAAAATACTACGAGAATAAAGATGAAATACTACGAGAATAAAGTCGAAATTACAAGAATAAAGATGAAATACTACGAGAATAAAGAGGAAATACTACGAGAATAAAGTCTAAATATTACGAGAATAAAGTCAAAATACTACAAGAGTAAAGTCGAAATACTACGAGAATAAAGTCAAAATACTACGAGAATAAAGTCGAAATACTACGAAAGTAAAGTTGAAATACTAAGAGAATAAAGTCAAAATACTACTAGAATAAAGTCGAAATTACAAGAATAAAGTCAAAATACTACTAGAATAAAGTCGAAATTACAAGAATAAAGACAAAATGCTACGAGAATAAAGTCAAAATATTACGATAATAAAGTCGAAATACTACGAGAATAAAGTCGAACTTTTACGAGAATAAAGACGAAATACTATGAGAATAAAGACGAAATACTACGAGAATAAAGTTCAAATATTACGAGAATAAAGACGAAATACTATGAGAATAAAGATGAAATATTACGAGAATAAAGTCGAAATATTACGAGAATAAAGACGAAATACTACGACAATAAAGTTGAAATATTCAGAGATAAAGTCGAAATATTACTAGAACAAAGTCGAAATATTATGAGAATAAAGATGAAATACTACGATAATAAAGTCGGAATACTACAAGAATAAAGACGAAATACTATGAGCATAAAGTCGAAATATTATGAGCATAAAGTCGAAATACTACGAGAATAAAGTCAAAATACTACGAGAATAAAGTCGAAATACTATGAGAATAAAGTCAAAATACTACGAAAATGAAGTTAAAATATTATGAGAATTAAGTCAAAATATTACGAGAATAAATTTGAAATATTATGAGAATAATGTAAAAATACTACTAGAGTAAAGTTGAAATACTATGAGAATAAAGTACAAATATTATGAGAATAAAGTAAAAATATTACGAAAATAAAGTAGAAATATTACGAGAATAAAGTGAAAATACTACGAGAATAAAGTCAAAAATACTACGAGAATAAATTTGAAATTATGAGAATAAAGTCAAAATAATAAGAGAATAAAGTCGAAGTACTACGAGAATAAATTCAAAATATTACGAGAATAAAGTCAAAGTACTACGAGAATAAAGTCGAAATATTACGAGAATAAAGTCAAAATACTACGAGAATAAAGTCGAAATATTGCGAGAATAAAGTTGAAATATTACGAGAATAAAGACGAAATACTACGAGAATAAATTTGAAATTACGATAATAAAGAATAAAGTTGAAATACTATGAGAATAAAGTCAAAGTACTACGAGAATAAAGTCGAAATATTACGAGAATAAAGTCAAAATACTACGAGAATAAAGTCGAAATATTGCGAGAATAAAGTTGAAATATTACGAGAATAAAGACGAAATACTACGACAATAAATTTGAAATTACGAGAATAAAGATTAAAGTTGAAATACTACGAGAATAAATTCAAAATATTACGAGAATAAAGTCAAAGTACTACGAGAATAAAGTCAAAGTACTACGAGAATAAAGTCGAAATATTATGAGAATAAAGTCAAAATACTACGAGAATAAAGTATAAATATTACGAGAATACAGTCGAAATATTATGAGAATAAAGTCGAAATATTACGAGAATAAATTCAAAATACTACGAGAGTAAAGTTGAAATACTATAAGAATAAAGTCAAAATACTAAAAAAATTAAGTACAAATATTACAAGAATAAAGTCAAAATATTATGAGAAGAAAGTGTAAATACTACGAGAATAAAGTCGAAATATTATAAGAATAAAGACGAAATATTACGAGAATAGTCAAAATACTACGAGAATAAAGTCAAAATACTATGAGAATAAAGTCGAAATTACGAGAATAAAGTCAAAGTCCTACGAGAATAAATTCAAAATAATATGAGAATAAAGTCAAAATATTACAAGAATAAAGTCAAAATATTACGAAAATAAAGTCAAAATACTATGAGAATAAAGTCTAAATATTACGAGAATACAGATGAAATATTACGATAATAAAGTCGAAATACTACGAGAATAAAGTCGAAATATTATGAGAATAAAGTCGAAATATTACTAGAACAAAGTCGAAATATTATAAGAATAAAGATGAAATATTACGATAATAAAGTCGGAATACTACAAGAATAAAGTAGAAATTACGAGAATAAAGTCAAAGTCCTACGATAATAAAGTTGAAATACTACGAGAATAAAGTCAAAGTAATAAGAGAATAAAGTCGAAGTACTACGAGAATAAATTCAAAATATTATGAGAATAAAGTCAAAGTACTACGAGAATAAAGTCAAAATAATGAGAATAAAGTCAAAATACTATGAGAATAGTATTATGAGAATAAAGTCGAAATATTACAAGAATAAAGACGAAATACTAAAGATTAAAGTCGAAATACTACGAGAATAAAGTTGAAATATTACGAGAATAAAGTCGAAATATTGCGAGAATAGTTGAAATATTACGAGAATAAAGACGAAATACTACGAGAATAAATTAGAAATTACGAGAATAAAGATTAAAGTTGAAATACTACGAGAATAAATTCAAAATATTACGAGAATAAAGTCGAAATATTATGAGAATAAAGTCAAAATACTACGAGAATAAAGTATAAATATTACGAGAATACAGTCGAAATATTATGAAAATAAATTCAAAATACTACGAGAGTAAAGTTGAAATACTATAAGAATAAAGTCAAAATACTAAAAAAATAAAGTACAAATATTACAAGAATAAAGTCAAAATATTATGAGAAGAAAGTGTAAATACTACGAGAATAAAGTCAAAATATTATAAGAATAAAGACGAAATATTACGAGAATAGTCAAAATACTACGACAATAAAGTCAAAATACTATGAGAATAAAGTCGAAATTACGAGAATAAAGTCAAAGTCCTACGAGAATAAATTCAAAATAATATGAGAATAAAGTCAAAATATTACGAGAATAAAGTCAAAATATTACGAAAATAAAGTCAAAATACTACGAGAATAAAGTCTAAATATTACGAGAATACAGATGAAATATTACGATATTAAAGTTGAAATACTACGAGAATAAAGTCGAAATATTATGAGAATAAAGTCGAAATATTATAAGAATAAAGATGAAATACTACGATAATAAAGTCGAAATACTACAAGAATAAAGTAGAAATTACGAAAATAAAGTCAAAGTAATAAGAGAATAAAGTCGAAGTACTACGAGAATAAATTCAAAATATTATGAGAATAAAGTTAAAGTACTACGAGAATAAAGTCAAAATAATGAGAATAAAGTCAAAATACTATGAGAATAGTATTATGAGAATAAAGTCGAAATATTACTAGAACAAAGTCGAAATATTATAAGAATAAAGATGAAATACTACGATAATAAAGTCGAAATACTACAAGAATAAAGACGAAATACTAAAGATTAAAGTCGAAATACTACGAGAATAAAGAAAAAATATTACGAGCATAAAGTCTAAATACTACGAGAATAAAGTCGAAATACTACGAGAATAAAGTCAAAATATTACGAGAATAAAGTCGGAATATTACGAAAATAAAGTCGAAATACTACGAGAATAAAGTCGAAATATTCCGAGAATAAAGTCGAAATACTACGAGAATAAAGTCGAAATACTACGAGAATAAAGTCGAAATACTACGAGAATAAAGTCGAAATACTACGAAAATAAAGTCGAAATACTACGAAAATAAAGTCGAAATACTATGAGAATAAAGTCTAAATACTACGAGAATAAAGTCGAAATATTACGAGAATAAAGTTGAAATATTACGAGAATAGTCAAAATACTACGAGAATAAAGTCGAAATACTATGAGTATAAAGTCTAAATACTACGAGAATAAAGTCGAAATATTACGAGAATAAAGTCGAAATACTACGAGAATAAAGTCGGAATATTACGAAAATAAAGTCGAAATACTACGAGAATAAAGTCGAAATATTCCGAGAATAAAGTCGAAATACTACGAGAATAAAGTCGAAATACTACGAGAATAAAGTCGAAATACTACGAGAATAAAGTCGAAATACTACGAAAATAAAGTCGAAATACTACGAAAATAAAGTCGAAATACTATGAGAATAAAGTCGAAATATTACGAAATTAAGTCGAAATACTAAGAGAATAAAGTCTAAATACTACGAGAATAAAGTCGAAATTACGAGAATAAAGTTGAAATACTATGAGAATAAAAGCGAAATACTATGATAATTAATTCAAAATATTACAAGAATAAAGTCAAAATACTACAAGAATAAAGTAAAAATATTACGAGAATTAAGTCCAAATATTACGAGAATAAAGAGTTAAGTTGAAATACTATGAGAATAAAGTCTAAATATTATGAGAATAAAGTCAAAATACTACGAGAGTAAAGTCAAAATACTACGAGAGTAAAGTTGAAATACTATGATAATAAAGTCAAAATACTACGAAAATAAAGTCAAAATTATGAAAATAAAGTCGAAATTCTACAAAAATAAGGTACAAATATTACAAGAATAAAGTCGAAATACTATTAAAATAAAGTCGAAATATTACTAGAATAAAGTCAAAATACTACGAGAATAAAGTCGAAATATTACGAGAATAAAGTCGAAATATTACGAGAATAAAGTCAAAATACTACGAGAATAAAGTCGAAATATTACGAGAATAAAGTCATATTGATTTATGCTTTTAATGGTGTCCAACAATTCTCTCCTCAATATGTACCATTGCAAAAAAAAAGAAAGACCAATCACAGTTCAAGCCACTCTCTGTAAGGTCATTGGTAATTGCTGTAGGTAATCTCCTTTTGACATATTTGTCATTGGTGTGCTTGGACCACAAATATGTTTAAATATAAAATGCTGCACAATATATAATGATCTGTTTACATTGTGATATTAAGTAGTTGCTAAAAACAAAACCTCTAACACAATGCATGTCGTAGTTTCAATTTAAATGCTGTTGTTACATTGTGTTTATTACTTTAATTCTCATAAAAGGAAATCAAACTCAAGATGGAGCTCAAAAGAGAAGTTATTGAAAGAAAGAAGGACATCTCCTTATCTATCGCAACAACGATTAGGGATGCAATGGTTCCCTATTATGAAAGTAAGCAATCACTTACAATTTTTCTAGCCTATCAGACTTATTTTGTTTTATCAAAGTAATATCTATGTTCAGTAATGTTCATTAACATCAGTTAATACTTATGTTAGTTAACACAATGTTAGTTAATAAAAATACAATTGTTCATTGTTCCTTCATGTTAGTTAGTTCATTGTGCATTAATGTTAACAGATACAACTTTTGATTACTAAAAAGGTATAAACAAATGTTGACTAACATTACATAGGATTAATAAATGCTGTAGAATAATTGTTAATTGCTAGTTCATATTAACTAATGTAGTTACGTAATGCTAACAAACGGAACTTTGTTGTCAGGTTTATGCCTTGTCTTGGCTTTTCCGTGTGTTCTGTTCTAATTTCTTATATGCCCTGTTTAGCTTATTATCAGTTTAGTACCTCCCTCATTAGTTTCCATAGTTACTCACTAAGTTCTCCTTTGTTTCTGATTAGTCATATATATACTTGCATATATACCTGTACTCCCTGACTTTGTTTTGTCCTTGGTTAAGTGTGTCTTATGTTACTGTCTTATGCTTTATGTATATATATTCACACTGTGCGATGAGCATCATAAAACAATTGTGGCCATGGCTCCTAAACAGTGGTCCTACGACATGCAGTGAGAGATATAAAGTCAGCCATTGTTGTCAAAGTCTCGCGATCAAAGACGGCCTACGATTATTTTCTGGTAGTGTCAGAAATTGTGCATGAAATTGTACATGATCCTACAACCTACACCTACTGAGTAGCCAATGAAAATGCATCATGATGATGTATTGAGCAACGTGATGTGGTACTAAAAGTTAAATACCACAGAGGGGAAAAAGAGCAATGACATATACTAACTTGAATGCATAGCCTTCAATTCAGTAGTTATCATCATCGTACAGTCTACATACATGTTATATCAAAGTTTATTATATCCATGTATGTCCAGTGTGATCTCATGATCTTATAAGATCGCTAAAATGGCACAGTCTGTAGCAGACTTTAGAGCAGGAGTGCCCAACCCTGTTCCTCGGTGTATCCCAGAAAGCAGGTTAGGTGCCGTACCCAAGTATGTTCAAGGGTAAGTAAGCAGATCAACTCTGTGTTCGGTTCCAAAAACGGAGGTAACTTTCAGGGTATGTAGTCCCAGCCTCAGACGTTACGCCCACGGAACGTTGGCTAAACGTCTGATGCATATGGCACACTTAACTGGAAACACTTCGGGAGTGTCAAAGTCATCCCGGGATTGGTTTCATTATACAGGATTTCCGGGAAACGTGTGTCGTGTTCTACCTGGAAACAAAGATGCCGTGGTGCCAAACCCTCTCACGAAAGAAGAAAGCCGTCGTGTTTATAACAGTGACGACAAGCAGGGTCAACTAAACACTTGATTTTCAAAAGTATGTGAACATTAAAAGTTCACAGCATAGAATCTTTAAAATATGTCCGAGAGTTTTACACACCAGTCTGTTATTGTGGTGACATTTTCACGCACCGAAACATGATTGGTAGCTTTACCTATCAGTCATATGGCCTCTTGGGCAGGCCTTGGCCAATCAAAGCAGCCAAAGTTCCCAGACCTTCAGCCATCAGTCTGAAACTCTAGCTATGCGAGAGTACAGGGTATGTAAGTTGCCATATCAAGTCCAGTTCCAGCCCTGATCAAACACACCTGTCTGTAATTATCGAGTGCTCCTTCAGATCCTAATTAGTTGGTTCCGTTGTGTTTGATCAGGGTTGTAGCTGATCTACAGGAAGGTAGATCTCCAGGAACAGGGTTGGTCACCACCGCTTTAGAGGGAACTGCTGTCAAATAAAAACTATAAATAATTTGTAAAACTAACAATTTTTTTTTTTTTTTATAGTTTTTTGCATGATTATGTTATTATATATGAATTATTTTAATGAAAGGTTATATGATGACTAAATACAAAATGTTGCTAATTTTAGAAGCTGCGAATTTCCATGGAACCGGATCCATGAAGAAGATGCAGAGTACTCTAACAGAAGCCGTTGAGAATTTAAAACATGACATGTTCAAACAGGCTAAAGCAGAAGTGCTTAGGAGGTTCAGAGATTTGGAGGTATTTGTTTCAGAATACTTTTTACATTTACAATAGTGAGTTCCCTTTTGTCTGGAGCGTTTTCATTTATTTAAGGTTTTGTGTTCTGCTGTGTACGATTTTGATGGAGCGGGTCAAATTGACCGTAATTGACTTCAAATGCAATTCCCTAAATATCACATTATTATAAACAAGATCGAATAAGGTATGAACAGTAAGTATTTAATATAAGTATTTTTCTCACAGCGCAAACAATTAATATCAAAAAGTATGATTTTTTATAAAGGTGTTTAACCACATTTTTTAACCCCTTAAATGTTACCATCCCGCAGGTAGAAGTTTACTACTGTACCTTACTACTATATTAGAGTTAAATCCTAATCTCATCATGACAAACTATATATCATTGGAAAGGTCTAAGACTCCTAAGTAGATATTTTATCATATTTTATCATAGTTTTTTATTACAAGTTATGTAGGAACAGTAATTCCTGTTTATGACAAATGACAAATTTATGACAAGAGTGCACCTCAAAATATATACTACATCATAATAGGAGTTCTGACCTCTGTCACAATAATTATTTTCATTTCATTTTTCCCTATAACATGTTTTATTAATCATCATAAATTATATATAATTTTAAAGCATAAAACCTCAAAATGTATTCTGGTAAAACTATTTTGAAATCAGACATTGGATTAACATGGAAATGGTACTTTAAAATATTTTAGCAGGCTCCTCCCCCTTAGTGGTGGGTGTCATTTTACAAAATGTATTACGGTCTTTTAGAATCTAAACTTTTTATAAAATTGACAAAATACATATATTTGGAGAGGTCTGAGTCTCAGCATTCCATATTTTGTGATATAAGTAATATTGAGAGAAAAAATATATAAATGTATGACCGAAAAATTGCATTAAAAAAATCAATGAATCAGTGGAGCTCGCATGACCCCTGGTGGCTAGTTTTTGTATAACGCCTGAACAAAATTGCATAGGAACCTACATTTTTTTTATATCAACTTCAAATGTGGAACACAACTTATTTGGACATGTTGAAGGCCCTAAGTTAGAAAAGCTTAATAAAAAAAAGAAAAGTTGAGTTAAATAGTATTTCATATACTTTGAAAATAGAAATTATAGCTCACTTTCTTTTTTCTCACAAGAAAAAAAGTATTTTTCAGCACTGAAAAGGAAAAAACGCTAATTTTCCCCTTTCCAGGATCGTAAAATACCAAAATAGCAACATATATCCAATACATATATTTAATTTGGGTACAGTTGCCTTGAAGCAAAAAAAAAAGTGGGTCAAATTGACCTGCGAACATCAAAATCGTCAGGAATTTATTTGTGTGCACTTCAAAACACATCAGTGTATCGTGACTTTGCATACATATTCATGCCCCTAAATGAGAAAAAGTCATAGAATATCAAGAAAAAAATGACAGATGAACTGGTATTTCCGACAGCTTGACAATCAAAATGGGTCAAATTAACCCGGAAAATAATAAAAGGGTTTAACTTCTCCTTCATGACTATGATCATGACATTCATTATGATAATAAAGTGGTATGAATATCTGATTAAACTTAGCAAATATAAAATATTGCTCAACTTCGACAAATACATTTTTCTAAACATGTTAAAATTTGTGTACTTGAGTGTATGTCTTCTTTGCACAGCAACATATAAAAGATGCTCTAGAGTCTGGACTACACAAGACAATACACTTGCTGTCAGAAACTGGCCAAATCAAACTGGGTAAGAGACTCTCATCTTGTTTAAAGCAACTAAACATAAATCAACATTAATTAGACACAACCCAGTTGAAATTCATTAAGTGCAGCTGCTATAATAAAATAATATTTTGCAATTCTGTGATGTATCTTCTCTAGATGTTCTTGAAGACATTAAAGAGCTTGAGGACCTGTTACAACAACTGTGTGACTGAGCAAGGAGTAAGCAGTACAATCCACACCGTTGCATTCTTCACTTCACACCTTTACTGCTTTAAATATTTTTTTCTTTACAATTTTGCAAAATTTTCTGTTTTTCAGCAAACAATGGCACCACTCCTGTATCAATTGCTTAATGTTAGGGATATCTGTATTATTATGGTGTTTACAGACACTGTTGCTTGCAATCAATGGAAACTATAATGCATGTGTTCGTGTGTAGCTTCAGAGGAACTATTAAGTATACATAGTATAGGACTTTTGGGAATGTTTTATGAACACAGAACATTTAATATAACAATCTAACATATTTTCCTAGGTGAGTATTTCCCTAAATATATTTCCTCTTTTGGAATTACATTATTTTATACAGTGTTTATGAATGGGGATTAAATGTATATGGAGTTGTATATGCTACCAAGATCCACTTATACTATAATGGGTTAAACACTGTATTAATTGTCTAGCTCTAGTGATTTAAACAGCTATCTGACATTTATCTTCTGTTATATCCTCCACACAAGCATAATATGATGCTAGAAGATATTATTAGATGCTCACTCCTTTCTGTTAGTTGTGCTTAGTCAAAAGGAATTTAATAAAATATATAAAAAATAGCTGTATATGGTTAAAGTGGTTGTGAGTTTTTTAAAGGGAATCATGAAACAAAAGAAAATGATTCTGTGTTATATTAATACAATTGTCATTTTCAAATATTAATGCACAGACTTTAAATAATTGTTTTATAATGACAATGGAAATCATACATTAGCAGTGAAAGTGTAGCCGTCTGCATATGCTGTAAGTGCTAAATTATGGCAGTTTGAGAAATGGATACATTAATACATTCTAAATTGTCTAGACGTAAGGATATGAATAAAATAAACTAACAATTATAGAAAAAATTGGTTTTTAATTTGTTACAGTATAGTGACCAAAAGTCTCTTATGTTATCATAGATATCAAGCAGTGTTGCAGACTAATAAAGTATGAATACAACTTTACAATATCTAGACATGAGGCTACATAAATTAAATTAATTAATTAGCATTGATAGTAAAATTAGTACAAACAAATCATTGTGAAGTCACTGATGATTGATTGCATTTTTAATCGGCCTAGTCTGCACAGCAGTATCAGTAGATGGTCATATAATTAACGAGTAAAAATGTTAAAAGTGTAAAAAAAAAGAGTAAAAGTGTGTGTGCGTGCGTGTGTGTGTGTGTGTGTGTGTGTGTAACCATATATGGGCACAAGAGGAAGGGAGACACAAGACATGGGGACACAGGTCTGACACCCAGGAACATGTTGCACTTGGTAAAATCAGGTTCTGCGACAGGAACAGCTGTGTAATCACAGACAGCTAACGGTCCATCTGGTGATTTCCTCAAACACGGGCTCGAGTTTACTCTCTTTCGTCAGTCTAAAAGGTATTTTTACTTTGATATTTGTAGACATTAGCTACCGTTAGTACTCTGCATCTCACAATGTTCACAATTTATGGATATGTGGCATAAAAGTGTAAGAGCTCAGATTACTGAATTATCACTAGTAGCAACTACACCACCCCTGGCTAAACGCCTTGGGAAATATTAATCAAAGAAAGGCACACAAGCTTGTTCACTCCCACAAATTACGAAACAAAGAGGCATGGATATAGACCAATTAACTTTTATTAAATCATAAATAAAACAGAGACCATGGTGAAGGAAACAGTATAATGACGGCAAGTGGCCCAAAACCACAAGTCAATTCACCTTTATTTATATAGCGCTTTTAACAATAAAACTTGTGTCAAAGCAACTGCACAATATCAAAATAGGAAAATAGTGTATCACTAATGTACAATGACAAGATCAGAGCTGTAGAGGTCGTCTCTAGGTGCGATTCACCATTTGATCTGGATAAGGACCGGATCGGGTGGCTACGGTGACCTCGGAATAAGACAGAAAAAGACTAATATTAGTGTAGATGTCAATCTTCTTACGATGTAACAAGTACATTGTGTCTAATGGGAAGTGTTAGGAGCAGGGTGAGCCAGAGTGGGCAGGTTATCTAGTGCGGGAAGAAGAAGACAACAATAAAGAAAGGCAAATCAATCACAATCAATAAGTTAAATTAAATGAAGAAGGCCTATTAACTGAGCTGGGGTATCCCCGAGAGTGGGCAGGCTAAGCATTTGGCATCACAACGGCCCACGATGAACCAGCCCTCTGTGAATGAAATCTCACAAGCACCCACACACTCTAGTAGAATTTTGTCCACACTTTGGACAAAAGGGAGAGCTTCTACTCCCTGCACCAGATAGCCCACCCACTCTGGCTTACCCCACTCCTAAGGAAGAAAAGAAAAAGATAATGTGGAAGCTAGGCCATGCCACAGTGCATGTCACCCTTGCAAGGCTAAAATGCACCAAAAGACAAAAGTTAAAATGTATACCTTTTTGAATGCCCGTAGAGATATAAATAATTTTACATACCCTCAACTTTACATACCCTCAACTTCATCAAATATCCGGCAAACCAATCCCTTAAACTGATCACTGGACGGGAAAAGAGCATGTCATGCAAAAGCACCACAAACTCATTCATATTCCATGCCCGCACTAACAAAATTACGTTGCCTACCAAGTAGAGGAGCAGTCGTCACTCAGGTCACTCAACATGTATCTGTAACTGTTTTCTTTCCAAACAGGCAATATAACAGGGTCGCTGGGGAAACCAACGATCTTAGTCAGTTATATAACCTCCACGGACCACCACTGGCTGCAAAGAAACTAATTAAATCCACGATACACATGCCGGCCATGATCTAAACACCAAACACACATACCTCACACTCAGAGCGGCGGGATTCCGGAAGTGACAGTAACGCAGTGACACGATAATGTGGCATACCTCAATTCAGGGGGGATGCCCCTTATATACACAGCGATACCACTTGTAAGGCCCGGCTCGATTCGACCCAATGACGGCAGTCGTTCAGCGGGTGAAGGGCTTTGCGTATTACAGTCTTTCCTTTTCACGACACAACAAGAACATTAAAATGGAACACTTCTTATTATATATTTTGTCTCGTTATTTCATCTGACTCCATAAATGAAAAGGTTTTAATGATATCTGTGCATCATTAAAATATGAACGAATGATTGATTATTCTTATCAGCTCTTTTTAATACTTTACCCGCTCAGATGTAGGGACACTATATCGCTCAGAGGTCCTGTTTTCCACAGGTCTCACGGACACAATCTCGTCAGGCCCGGTCACCAGTCAGAGGTAAGTTATGGTTATGTATCTAAGATTTGCCGTAAATTCACACGTACACAATCAGAGACATCGAATAACCGACTTGGAGCCCCCTCAGAACTTGAGTTCAATAGTTTTCTTCAGTAAAGGTTTTTGGCCACTATCAGATATGTTAGCAGATCAATATACTACACTCGTAATAGCTTTGGGTTGGTCAAAGCCTTGTTTAAAGTAACATTAAATCAAAAGTCAGAGGTATAGGCGTACCCGAATTCAGTCTGATCAGACGGCGTTCGCCATCCCTGAATGGAATTAACCCGCCCCTGCACCCAAGTACACTTAAAAGATGCCGGATATTAGCCGTCGCTAAAACTGACGCAGGCTTGCGGAAATATACGGATCCGCTACTCTAATAAGGAGAAAGAAATCTTTAGAGGCAGTCAGAATAGAATCAAACGTTACAATTTATTGACCAGGTAATCGAAGCAATAATTCAACACTCCAATGTTACAAGAATAGAATCATCAGTTAACCATACCTGGAAATGAAAACTACACACAAGTGACATGTGCGGGCAGTCAAACCTACAGACGCCCAGATGTTTGTGTCCCCTTTCCTTATATACCCAGATAATTCAATAAACCTACCAAATGGTGGTATTATAATTAGACTTTAGAATTTGCAACCAAATGGCTTCTTGAGATCCTGTGGCAGAGAATGCTTATTTACATATAGGAGGTGTTTTGAATAGAAGATCAGGGGGAAGGCACACCTTTGAGTGGTACACTACGCTTCTCATACTTTAGAACTTCTTTTAGCTTTTCCTTATGATTGGGAGAATGAGACCATTTTACCAGGCGTACTGAGACATTTCAAAAGATATCAAACATGTATGGTTACTTTTTTGTACACATTATATTGCATGAGTTTTCAGTGAATTCTAGGACATGAGGAGAGGGGGGGGAAGATGTTGAGATCGTCAGCACAGGGTGTGGACCCCCCAGTGTGCTGCGTCCTGGATGTTACTGTTACATATGCAAGAGACAGTTTTGTGGATTCCCAGGCTGGGCCTTTTGTCCTCTCGAGGGGGGGGGGGGGCAGATATCCTGGTACCAGGCTTACACACTCAATTAACCTCCTGAGGTTTAAATTTCCCGCAAACCAGCATTCACCACAGAAAGTTTACCTTTTAAAATGTTTGCTGAAGTTGTCCGTCATGTACTGCTGCTGACCGCTATGTGAACACTCTCGAAGCTAACGTTAGCATGTAAAGCTGAAATGATTAAATATTGACAGATATTAAACTTAAATGCTTGATTTCCAAATTGTAAAATACACACTTATGTGACAAAAAAGCCTGTTTGGGATGGATATCTTCAAGTGTGCGCTAAATTTCGGACCACTTGGTCAGAATCCAAATTGTCAAAAGTTTTTATTAATAATTTTTTCAATGAACAAACAATACTCCTACCTAGACATAATAAAATCATAGCACTACTGAATGTGTTCATTTTGTTGTTTTAGGTTAGAAGACAATGGGAAAAATTGGCATCAGACTAATGTTAAACCCACAGCTGACACGCACCACAACTTTACAATTGTTCAATTAAAAATTTGCTCCTTACAACGTGTCTGTTGTCTTTAGTTAGCCTAAAAGGAAAATAAAATGACATTCAGATTACTTAAAGCGAAAGTCCCTTAAATGTCCCGAATGGCCGCTGTACGTCCTGTGAATATCTTCGTGAATTTCCAGAGGACGTATTTGCGGATGTTTGCTCAAACATCTAAAGAACCTTACGTGCTGATGTCCAGGGAACGTTCGTAGAGGCCATTTAGGGTGATGTCCTGGGGACCTTTTTTTGTTCACTGGGTTGAAAAATAATGGAACATTAGGTCATGAATATTGTCTGAAAAGTCATGGAGGGTTACGGCTCCGACACGGTCACCGGAGCTGCTCGTGGCCACTCTAGTCAATGCCTGTGTTTATACCAGCTGCGTCGCGGCATGTTTCTGAAGCAGAAACTCCCCATGCTGCTTCGAGTCTTTTGTGAGTTGGCACCGTGTGGACGACAGAACAAAACCTCATCGGAGCCGTAAGGGGTAACGGTAACATACGTTGATCGTGTACTGCTTTTAAATGAACATTTATTTATAAAACAAAAGATCTTCTTTACCATTACTCCCTTCAAACTTGATCTGGAATGTCACCGTTTATGTCACTGCAGCTTCCCAAACAAGCGAACACACACACACACACACACACAAATTAAATCGTCTGCCTGATGATAAAAAATTAAATCTATTTAAAACACATTCAAGTTTTGAATAATGTAGTTAATATTTGCATCATTAATTATATATCTTATCAATCCTTATCTTATGGGCATAGCACAATACTGCTTTACAGCTCAATGTAAGGCCATGGTTATTTTTATGGATGCTGAAAAACTTTTGACCGCTTGGAGTGGAAATATTTGTATTAAGTTCTGTGACATGTGGGCTTAGGGTATAACTTTGTGAGATGGATATAAATAATATATAGGGCACCAAAAGCAGCAGTCCTCACAAATTGTTTATGCTCTCGTCCATTTGATCTGAAGAAAGGCACCAGACAGGGTTGTCCTTTATCACCGTTGCTATCCCATCCGATCAGAAGCTTGCCCCACCCTGGCTCCACACATAACAGCCAATCACAAAATTGTTGTGATATTCAATTGAGGTTCATATATTTTTTCCTTTTCGTTTTCTTACCGCCCACACACACACACACATACGTGCTAATACTGTATTTTCGCGCATCAGGGAGCCGCTATCAATATATCAACATGCGTGGAATTTAAATCCTTTTGAATTAGCGCTCGCGCCTTTCACTTTCACTTTCGATTTGGCGATCAAGCGTAACGTGCTCAGTCTAAAGGGAGAACATCTTACAAGATCAAGTCAAGTCAAGTCACCTTTATTTATATAGCACTTTTAACAATACAAATTGTAACAAAGCACTGCACAGTATCAAAATAGGCAAATTGTGTCAATAATGTAAAATGACAGGATTTAACACTCAATTTTCAGCTGAATGCATTTCATTATTGAATTTAGTAATGGCATTGTCCAGCTCAGTTCAGTTTAAATAATATCTGTTCAATCAAGTCGATGATATTGCTGGAAATGAAGATTCCCCAACTAAGCAAGCCTGAGGAAACAGCGGCAAGGAATGAAAACTGAATGGAGAAAACTGACAGAATGGAGAAAAAACCTTGGGAGAAACCAGGCTCAGTCGGGGGGCCAGTTCCCCTCTGGCCAGACAAACCAATAGTTTGTTCCAACTGCAGCAAAGTCAGAGTGTAAGTGGTCCACTGGTTCCAGTGGTCTTTCCCCGATGGATGTCTAGGTGACGAGGTTCTCACTGGAGATCTGTCTCTGGGGCTCATCTATGTGTCATAGACTCCGCTGACATTCAGGGCTGTAGAGGTTGTCTCTAGGTGCTGATCCACCATTTATGGCAGACTTTGGTTAAGTCAGTATAATCGCTGATGGTTGGCTTCCTCTGAGGTCCTCCGAGGGGTTGTCATCGTCTCTTCTCAGGTGTTCGGTCATCTCAGATCGTTTAATGGTTGGATCCAGACTGAAGCTTGTGTAATTCCTGGCTACCACGGGATGTTAATCCCGTGGCAGAAACATAGAAACAATAAGACAATTAGCGTAGCAGTTGTTCCATCCAGGAATAACCCTGGATGAAATTATCAGTATAACCCAAGCTAAAGCATAATAATGTGTGTTTGTTCAGATAGACTGGCAGTACAAGATTGTGAGATGCATTATATGAATGCTTGGCTAAAGAGATGTGTCTTTAATCTAGATTTAAACAGAGAGAGTGTGGCTGAACCCCGAACGTTATCAGGAAGGCTATTCCAGAGTTTAGGAGCCAAATATGAAAACGTTATACCTCCTTTAGTGGACTTTGCTATCCTAGGTACTACCAAGAGTCCAGAGCTTTGCGACCTAAGGGAGCGGGTTGGATTTTAGCGTGATAGAAGATTAGTTAGGTACGCAGGAGCTAAATAATTTAGGGCCTTATAGGCAAGTAATAATATTTTGTAACTGATACGAAACTTAATAGGTAGCCAGTGCAGAGACTGTAAAATTGGAGTAATATGATCATATTTTCTTGTCCTGGTAAGGACTCTAGCCGCAGCATTTTGTACTATCTGTAGCTTGTTTATTGAAGATGCAGGACAACCACCTAGCAGTGCATTACAATAGTCCAGTCTAGAGGTCATGAATGCATGAACTAACTTTTCTGCATCAGAAACACTTAACATGTTCCGTAGCGTGGCAATGTTTCTAAGATGGAAGAATGCTGTTTTTGTAACATTGGAAATATGATTTTCAAAAGATAGGTTGCTGTCTAATATAACACCCAGATTTTTGACTGTAGAGGAAGTAACAGTACATCCGTCTAGTTGCAAATTGTAATCCAAGAGATTCTGTGTACTGTTTTTAGGTCCAATAAGTAATATCTCTGTCTTATCTGAATTTAATAGGAGAAAATTACTGGTCATCCAATCTTTTATATTTTTAACACACTCCGTTAGCTTAGATAGTTTATAGGTTTCATCTGGTTTTGTTGAGATATATAGTTGAGTGTCATCAGCATAACAATGGAAACTAATCCCGTATTTTCTAATAATATTACCAAGGGGCAACATATATAATGTAAATAGCAGAGGACCTAGGACAGATCCTTGTGGTACTCCATACTTTACTGGTGATAATTGAGATGACTCCCCGTTTAAATAAACAAAGTGGTAGCGATCGGACAGGTAGGATCTAAACCATCTTAGAGCCTGCCCTTGAATACCTGTATAGTTTTGTAATCGATCTATCAGTATGTCATGATCTATAGTGTCGAACGCAGCACTAAGATCAAGTAAAACTAGCAACGAGATGCAGCCTTTGTCTGACGCAAGAAGTAAGTCATTTGTAAGATCAGATATTTTTCAATGAGCAAAGAATCTTTTGATGCATGGTCTTGTCATTCTCAGTGGTGTAGTGCAGGATATATTTAGGTATATGGCGCATCAGTCGGCTTTGCATATACCTACTTCTAAATCCCCTTGGATGCGCATTAGGTGGTGTCTCCATCACCCTGAACGCAGAAGCCCCACAGGGCTGTGTCCTGAGTCCCCTGCTCTACTCTCTCTACACACACGACTGCGTGTCCTCTCACAGCTCCACCTCTATTGTTAAATTTGCTGATGATACTGTGGTTCTGGGCCTCATCTCCAACAATGATGAGACCGCATACTTGGGTGAGGTAGAGAGACATCATGGTGCCAGGACAACTGCCTCTCTCTGAACGTGAGCAAAACTAAAGAGCTGATTGTAGATTTCAGGAAGAGACAGCAGCGGCCCTACACTCCTCTTATGATCAGTGGGACCCCTGTGGAGAGGGTGAGCAGCTTCAAGTACCTCGGTGTAAACATCTCAGAGGACCTGACTTGGACAACACACATTCAAACACAGGTTAAGAAAGCCAGGCAAAGACTGTACCATCTGCGACAGCTGAGGAAATTCAGGGTCTCACCAGCAATCCTGAAAACGTTCTATTCAGGAGCCATAGAAAGTGTATTGGCTCAGTGCATCTCAGTGTGGTATAGTAACGCCACAAATCAGGACTGCAAAGCTCTGCAGAGAGTCGTGCGCTTAGCTGAGCGCATCTCAGGGTCTACTCTTCCCTCTCTGCAGGACATCTACCTCAAATGCTGCAAAAGCAGAGCTGCAAAAATCCTCAAAGACTCAAATCACCCCGGTAACCGTCTCTTCATTTTACTGCCATCTGGCAAGCGCTTCAGGAGCATGATGGCAAACACTGAGAGACTGAGGAGGAGCTTCTTCCCTCAGGCCATCAGGCTCCTAAACTCAGTCTCATAACATTTACAGGACTCAATTTAATAAACTGTAAAAACATTCATTATTCTCCATCATCCGCATTGCTGCTATGTGTACATACCCGGTACAACCTGTTTGCACATTCCTCTTGCACATCCCTGTTTATATTAATATTTATTAAGTCCACAGTATACTGTATTGCACATTTTATTTCATTGCACATTTTACTCCTTATTTTTATTGTATTTTTTTCTTACCTATATTTATATATATTCTCTTGTGTTATGTTTCATTTTTTTTGCACTGTCCATTGAGCGGACCTGTCCTGATTTACATTTCACTACAGATTATACCCTGTATGATTATGTTTGTGACGAATAATAAAGAACCTTGAACCTCACATTAGCCAAAATCATGACAGTCCACCACATGAGTTGTTAGGGATGAGCGAGCACAGCATTATCTGTATCTGTATCTGTTAACCATATGAATTATCTGTATCCGTATCTGTACTCGGACTGGGCGGGGCCTAACCCGGAAGTGGGCGGAATTTAACCTGGAAGTGGATCGGGTTGTCTTGAAATGTGCGGGGCTTTAACTGGTATATTATTTTAAGCATGCAATTGATATGGGTTGATCCGAAATTTTTATATTTATTGCTGATTAGAAAACTATTTACATGACAGCATCAGCATTGAGCTTCAGATCAATGGTTTTGATCACGATAACAAACAAACTATATACAGAACAAGTTTTGCAACAATGAATGCGGTTGCAATTATGAAGTAAAATGTAATGAACAAGAGTTTTCATCTCAACATAACTTTCTTTTTTTAACTTTACATTTTTTTATGATCAGTGTGATTTTATTTTTTTTGGCTCTTTTTTATTTCCACACCAGGTATGTGTGTGTAGCTAATTAATTTGTAATATAGTTTTATACCACAACTACCTTTATTTTTTTTATAAAATACAGCAAGAAAGTGTCAGACACTCAGTGCGTGAAGAAAAAAAAAACTGGTTAGAGCCAGCTGACGGTTTAAAAAAGAAAAATAAATCTCAGACAGCCAGAGACGCGAGTCGCATTCTACCAAGCACCACGTCTGAACAAACCCAACGTTTGCCAAAATTCTACTGGTTAATAAGTAAGTACTACAAACCAAAGTAAAAAACAAACCTGAAGCTGAAGAAACCCTAAACGTTAACGGAAAAAACCCGCGAACCTGAGTGACTGAGGGAGAGACAGAGACCGAGCGCGCGCTGTTCTCTTCTCTGTGTGAGTGAGCAGAGCGGGACACAGCAACACAATACATCCGTGTGTGTAGGGGAGGGGCGCTGTGACTAGCCTATCACAGAACGCAGACACAGTCAGCTACCCAATGATAATTTTTATTTAATCCGAGCACAGATATTGACTCGTATTACTCGTATGATACTCGTACTCGGCAAAAGTGCTTTATCCGTACCGGATACTCGTTTCAGCCGAGTATCCGGCTCAACTCTAGTTGTTAATCTACTACTACTAATTGCTACATTATTGACACATTCCTTCACACTGGAATTTTTCCCTCAGCATTTAAACAGGCTCGTATAACCCCACTTCTTTAGAAACCCACTCTTAAACCAACTCTTTTAGGGAACTATAGACCGGTTTCCCTTCTACCTTTCATTGCAAAAACACTTGAACGAGTGGTGTTCAACCAAGTCTCTACCTTTCTCACATAGAGCAACCTTCTAAACAGTAACCAATCTGGCTTCAGAAATGGACATTCCACCGATACTGCAAGAACGACTTCCAAGTCTTCATTACTTACAGTACTCAGCGTAAATTAGTACACCTCCTTTGAAAAGTAACATTTTAAACAATATCTCAATGAACACAAAAACATTTTCCAAAATGTTGACAAGACTAAGTTTAATATAACATCTGTTTAACTTATAACATGAAAGTAAGGTTAATAATATAACTTAGAGAACAATTTTCAGTTTTACTCAAATTAGGGTGATGCAAAAATGAGTACACCCCACAACAAAAACTACTAAATCTAGTACTTTGTATGGCCTCCATGATTTTTAATTGACAACACCAAGTCTTCTAGGCATGGAATGAACAAGTTGGCTACATTTTGCCAAATCTATCTTTTTCCATTCTTCAAGAATGACCTCTTTTAGAGATTGGATGCTGGATGGAGAGTGATGCTCAACTTGTCTCTTCAGAACAAGTGTTCGATTGGGTTCAGATCAGGAGACATACTTGGCCACTAAATCACATTCACCCTGTTCTTCTTCAGAAATCCAACAGTGGCCTTAGATGTGTGTTTAGGATCATTGTCATGTTGGAAAAGTGCACGACGACCAAGGGCACGGAGTGATGGTAGCATCTTCTCTTTCAGTAAAGAGCAGTACATTTGTGAATTCATGATGCCATCAATGAAATGCAGCTCCCCGACACCAGCAGCACTCATGCAGCCCCACATAAGGACACTGCCACCACCATGTTTCACTGTAGGCACCATGCATTTTTCTTTGTATTCCTCACCTTTTCGACGCCATACAGTTTTGAAGCCATCAGTTCCAAAAACATTTATCTTGGTCTCATCACTCCAGAGTATAGAGTCCCAGTAGTCTTCATCTTTGTCAGCATGGGCCCTGGCAAAGTCTAGGCAGGCTTTTTTGTGCCTGGGCTTTAGGAGAGGCTTCTTTCGTGGATGGCACCCATGCATGCCATTCCTTTGCAGTGTACGCCTTATTGTGTCACGGGAAATAGTCACCCCAGTTTGGCTTTCTACTTCTTTAGATAACTGCAGTGAACTTGCATGTCGATTTTCTTCAACCCTTCTCATCAGAAGACGCTCCTGTCGAGGTGTTAACTTCCGTGGATGACCTGGACGTCTCTGTGAGATGGTTGCAGTTCCATCTTTTTTAAATGTTTGTACCACTTTTGCTATAGTATTCTGACTGATAAGTAAAGCTTTGCTGATCTTCTTGTAGCCTTCACCTTTCTTGTGTAAAGAAATTATTTTCTTTCTCAGGTCTTGTGACATTTCTCTTCCATTTGCTGACAGCATGAAATGGGAAGGGGTTTTCTTTAAGTAACACCCTTTTATAGTCAACTATCTGCTGAACACCTGTGTAATGAATAATTAGACTCACCTGTGGTTGAATTATTGTTAAATTAGACATTTGTAGTCTAAAATTTAGCTTTGCTCCAGAGACTTTCAGTGGGGTGTACTCATTTTTGCATCACCCTAATTTGAGTAAAACTGAAAATGTTTTTCTCAAAGTTATATTATTAACGTTACTTTCATGTTATAAGTTAAACAGATGTTATATAAAACTTAGTCTTGTCAACATTTTGGAAAATGTTTTTGTGTTCATTGAGATATTGTTTAAAATGTTACTTTTCAAAGGGGGTGTACTCATTTACGCTGAGCACTGTATATTGCTGGATCTGTCTGCTGCTTTTGATACGGTCAACCACCAGATCCTCCTGTCGACCATATTGAGAAAGGGTATCTCAGGAACCACACTCCAGTGGTTTGAGTCTTACCTCTCAGATAGGTCCAACATCTAGCTACAGGGGTGCCACAGGGCTCAGTTCTTGGACCACTTCTCTTTTCTGTCTACATGGCTTCACTAGGTTCTGTCATTCAGAAACATGGCTTTTCATATCACTGCTATGCTGATGACACTCAACTCTACCTCTCATTCCATCCTGATGAGCTGACGATAGCTGCTCGCATCTCAGCATGTCTAGCAGACATTTCTTGCTGGATGAAGGACCATCACCTTCAACTCAACCTAGCTAAGAAATAACCACTTGTAGTTTCAGCAAACCCATCGTTGTATCACAATTTCACCTTCCAATTAGGCTCATCAAACATAAACTGATTAAAAAACAGCCAGAAACCTTGGAGTTGTGATTGATGATCAACTGAATTTCTCAGACCACATTATTAAAACTGCCCGGCCTGTAGATTTGCATTATATAATATTAAGAAGATCAGGCCCTTTCTCTCTGAACATGCAACACAACTCCTTGTTCAGGCTCTTGTTCTGTGCAGACTTGACTATTGTGATGCTCTCTTGGCAGGTCTTCCAGCCAGTTCCATCAAACCTCTACAATTAATCCAAAACGCTGCTGCAAGATTAATCTTTAATGAGCCGTAAAGAACACACGTCACACCTCTGTTCATCAATTTGCACTGGCTAGCAATAGCTGCTTGCATTAAATTCAAGGCATTAATGTTTGCCTACAGAACCACCTCTGGCTCTGCACCCCTTTACCTAAATTCATTACTTCAGACTTATATGCCCTCTAGAAGCTTGTGTTCTGCAAGTGAACGACGCATTACTGTACCATACCAAAGTGGCACAAAATCACTTTCACTGACTTTTTCATTAACTTTTCTCATCTGGTGGAATGACCTGCTTACCTCAATCTGAGCAGCTGAATCCTTACCCATCTTCAAGAAACGGCTAAAACACATCTCTTCCGTCTTTATTTGACCCTCTAACTCTAGCACTCTCTATTCTAATTCTATTTGATCTAATCTGTCTTCTTTTTATTTAAAAAAACACACACACATTTGAGCCTCCATCAAATGCATATTTATTCTCTAATTGCTAGTTTTTCTTGTAAAACTAACACTAAGTTTATTTTTTCTAAATTCTATATACTCTTAAAAAAAAAAACATTCCTACATGTACTGCGTTAGGCTAACCAGGAGTTGTAATAGCACTTGCATATTGTTGCTCTTTTGTTGGTTTTGATTGCTTCTATAATGTCCTCATTTGTAAGTCGCTTTGGATAAAAGCATCTGCTAAATGACAAAATTAAAAAATAATAAATAAATAATCAAATCATCTGTGAATAAATGCAAATATTCCCTAAAAACATCCAGTAAAGACATTGATGCGGTCAGGATGCGCTGGTGTACTGACGAAACATGCTACCTATCAGATTGTGCTACCAATAATATATTTGCATTGTTTTAAGGGTAAGTTTAGGGTAAGGGTAGGTGTGGGTGGGTATGTTTAGGATATGTGTAGGTATAAACATTTGAAAAAGCCTCAAATTACAAGAATAAGATGCTGTTAGCACAATCTGATAGGTAGCATTTTTCGCTATCGATTTGTGCTAGCTATCTTTTTTAATGGGATGTTGCACAATCTGAGCGGGTAGCACAAATCATCAGAACATCGGCTTCCCTTTAAATATGATTGATGATTGCGGCCGAACCTGCTTTGCCCTGAGAGTGACAGAGATGCTGCCTCTTCAACTACAACTTCGAATGAAGACGTCAGCCAAAGTGAGCACTCTTTAATAACAGAACCAGTGCTCGAAATGTGCCGCATTGCCTGTATGCATTACGGCACTTTTATATATTAATCTTTATCGCTCAGAGTCACAGCGTAAGTATCAAGGGTAATTAGAAATTATACTATAAAAATCAGACTACCCAGGAGGGGTAATGAGTGAAATTCTATCAGAATAACTGAATTCCGCCTACAAACGTTTGCCAAGCAAATGGTAAATGTGAGCGCATCTTAACAAGTATCTAATTTGCCTGGCTGTAATCAATATCAGAAAGGCCCAAATTGTAATCCCCTACCTCTCAGAAAGGAATACAGAGACATACAGTAAAGACTGTGCTGTCAATTTAGCCCACTAAGGGGAGCCATATAATAAACAACATTTTTCAGTCTGCAAAGGCTTTAGTAACGAGCTGCTTTTTGTTGCTTGTAACATGGTAATGTTTGCATAAATAGCAAGAGGAATCAATTTCTGCAAACCATTCATTGTAAACCAAAACAAAACAAATATTATACTAACTACTGTATTTGTCTATGCAGGTGTACTTTGTCATAGATACTTCTTCAATAGTCCAATACACTACATGTTTCTTTGATAACCTTCAGACACATATCAAATTGCACATTTTAGTATTTTTATAAATTAATTAATGCATGTTCTTAATAGCAAATGTTGAGGAAGGATGAATTTAAAACGTGGAGCAGTGTGTATGTGTGTTTTCTGTATATGTAATTATAATGATTTATTTTAATGCTTGTGTAACCCACTTCTAGTTGATTACACTAGCTCTAGCTTAAAATACACTTTTAGTAAGGTAATGATAATTACAGACAGCACAACATGTAAAGGAAATAATAAACTAAGAAAACAAAAGCTGGCATAACTAGAGCGAGAAAAACACACAATGCCGTGTCATCAGTGTCTTGACGCCAAAGAATGATTTAGATGTTAAAAGAAAGAGTTAAAGATCTAGGACCGTATTCATGAAAAATGTGCTTCTTATGGCAAAATTATTAGAAAAGTGGGTGTGTCCCCTTATAATTAAAGAGAAGATCCTAGTATAGATAATAGTTATTCACTTAAGGCAGAAAGATGAAGAGGGAGAAGAAATGTGTTGCACCTCACTGCCCTGAACTGAACAGCTTCAAACTATCTTAAGCCATGTGCTCCAGAACATCATGTGACTCAGCACATCCTGTGCATCACAAAACTGGGCCGTGCCTTGCTGCAGTTTGGGCCCTGGAGAAGTGGTGGTATTATCTGGAAGGTCATTGCTTCACAGAGGTAACTGACCATGCATCGCTAGGGTGGGTATTCATGACCAACAAATCTAGCACACAACTTATGCACTGGACATTACGTTTGCAGGAATGAAGTACAATACCGTTCCAGATGCCCTTTCCTGTGCATCCTAGGACCAACCTCTCCTGTCAACCTGTGCCACTGTATTAAAACCCACAAAAAATGAGATGACTGTCTTTCCTTGTACTGATGATGAGGTATGGAAAGCCCAACAATTAATTCATTCAACAAGAGGATGCAAAAGTGTAATCAGTGTATCAATCTATTCTGGTAAGAAAATGGTCATGCTTCTATTACTCAGACCATTATTGAAGACAAAGTCTATCGTATCTAAACTCAAACCCAATTCCTTACGCACCAGGCTTTTGAGTTTTTCCATGATGACCCTTTTTCAGGTCATCTCGGGAGATACAAAACCTGTAAGAGATTGCAGTCTCTTGTTTACTATCCTAATATGAGTTTGGATGTCAAGAAGCATTTCCAAAGGCCCGTTTCTGAAAGGAGGTTAAGTGAAAGCTCTGAGTATGTTAAACCTGAAATGAAGGAAACGTATTCGGTTACTGACGTAACCTCGGTTCTCTGAGATACGGGAACGAGTACTGCGTTGCTAGATGCTTATGAGGAAAACTGCTTTTCTCCGAAAACTGAAGCCTTTTTCAATAAAGCAGTTATAGACTAGTTCTTTCATAGTCTTTGAGAGAAGCAGTCAATCAGCGGAAGTTAAAAACAGCTCGTAAGTGTATTTACTTGTCTCATTAAGTGTCATTGCTAGGAAATGCTTGTTTTGTTTACTGTATAGAGACGTGCTGAAGTCGCGTTAGGTCTCGTACTGTATCGTATCTCTTGTCAGTGTCTGCGCTTGCTTGGCCATTTGTTGTGATAAACAGGAAAGTGTGTCCAGCTGAATTCAAATAGAGATTTGTTAGATGGGTTTAAAAAAGGTTATTATACAGCAGCAGCCATTGCGTGAAGACCGAAGAGTGTAAAGACCATCGACTCTACCGTGCGACACCACCGGCAAGGATATAAGTATCGCTTTTTATTTATCCTCTTTCTTACTGCTTGTTTCCCTTCTGTTTTATAACCAATTCCTACTGTGTGTAAGGAAGTTGTTGTTTGTTATCATGTGTGTTTGGCAGTGTTATTTTTTTAGGATTACTGATAAACTACTGCCGTTTGATTTATCTATTTTTGTTTTATTTCAATTTTGTCTGAATTTATTATGTCTTTATAGGTATTTTCTTGAGTTTAAGTTTTATTTAATTTGAGTTATTTTAGTAATGTAACTTCTACATACTACATGGAAATGAAATAATTTATATATATGAGTGTTTGGCTTAGTGTCATGTTAGAATCATTATTATACTCATACCTTTTGTTGTTTTAATATTTTGAATTGTTTTAGCTTAATTTTTTGTTTTCATTTAAATGTTTAGTTTTGAATTGTTTTGAAAATAAATGTGTGTGTGTGTGTTGTATGTCCACCTTTGATCTCATAGGTTCTGATCCAATATGAGAAGTGAGAACTGTCCATCTTAACTGCATTTGATTCACTCCTACTCAGAAATGGGCCCATTTTACATTGATTAAACTCAAGCTGATTGGCTAAATAGTGACAGATCCACATGTGAGCTGAGACACACACACACACACACACACACACACACACACACACACACACACACACACATACTCTCTCTCTCTCTCTCTCACACACACACACACACACACACACACACACACACACACACACACACACACACACACACTCTCTCTCTCTCTCTATCTCTCTCTCTCTCTCTCTCTCTCTCTCACACACACACACACACACAAACACACACATATAACAACCAAATCGTACATCTAAAACATTCAGAAGTTTGTTTGCACACTTGTATATTTATGAATAGCACTTTGCATTTGTGAAACACATTTTTGTGAAATTTTGAGTGAATTTTGGTTATTGAGAACATACTTTTATTGTTTTATTGAATGTTGCAGTGCTGATATAGCCTAAATTAAATTATTATAATTATAGTTTAATATTCACCTCCAGATTTTGTTATGCTTCTTATGGTATTAGATATATATATCAGTGTTGTTTACATTTAATGACTTATAATAAACAAACATGTTATTAATATCACCGCAGGGAGGCGCCAACGGTGACACGCATGTTGTCATAAAGTGCTTCAACACTATTTCAGCTTCTACAAATATAAGATACAATATATATATATATATATATATATATTTGTGCATTTTCATAACAGTTATAAGGACCACCACTAATTAATGTGCGTCTAAAAATATTCGGCTTAAAAATAGTTATTTGTCAGCTCAGTGCTGAAGAACAGCTCCAGTCCGCAGCACATTGAGCGCCTGGAATGAATCGGTTCGTTCGGATGATTCGTTTAAATGAATCGGTACACAGAATCGTTTGACGAAGAGTTGCCAGAAGTAAATCAACGTGTCATATAGCAGTACAAGCTTTAACCAAACACAACTTTGTTTTCGATTACGCCATTGTCTTCTAATACCCAGCGTGTTATACAGCGTTACTCGCCGTGCTCTCTGTCGAGTCATTCACAAATACAGCGCAAATCGGTTCGACCGAGTCACTGAACAAACGGTTCAAATAATGATTCGTTTGCG
>QVTF01020332.1:267500-307500 GCA_003573665.1 Oxygymnocypris stewartii | reverse complement strand
ATTATGGTGCCCCAATTGCTCTTAGTGCCGCCACCTTATTCTGATATTTTAATGGTTGGAAAACCAACCACAACAAAAATGCATATCTGCCACCTACTGGACTGGAGTGTGAACCCTTAGTCGATGCACAGGCTGCTGCCACACTTGCAGGTACTGTACATATCAGCTTGTGTCTACTCAAATTCAGTGTGAGTACAACATGATCAAAACAGACAGATCATCTCAGACACTGACATTGCATTGAATTTACCAAACCGGATAGTCATGAAGTGATCTTTAGTGTTCTACAGAAGAAAGAAGTGGCATGAGGGGGAATAAATGATGGATGCGGGAACATGTTACTTGGCAGGATTAAAGAGGTCCTACACACAGCCCCCCCCCCCCCCCTTAAAACAACACGCAAACAATGATGTGAGAATAGCCAAAAATGTGTGAATGTGCAGCGGGTTCACGTTTTGCAGTCTTTTCATCTCTCGTGTGCTCTTGGCTGAACAGACACAATCACAGAGGAATCGCTGTATTAGCTGTCAATCATCTTACACACCTCACAGCTCATTTGCGTCTGTCATGAGGTAGAATTACTGCTTCTGAAGATTGCCTAATAGAGAAGACTTGAGTACATCAGAACACCGGGATGCTTCTCAATCAATCAATCAATCAATCAATAACTGACCCCCAGTACATACTGTCCAGTCCAGTCCTGCTCACACACCAGCGGTGTGTAATTATCAAGCGCTTCTGAAGATCTTCATCAGCTGGTGTACTGTACAGTTGGCCTATATACAGTAATGCCATGCTCTCTGATGAGGTTTGAGGATTGGTTAGTGGTGCTTGGGTTCGGTATGCTCCAGTGATGAGTCTTCCACTGGTTATGCTGATTGTTACAGTGGGGAAAAGCCGCTGGAGCCAGATTTAATTACTAACCTGATGTTTTAAAATTATTTTGAACAATTTTATACATATATACATGATGACACTTACTTATAACCGCACCTTTTTTATAATAATCATGATCATAATCAAACTGGAGACACTTGCTGGCTACTGTTTCTTTATTATCATAGATGTTTTACCTAAATTCACACAAAACTATTAGACATTTAAGCTGAAGGCCTTAGGCAGGTTTGTGTACAGTCCGTGTATAGCACGGAACAAGGATGGATTTGTAACCTTTAAAGCAAATAGCTGAGCAGAGGTATGGCTTAGGTGTTTTGTATGTTGTAATTCTCACTGACAGCTTCTTGAGGAGTACACAGCATGTTCTTGTAGATGCTCTTGGCCACAATATGTTTATATAACATATCTTAAACATGATGCAATTATTATTTAACTTTGTGTTTGATGGTGGCTGTAGTGTGACGTTTCAGATGTGGATACGGTGTCGAGTGCTGATGCTGGTTTATTCTTACAAACACAAAAGCAGAGCATCTTGGTGTGGTTACACTGAGAGACCAGTCAACTCCGGCCAGCTCGCCTCCTGTGATGTGATTAAAGCTGGCTTAATCGTGCCAGCATGCTTCTCCAGTGAACTTCTGTCACCTGAGCTGAGAAATCTCACTGCACCGTACTGCCAAAAAACAGCTCAACAAGACACAGTCTGAGTGTTCATCAGGACCAATGAGACCAGGGCTCTCTGTATTCTCCACTCTCTCGCTGATGGAGTTGGGCTCCTTGATTAGTTGTGGACACTTCATTTTTGGCATTATTGTCGAGTTTACTGCACAGATACTATTTGAAGAGAACTCAACTGAGCTGATGATGACATCACTGAATCAACAATGAACTGACTTTAACTGAAATATTGACTGCTCTTTTAAGAATTGCTTTAAAGCAGCAAAGATGAAGATCAAGGAGCCAAACTCCATCAGCGAGAGAATGGAAAATACAGAGAGCCCTGGTCTCATTGAATTTGGTTTGCATTATCGACACAATTTTCTCAAAGCCGCTTTGACAATAAAGTGGCTACATAAATAAAGATGACTTGACTTGTATGGAAATACATTCAATTGAAAGAGTAATTGAATGATAAAATAGAGAGTTCTTGGGTCACGTAAAAAAAATACAAAAAAATAATAAATCCTTATTGTGTTTTCTGTTCTAGGCTGAAAATCTGTCCATGACACAAAAGTCAAGTAAGGTCAGATTTATTTATAGAGCACGTTGTACAATACAGATTAAATTAATTTAATAATTCATGAAAATTCAATTATGAAACAACACGGTTTAGCTCAGTGCGGGTTCAGTTCAATTTAGTAACAGTAGCAGTGTTGTAATGTTCATCAATTATGAAACGAATTCAAACTCAGTTCATTGGAAGTTTTGTTCTCATACAATAGTGTCAGTCAAATCAAATATATTTTCTGAATACTAATAGTCTTAAAGACAAAGGTAACAGTGGCAAGAAACCCAAACTCCATCAGGTGACATAAATAAAGGAACCCTTCTGAAGAAACCAGACTCAGTAAGGGACCGGTTTTTCTCTGACCAAATGTGACCCTCTCTGTAAAAACCAGGCTAAATAAAAAAAAATATAATTCTGAGATAACGAGCATCAAAGTTTGATTACAAGAATTAATTTCACTATGATTTAAATCTTTGACATGGCCTTACTCAGTCAATATTAAAGATAAAAATAATACATTTTCACAGAATGTTCTTTATAATATGTAGGTTGATTTTATGCAGAAAATAGTAAATGTCAAAAAAATGACTAGCTGGGTTTTCACAGAGAGTGTCACAAATGAACAAACCTTACTTTACTTTTTAGTCATTTAGCAGACGCTTTTATCCAAAGCGACTTACAAATAAGAAAAAGTAACTAAAACTATAAGTTAAAACTCTATAAATACTATATATACACTTTTAAGAAAATTGAGAAATTAAATGACAAATGCATACAACAACATTTCAAAACTAAATATTTAAATGAAAACAAAAAATAAAGCAAAAAACTTTTCAAATTATTAAAACAACAAAAGGTATGAGTATAAAAAATATTCTAACATGACACTAAGCCAAACACCCATATAAACCTTGTGATTTATGATTCCAGGCTGCAGCACAGAATACAGTTACATTTAAAATTAGTAGTAATTCTCAGTTTATTTGCTTTATACATTCATATGACAAGTGTATTAAAAATACTTTTGGTTTGAGTAGGATAGATGACTACTCATTTACTGAGGTCAACTAGATTTTAGGTCCAGGCTTTAAATAAGCATGGACTTAGAAAGGGTTTTAGCATGCTTATAAAGGCCCAGGTATACTTCACTTTCTGCATTCCATCCCGTCTCGCGCACAGCCACGTCCGTGCAGATTTCAAAGTATACTCAGTCACAGAAGAGTGCGGACGGACGAGCTCGACACATGCGCAGGACCAGTGTTCAGGAAAGTTACTTTTAAAAGTAATGTATTACAATATTGTGTTACTCCCTAGAAAGTAACTAATTACATTACTTAGTTACTTTTTATGGAAAGTAATGTGTTACGTTACTTTTGCATTACTTTCGCATTACTATTTAAATATGAGCTGGGCTTGATTGTTTTTAATACAAAAAGCTCTATTTATAGCAAATGTAAAAGCCTTTCACACCAAAAAGTGTAATGAATAAACCTCTGTCTGAAGAAAGAAGAGTAAATCACGTCTGTACTAGAAGAACACAGGAGACAAGTTCAACACTCTTCAGCAATAAAACAAAAATGAAGCACAATTGTTAGTTTATCTAAAGACGTTTTTGCTTATTAGTATGGTTGAACTGGATCATCAAAGGTCAGCAGCAAAGACATCGGTTAATAAAATGGGATTAGATGCATTTGTATTGTCTAACATATTTAATTATTGCAGCTTTGCGTTATAATCTGAGTTTGCCTTTCACTGTTTTAATTCATTTTGATGAATATTAAATCATTTTGTTGCGAGTGGGATGAATTAATGCATATTCACTTTTAGTCTAGAACTACAGTAAGATCATGTTCACACGGCGCACACAACGCCTCTCTACTTCCGATTACTCTCAATAGTAAGAAAGGAGAGCTGTCAGTCAATAAATGGGAAAAAAGTAACTGGCGCTACTTTTTTGAAAAGGTAACTCAGATATTTTCTTGTAAATTAAAAAGTAATGTGTTACTTTACTAGTTACTTGAAAAAAGTTATCTGATTATGTACCTCGTGTTACTTGTAATACGTTAACCTCAACACTAGGACCACCAACTTGACTTGCACTGTCTCAACATTCACCTCAGCCATGCGCTGTTGTACACGCTCTGTCTGCGCGTTGCCTGCACGCAGCAGTCCGCGAGCCCTATTGATGACGAAAATGACGTAATGCGGACGGTCCGTGGATGTTTGGCGAAGTTTGGCCTTAACTGGGCTGAAACTGTTGGCATGCTAAAGCTCTCTTAGAGAAGCACTGCTACAATAACCAACTCCAAATACTGGATTACACTCTACCAGACTTTTTAAATCTAAGCAGACTATGCAAATACTCAATTTCAATCACAAATTTACAGACTAATTTAAAAACAGAAAAATATAACCAAACTGGACATCACACACTTCCCAACCATTAAGTCAATCAATTTCAAGCTGGGTTGAGTGACTACATCACAGCACAGAGACAGTGGACATAGACATAATACATGATATTCGCTTAAATACTGATTCTGGCAAAATATAATTGCTTGTACTACTCAATCTCAGTTCTGCGTTAGACACTGTCAGTCACAACATACTTTTAGAAAGACTGCCAAACTGGGTCAGGCTTTCTGGAATGGTCCTCAGATGGTTTAGGTCAGGCATCCTCAAATCTGGCCCACTCCTGCAGAGTTTAGCTCTAACCCTAATCAAACATAAATGAGCATGCTAATCAGAGTCTTCAAGATCATTAGAAAATCACAGGTGGGTGAGTTTGATCAGGGTTGGAGCTAAACTCTGCAGCAGATTGGCCCTCTAGGGAAAGATTTTAGGAATCCTGGTTTAGGTCATACTTAGAAGGGAGAGGTTATTATGTGAGTAAAGGTGATCATAAGTCTAAGTGCAGGGACATGCGGAGTCCCTCAAGGCTCAATTCTTGCACCGCTCTTGTTCAACCTGTATATGCAATAATGAGAAAGAACCAAATTTCATAGCTATACAGATGAAACCCAGATCTACTACAGGGGCATAGCCATCATTTCAGAACTGAGGGGGACAGAAATGTAATATATATTCCCATATATGCAAGAAATAAGAGAACGTTTCCCTATATAGGAAACTTAAATTTTTATTTTATTTATTGCTTTTAATTGGCTAAGAAATCAGTTACACTGCTGGACAATAACCAATAATCATTTGTTTATATACTTTTGTATCACATAATTTAGAATAGTTTCTATACTGTAATATGTGCTATGTCAATTAGCGCTGCATTTTTTATATACTTTATTTGTTACCTGGAGACTTGAAAAACACAAATAAACCATATATTGTCGCAGTAATGTGTTTGATGTCTTCACATTTACAAAAGTTTCTCTTTTATTCAGATATTATTTTATACAGTGATAGCTGGATGTTTTTGTCCATATTAGAGATTTCCTGGTACATCTTAAGTTATTACTTCTATATGAGTCCATCTTGCGCTTTCTGCACAAGAGCACCCTCCGGCTTCGAGTATAATCTCGCTTCATGAGATTGTTTAGGGTTCTGTAATGTTAATTTCACCTCATTCTGGGTCCGAATAAAACATCAGGTCATGCACAGACTACTCTGTGTCTATGAATTTAAATATATATTTATGCACACCGACCCTTGAAAACCTGTATGTGAACACACTTGCCTGAAAAGTTTACGTGTTAATAAAAGTTGGGAGGACATGTCCCTCGCCTTCCCCATGTATTCTACGCCCGTGTCTACTGCCCTGTCTCCGAATGACTACCCCACCAACTACCTGTGCTGGTGTATTGATGAAATTAACTCTTGGATGTGCCAAAACTTCTTCCAGTTAATCAAAGACAAAACTGAGGTCACCGTATTTGGCAACAAAGATGAAATTCTCAAGGTTAGGACATGCCTTGACTGTAGGGTTCAACAGAGGTCCTCGGGATAACTAATTAGCTACATCTCCCAGTCACAACAGAAATAGTATGTGCACTTATCGTAATCACAATAATATGCAGCAGCACTAAAAGACTTGGCGATGTTTTAAAGTGAGTCTTTAGGCCATGTCTACATTAATCCAAATACATTTTGTACATTTGTGGTGTTTTCGTTTTAAAATGCTCCCCATCCACGCTAGCGGTTTCAAGTGTTTTCCAAAAGTTTCATCCAAACTGAAATGTCAGAAAACGTTAAGTTTTGCTTGACAAAAACACTGCCTTATTGCGGACGTAAGGCCAAAATTGAGAGAAAAACATGTTTTCAAATGAAAACATATTAATGTCGACAAGACCTTTGTAAGAACCGCCATTCAGTCAGACAACACCAAAGCCTATCATTTTCTTCTTGAGGATAATAATACATATTTGAGGACTTCTTACGTTGTTTTAAAGTCTTGAGCTTTGGAACGTTCTAGTGAACTAGAATTTATCTCAAGCAATTTCTTAACTTCTTTCTGTCAATTTGGCCACAGACCTATAATCAGCAATACTGTATGTAAAATTAGCATTTCAGCAATTCAGCAGTAATTAGGGTCATATGTGTTTATCACTTGACGGCTCCAGAGGCATGGCTGAGATAATTACAACAGTTGCCATGTAATCATTCCTGGCTACTACTCAAGTGATTGACATTTGTAATAGTACATGTTGGTTTTGTTGTAAGTATGAGCGTGTGGGTTGCTTTCAGTTGCTGATGTCATCACGGTGAAAAGCCTAGTACATGTTTGGACTTTCCCATATTTGTTTTACAGAATTTTGGTAACAGATAAATCGATTGATTATTTTTTGCCTGTAGAATGTTGTATTTTTGGATTCTCAGGCACAGGAAAGACAAGGAAGTCTAGTCACACTGATTTCTATATAGCGCATTATACAGTACAGATTGTGTCAAAACAGCTTCACAGCGATAATCAGGAAACAGTAAATCAATTCTGCTGTAGTATAAGTTATATAAGTTGTAGTTTGCGCAGCTGGTAGAAGGTAGACCTGTCGTTTCACCAGTAGTAGACGACTGGCTTATTAGTGGCCTTAAGCACAATGAATGTCCTTCGTGGTAAAACTGCAGTGTGGTCCCAGCTGGTCCTGGCACTACACATTCTTAGCTGGCCGTAGGAATCTGTGCCGAGGGCTTGTCTAGACGCCAAGGTCTTTGCTGAGGATCTGTCCTCAGGATTTGTGTAGTCACCGAGGTCTGAGGATCTGTACTGACGGCTTGTCTAATTGTCACAGCCTTCACTGATATTCAAGGGCTATGTTGTGGTCATTCCTGGGTACAGGTTTACCATCTGGTCCACCATCCGGCTAACCACAGTAACCTTGGGATAAGGCTGAGAAAGACAGACTAATACAATAGTCACTTATGATGATGAAGCAAGGTTCTTTATTCTATATTTAAAACTGTCATGCATCGTGAAAAATGTTAGGAAGACTGCTACAGAGTTTGGGCACTAAATGGGAAAAGGATCTACTGCCCGCAGTCAATTTTGATATTCTAGGTATAATCAACTGGCCATAATTTTGGTTGCAGTGGATGTGAATAACTATAATGTGATAAAAGCTCACTCAAGCACTGAGGAGCTAAACCATTCAGAGATTCAAATGTTAACCGCAAGATCCAGAACCAGGCTTGTATGGTCATATTTGTTGGTTCAAGAGAAAACTCTAGCTACTGAATTTTGGACCAGCTGGAGTTTGTGTAATAAACCTACAGGGATAACTACCCGCTACAAACCGATAACAGTCAGAAAAGTATGATTTGAAGCATGACAACACAAATCCACTAATGCCAGCATGATTCTAAAAATGTGGGATGTAGCCTATCTTATTAAAAACATATTTTAATGACATACATCTTTAGTGAAAAAAATATATACTGAAATGTATTTGAAATATATATGTATGTACTTAATAAAAATATTCTGCAATTGTACGTTTGGTATACTAAACTGGTATACTTAAAGTTTGCTCAATTGTAACAACTAATTTTGTACTTAATGCACTTTACTTGTGTGGAAGTGGTGCTGAGGTCCAATTAAAGATATACTTAAGTATATTTTATTTTGCTGAAGTGGAACTATTGCAAGTATACTTCAGGGGCCTGTTTCAATAAGGAGGTTTAACCAACTCTGAGTTTAAACTTGAACTCTGGGTTGACTTACCGTGATATGGGAAACTCAGAGTTTTCGCTTTCAGAATGGCTGAATTGTGTTAGTTCATTCAACTCTGAGTACGTTGAGTCTGAGTTTAGCGCATGCACCACTACTATGAAAAGTCATGATCAGTGGAGCTCTGAAATTATGATCCACTATGGCAACAGCTCCCGCCAAAAAGACGTTTGCGTACTTCCGAGTCAATGTGTAACTTTGATTCTTAAAATTTTAAATACTCTCTAATCTAACCTGTTACATTTCTTAATTAGAGTAATACAATTTACTACTGACTTGTCCACAGCAAGAAGGCAGAGGGAGAACCTACAGCAGCAACACTGGCAGATGAAGAGGAGATGGTCAAGTATTGGAAGAATTCTAAAATCCAAAAGTAAAAATAATAACTTTTGCTTTTGTATTTGTTGGAAATAAATATGACCAAAAAAATTTGTGAATAATTTGTGTTGATTTAACAGCTGTGGTTAAGGCATCTTGTAGCTACTACTCCTCCATCTGGCATCCTTCCATTCCATACATTAATCTGATTCATTTTCAGAAGGTGCGATGGTGGAGATATGCTGGTCATCAATCCATCCCACCACACAGGAAATCCTGAAGGAAATTCTGATTATTGGGTTACTTCCAGGTCACAGAAAGATGTTATCAAGTGAACGTCATTTATCAGATTAGTCTCATTTAAACCGATTTCTACACCACTGACCTACAGTCCTGTGAAACTTCTCTTTGACGGATTTGTGCCCAGAAAAAAATTATCAGAAAGAGCGTGAGAGGGATGCACACTTTCCTTAAAATCTGCATACAGCGGACTTATAATGTGCTCTGCATCTCCAATGTTTTAAAATGCATTTTTCTTATTTTTCAAATGATCTGTCAATCTGTTAAAAAATATTCTTGTTTCAATTTGCATTATGATTATTTTTCTTACCCTATGGTGGACAATTTTACTTAAAATCCCCCATATCTTAGATCATTGTTCATTTATCAATTTTTTAGATTTGTACTTGAAATAAGACAAAAATACTCATTAATGAACAAATAAGGTATTTAAACTTACACTTTAAGATGGGGGTGGAGACCAGGGGTGCGTTTCCCAAAAGCATCGTTAGCTAATTATGATCGTAGGTTCCATTGAACTCTATTGATAACGACGGAACTTGCGACCATAGTTGCTTTTGGGAAACGCACCCCAGGTTTAGTTCACAGAGTAAGTTATCACAGAAACTGACTTCGAGTATAAGTTACCTCTCTTTCAGAAATGGCATTAACTTACCCTGCTTTCTTGGATTTGACAAACCTCCCATTTTGAAATGGAAAACCCAGAGGTTCCCTCATTTCAGGGTTAACATATTTAACCTTTCTGAAACGGGCCCCAGGTACACTTTAAATATCTTGCATTTAAATAATATACAGAGATCATACAATCATTTTAATAGTGATATCCCAACTCATTTCAGGCATAATATCAAGAAATGTGCATTGAGGAATAAAGACATACTCCAAGTAAAGTTTAATTATAATTTTATATCAGTAAGTCTTAAGTGATGTGTCATTAAATATTTTAATGGATTTGAAGTATACTTAGTATGAAATAAATGTATTTTAATTAAATGAGTGCGTAGTTGTTGTAGTTTTTAGGGATAACATACAGGGTATAACATACATGTTGTTGATTTGTATGATTTAGCAATTTTAGATAGTTCTTCTCCTGTAACAGAGAATGAATGGAATTGTTCCTCTAGGGATTTACAGTGTGATGTGATACTGTATGAGATGTTTGCGTGGCTATAATTTTCTCTCTGTTAGAAATGTATGAACTTGTTAATGTTATATTTCTTGTCAATGTAGCTACTATATCAAATCAATTTGTGTGTTTGTTTTCTTCTAAAGGAGGTGAAAAGTAAGCAGATCTATCAGTTTTAAGCCACTCTGTAGGTAGAAATCGTCTCAGATTATGTATGTAACCATGGTTCCCCGAGTGGGGAACGAGACACTGCGTCCCCTAGGGGTCGCTATGGGGAACGCCCTCAGCGTGACTCGTGTCTGAAGATATATATGTAAAAACACCACCTGTTGGCCGGCGACAGCCCATGACATCACTACCAGCGCGACCACAATATAAGGGCCACCGGGAGAATACATCATCCGCTTCTTCGTCTGAAGCTTGCGTCCGAAGCATGGCCCAAAGCCTAGGGGACGCAGTGTCTCGTTCCCCACTCGGGGAACCATGGTTATATACATAACCTGAGACGTTCCCCTTCATGGGAACTTCGAACTGCGTCCCCTAGGGGTCGCAATTGGGAACGATATACCCACGCCACCATGCTGAGGGGATTGCAAGCCAATTTCGCGCAAAAGGCGAGCACTAAGCCAACTCTACCAGGGAGTTGCCCCTGGGACGGTTGATGGCTGTCAGTGACATTATCCCCTTCGGCCAAAAACCCGAGCTGCATACCCTAAGTACTTACCTGCTAGGTGCTGGGATTACCGGACCCAGGGTAGAGCTCAAAGTCTTGGAATCAGAGAAAGATTCCTTTAAGGGGATATGGCCAAGCACCTAGTAACTAGGTCCTGGCCGATCACTCAGGGGCTACCACTTGCTCTGCACTGAGCTTCTGAGGGAACTGTCTCAACAGACCCTTTGGTAGCGTTACACCCTTTTTTTTTTTTTTGGGACCCAAAATATTGGGGCAGAGGGAGTGGGGCCCAAGGCACAAACCGGGGCTTGACCAGCTCAAATAAGGGCACGAAGCTGCGTGCGTAACCCTACCCTTACGGGATTTTAGAAAGAACGCAGAACTTTCGATGTGCGAACCTACCACTGAGTGGATTTTAGAAAAGTGCCCAAAGTCTCGCGTGTGCACTTACCATAACATGGATTTTAGAAAGAACGTTCTATGGCCCTGGAGCGGAGAACTTCTCATTCCTCGGAGTGAGAGGGAACTCAGTTGCTCAGAAGGGAGCGGCATGCTCATAGATGACCCTCTAGGTGAGGGGAGCAGTGCTAGCTCTACCAATGAGGAGCTCTGGAGAGCGGGGAACTTATTCCTCCGAGTGAGGGAACTCAGATGCCCAGAAGGGAGTGGCATGCTCATAGGTGACCCTCTATGGTGAGGGGAGCGATGCTAGCTCGACCATACCAGGAGAGCGACCTATCACAGAGCTCTGGGGAGCGGAGAACTCATCACTCAGAAGGAGAGGGAACTCAGACGCTCAGAAGGGAGCGGCATGCTCATAGATGACCCTCTATGGTGAGGGGAGCAATGCTAGCTCGACCAACAAAGCGAGTGACCTATCACAGAGCTCTGGGGAGCGGAGAACTCATTCCCCAGAATGAGAGGGAACTCAGATGCTCCGAAGGGAGCGGCATGCTCATAGGTGACCCTCTAGGTGAGGGGAGCACTGCTAGCTCTACCGACAACGAGCTCTGGAGAGCGGAGAACTCATTCCTCAGAATGAGAGGGAACTCAGATGCTCAGAAGGGAGCGGCATGCTCATAGGTGACCCTCTAGGTGAGGGGAGCAATGCTAGCTCTACCGACAGCGAGCTCTGGGGAGCGGAGGACTCATTCTTCAGCACTCAGAAGGGAGCGGCATGCTCATAGGTGACCCTCTAGGTGAGGGGAGCACTGCTAGCTCTACCGACAACGAGCTCTGGAGAGCGGAGAACTCATTCCTCAGAATGAGAGGGAACTCACCTTTTTTTTTTTTTTTTTGTCCTGGCTTAGCAGGAAATTTCCACCTAACCTCGAGCAGGTGGAGTTTATGGTGGTTACAGGGGAATTAGAAAGGAATGAGAGGGCTTGCCTCTCTCTGACCTGCGCCTCTCTCTCACCCTAGCCTGTGTCCCTGTGTGGCTCAGTGGTAGAGCATTGCGTCAGCTGCGCAAAAGGTTGTGGGTTCAATTCCCAAGGAACACATGTACTAATTAAAATGTATAACCTGAATGCACTGTAAGTCGCCTTGGATAAAAGCGTCTGCTAAATGCATAAATGTAAATGTAGCCGCAGGAGGGGGAGGGGCATGAGTCGCGAGACTAGCCTTCTGAGCCCATCTCTGATCCTCAGACCGAGATGGGCTAGGACCCCTGGTTGTTCGGGCTCAGACCTGGACTTTATAGAACCTTATCCAGGTCTTTCAGCAGATCAGTCTGGTACGCCTTAGTGTGACCTGCTGCTGCATATGCCCCACCATTTAAGCAAGATTCAGGGGCTTAGATGGCAAGGAGGGAGCCTTGAGAGAGGATGTCTCGCCACAGAGAGATAAGCTGGTTATCATCTCTTGCACAGGGGGCATCCCCTCATAGCCATTTTCACGCATCCCCTCAGTGTCAGCATAACTAGTATGCTGAAACCTATGAATACGAGAAAAAATTGCTTTTTCCACTCCTTCTCAACCTCCACATCGAGATTTTATGAAGAAAGGAAGGCTCGCTCGAGCTGGGGGTTTATGGCCAGAAAGATTTATTTTTATGATCCATAACCTCCAAAAACTCGTTCATATGCAGTGCAGGAGGATTGAGAGGGTTCAGTCTCAACTTCCTCGCCCTCAAACATCTCCTGCTCTTCCTGGGCATAACCCAGCAGAGCACTAGCCGCTGAATCTGATAATGTCAGAAAGATCGCATCGTCACAATCCAGCAGCTCACTCTCGTTCTCGGCCGACGCGCGCGAAAAGGGGCAGTCCTTCTCTAACTCATCGGCCACATCCAACTGCGAACCCCACGATTTCATTCGCCTCTGTGCCTCGGCAGCAGTGGGTCTTTCCTTGAAAAAGAGGGACAGACTAGAGCGGAGCTTTTTCATAGAAAAAGCTCACAGTGCACGCTGATTTCCCCTCAAGGACATCGCGTGCGTGCTCCTTGCCCAAACAAAAGACGCAAAGATTGTGTGTGTCATCGGGTGTAAAATAACGAGGACGCGGATCCACACACAATCTTAAACGCCTTGCTAGTGCTCGCCATGATAGAGAGAAAACTGTACTCTTACCAGAATGCACGCTTCAAACAAAACAGTCAGTGAAGACGAAGAAGAGGGTGATTATTCTCCCGGCGGCCCTTATATTGTGGCCAGTAGTGACGTCATGGGCTGTCGCCGGCCAACAGGTGGTGTTTTTACATATGTATCTTCAGACACGAGTCACGCTGATGGCGTTCCCCATAGCGACCCCTGCAGATCGAAGTTCTCATGAAGGGGAAACTACCCTTCCTTGCAATCCAAAATACCTCTAGTTTTGTTTAGTTTTTCATTCTGATAAAATAAAAATTTATAGCCTGAATGCATAAATGTAAATGTTTTTTGAATAAAAGCGTCTGCTAAATGCATTTATGTAAATGTAAATGTTTTCTTCCAACTGCGCACCTTTTACGGGATGCTTTCTCTTGGTATGGTATGGTTATTATACTACAGTGTCGGACTATTCTCCATACTCTTCTTTAAGTGCAAAGAAGCAGGTGTGCTAGAAAAGAGAGAGTCCATAGTTTCTGTTGCAACATCAAGTTATTCTAAGGTGGTTTGCTGAGGAGTTGAGACGAGTCAGGAAGATCTACAAAGCAATATTTAGTGGTGGATGTAATAGTTACATTACCATAGAAACATTGCAATTTGTTGTTTTAATATGTAGAGATATGGTGCTTTGGCAGCAAGGTATTTATTCTGATTAATACTATTATGAAGTCACTTTTATAGATGTTGTTTTAATAGTTTCTGCATGTGTTTAGAATACTTTTTTCTTACTAATGCTAATATTAGTCTTCGATCTTACTAATGCTTCTGTTAAACTAAGGATTTTATGAAACACATTTGTAACTTTTTATTAAGGCAACAAAGGATAATTTAAAAAAAAAAGAGCTTTAAATGTTGGACCTCATTAAGTAAGGACTTTCCTCTCCTTTGGTACCAATTAATTTTTTATGTTCATTTAACTCTCCACATTTTATTTCAGAAGCCCTGTGGTCTAGGGTCTAAAGCGGCAGTGCTGCCAAATTTGGTTTGCAAAACAAACAAGCATATAAATGAATAAACCTAAATAAGTCCAAAATCTATATTTTGAAAATAGGAGCAACATATTGCATCCCACTGGCCCTTTTATTAACTTGTTAAATTATATTATGGGTCATGTTACCACACAGTGCTCTGCTAAGCAGCCTTCTGAGCATTAACAAAACACAGCACCTCTGCCGGGAGGATACCAAAGGGGTTGAACTCTTAAACACTATGCTTCTTGAGACACCAAAACACTGCTATGGTTATTTTCCACTGTGTCAGTCATTGTGCAAACTGAACAATAATTTAAATGTTGTTTTTGCTCCTGAAACTTTACAGAATGTATGAGGCTTTAAATATATTTGCTGCCAAAATGTGACCAACAAGGGTGGATACGTATATGAAGCTTAACCTTCCTCTGCAACTATAATCATTTACTTTCAGAGATCCCATCAAGCCAACCACCTTTGAGTAGTCCATCATCAAATCTACTTCTGGTTGAGACAGGTGAAAAGCAACCTTCAAATTTAGCCAAAATGCTAATTAATCTTAGACCTTAAAACAAGTCAGAATAAATTATAGAGCCATACTCCCCATAATGGGCGAGTTGAGAGTTGAGTCACATATGCATAGGTAAGTATATGATAGATAGAATATGGCTCTTCGTTTATGTATATTTGTTTAGATGGTCATAGTGTATTGCATGGCACTGTGGGATTTATTTCAATAATTTTCTCAGGACACCTTTCTATGGTTTTAATTTGTAGTATTGTCACAATCCTGTCACTCTTGCTTATTTTTGGTTCTGTGTGTCTGTTGTGGGCGTTTTATTTGAAGCATTGGGTCAATATTCTGTGTCTTGTGTCTAGTCTACATTTAGTCATTTTGCAGACACTTTTATCCAAAGCGACTTACAATTGGCGAATGCATAAAGAGATTAATCTTGAAGAGGCATTCAGATAGAGGAAGTGCTCGTAATACCAAGTCTCAGGCATTGTTCAAATAAGTACAAGCTAGCAAGGGAAGGAGAGAAAGATACTTTTTAACACAAATTTAGGATGAAGTCAAGTAGTGTTGAAAGAGATGAGTTTTCAGTTGTTGCTTGAAGATTGACTGGGATCTAGCGTTCTGGATAGGGGTGGGAAGTGTCACGGAACTCTAGGGAGCGCCGTGGAAAGAACAAGGTCTGGGTCCAAATGCAGGGGAAAACTCAGTTTAATCAACAAAAAGGCAGACACCGTCCAAAACCAGAACTGAAACAATCAATAATACAGACAGACAGAGTGGCGGGAGTGTGGTGTTTAAATAGGCCATCAGGATGGGCAACAGCTGTGTGTGTGTGAGTAGGTGCACAGGTGTGTGGAGTTAGGATAAAGGAGTCCAGGAGGATAGGTGATGGCGACCTCTGGTTGTGAGAGGAAGCAAGACAGGGCCCGGTCTCATAACAGGACCCCCCCCTTCAAGGAACGGCTTCCAGACGTTTCCCCAAAACAGGAATCCAAAAGTTAGGGAGGGAGTTGGAAAGGGGGGAGGGATGGTGGGCCAGGCCCGTGTAGCGGCAGAGGGCCTGGAGATGGAGGTAGATAGGAGTGCCAGGGTGGTTGCAGCAGAACAGGAGGCCAGGGCGGGGCCGGCAGAGTAGGAAGCCAGAGTGGGGCCGGCAGAGCAGGGAGTTTGACTGTGGGCTCCCGGACTGGAGACAGAGAGAGTTAGTGGTCCTCTTCAGACAGAGTGGAGTTAGTGGTCCTCTTCCTTCTCAACCTTCGCTTCTCAGTGGGGGTCAGAGGGCCAGGGCTGGTGGGAAAATCCCTGCGGAAGGGTTCCGAATGATCTGGTGTTTCCCACTGACTCCGATGATGGAGATACCTCACAAAGCCCCAGAAGTTCAGAATCCTAAGTCCCTCCATCTCCCACTGGGGCAGTGGATCATCCAGGCACACATTAAAAAAGTCCTTGAGCGCTGACTATTATAATCCAGCCCTACCGTCGAAGTCCAGAATGTCTGGGCAAAGCCTCCTACCTCCGTCCCCTGCTGGCGCAGAGCCATCAGCCTCTGATGTTGTGCCGTCCACTCCCTTAGAGTGGCTGGAGGACAAATCTCATGGTCCACTTTCAGAAAGCCGGTAGTCACTCCATAATGCACGGGTCTCCCTGCTGGACCCATGTTGCTGTCTGTATTCTGTCACGGAACACTAGGGAGCGCCGTGGAAAGAACAAGATTTGGGTCCAAATGCAGGTGCGAAAACTCAGTTTACATTTACATTTAGCAGACGCTTTTATCCAAAGCGACTTACAATTGCATTCAAGTTACAGTTTCTACATTTTTTTATCAGCTTTTGCTTTCCCTGGGAATCGAACCCATGATCTTGGCGTTGCTAGCGCCATGCTCTACCAGTTGAGCTACAGGAAAGCTAAGTTTAATCAACAAAAAGGCAGACACCGTCCAAAAACAGAACTGAAACAATCAATAATACAGACAGACAGAGTGGCGGGAGTGTGGTGTTTAAATAGGCCATCAGGATGGGCAACAGCTGTGTGTGTGTGACTAGGTGCACAGGTGTGTGGAGTTAGGGTAAAGGAGTCCGGGAGGATAGGTGATGGTGACCTCTGGTGGTGAGAGGAAGCAAGACAGGGCCCGGTCTCATAACAGGGAAGATCATTCCACCAGCCATGAATGGTAAACGAGAATGTTCTGTAGAGTCATTTTGAGCCTTTCTGTGATGGTACCACGAGGCGTCGCTCACTAGCAGATCTCAGACTTCTGGAGGCTATGTAGAGTCGTAATAGTGAGTGGAATTAGGCGGGTGCTGAGCCTGTGGTTGTTCTATATGCAAGCATCAGTGTCTTGAACTTGCATTCTGAATCATTTGTAGAGGTTTGATTGTGTTTGATGGAAGTCCAGCCAGAAGAGCAGTAGTCCAGCCTAGAAATGACAAGGGCCTGGACAAGAAGTTTTTCAGCATGCTCTGTCAGAAAGGGCCTGATTTTTCTGATGTTGTGTAGTACAAACCTGCAAGATCTAGCGGTCTTTACAATGTGCTCTTTGAAGGTCAGCTGGTCATCAAAGATTACACCAACATTTTTGACAAAAGTTGATGGTGTAATTGTAGATGAAAATAACTGAATCGTGAAGTCATGCTGTAGAGTTGGAGTGGCAGGGTAGACAAGAAGCTCAGTCTTTGCCAGGTTGAGCTGTAGGTGATGTTCTTTCATCCATGCAGATATGTCTGCCAAGCAGCCTGAGATCCGTGCAGCTACCTTTGGATCATCTGGTTGAAATGAGAGATAGAGCTGTTTGTCATAAGTGTAGCAATGGTATGAGAGACCATGTGTCTTTATGATGGGACCCAGTGATGTAGTGTATGTGGAGAAGTGGAGGGGTCCAAGAACCGATCCCTGAGTAACCCCAGTGACCAGTTGAAGTGATTTGGAGACCTCCCCTCCCCAGGCCACCCTGAAAGACCGATCGGTGAGATAGGATTCAAACCAGCGAAGTGGAATCCCAGTGATGTCCAGTGATGAGAGGGTGGACAGGAGAATCTGATGGTTAACCGTATCAAAAGCAGCAGACAGATCCAGCAGAATGAGGACTGATGATTTAGAATCAGCTTTTGCAATTCGCAGGGCTTCAGTGACTGAGAGTAGCGCAGTCTCAGTTGAATGGCCACTCCTGAAACCTGACTGTTTAGCATCCAGTTTGACGTTCTGTGAAAGATCATTTGTCCAGTTTGAGACCTGGTTGAAGACAACTCATTCAAGTGTTTTCGCTATGAATGTAATGAGAGAGACAGGTCTGTAGTTTTCTATAAGAGAAGTGTTTAATGTAGTTTTTTGAGCAGTGGGGATAGTCTATGTGGGGTTAGACTAAATAGTCTAGTCTATGTTCTTCATTGGCCTCTTTCACAAAGCCTTTACATGCATTTCAGCTAGTGATATATTCTGAACGGCTATAATTTAGAGCAAGAGATACAGGGGAGTGAGTTTATTGTGTCAGATATGTCTTTGCTCACAGCTGATTGGTCTGGTTTTGGTTTTTCGATCTCTTACCCTGAATAAATATATATCCTTGTAGCGTAAATTCACTCCTCCTGTATCTCGTGCTCAACTAAAGCAAGGTAAAGAATATTTAGATTTTTAGTATTATTTTGAAAATAAATATTGTTTATATTATATTTAATTCATTAAGGACTAAAGTTCCTTTTTTTCTCTCTGTGATAAAATAATTAACTTATTTTTGGTAGTCTCACGTGAATAATAGTTTGCTTGTTTTTCTCATTGTCAGCTCAGAGTAATTATTATTTGTATATAGTTCTTCAACACTAATTTATTTTTGAAGGCAACCTTCGCATGTAGCAGAGTGCCATTCTCTTCTTTCATATGGAACATATGCAATATGGCTGCCGTCGCATCATCCAGGTGGATGCGGTTCTATGTAAAGCGTTTTGAGTACCCAGACAAGTGCTACCTGTATATAAATGTAACAAATTATTATGAGTATTATTATAAATGTCTAATATTGTTTACATTTTAAATGCTGTCAGTACAGTGTGTCCATATTGTATGTTTAAGCATCTATCCAAATATATGTTCTGTAAAATGTCAAATACAAAATACTACCATCCAGTAATTTGGGGTCAGCCTTTAAAAACAATTAATTGGCCTGCTTTTTTTTAGCAAGGATTCTTTAAATGGACTAAACGTGACTTTTTCATTGTTACAAAAATCAATTTCAAAGTAATGCTATTCTTTTGAAATGTCTATTCATCAAAGAATCCTAAACTAATAAAAAACACTTCAACAAACATATAAGAAATTATTTCTGAAGGTACAGGTATGTATATGTTTATACCCTTGTGGTGTAAAAAGGTTTTGCATGGACAATTCATAATGAGCCCTGGCTAAGTGTAGTAAAAAAACAAAAAAAAATTTAGAAGTCTGTTTGAACCACTAAACTTTCTGGTTTTAGTATTTATTTAGACAGACATCTCTAAGGTGCTTTTAACTGCATCATTAAAAGGAATAGTTCTCTCAAAATGAAAATTATATAATTTACTCACTCTTATGTGCTACAAACCTGTATGAGTTTGCTTGATACATTATGATTGACACAACTTGATTTTTTGATTGTATACGAAATCAAAATGACTTCTTAAGAAATAAAATTATACAGTATATTACATGTGCATAATTGAATATTGTCACAATTAAACGTTTGCCATCAGCAGCTTTGTCACATCTTTTGGTGGTGAAGGATTATTTAGCCATTATTTAGATGGATCCTTCTTATAAACCAAGTAAAATACACTAAAACTGACCTCCAATAATGCATCTTTATTAATTTTGTCTCTTCTGAATGTGGATCCAACCTTGTAATTAATTCTCTATTGAGATCATAGAAATCAAAGTCATTTATATGATGCACATGCTACTTAATCAATACAAATGCCTCACTACTTAAAAGATACACGATTAAAAAAAATAGTTTCTATCTCATATTACAGGTCATTTTCTACACAGAAAACCACCCATTAATTTTTCAACAAAACAACAAATATTTGTTAAATCAAGATTCAAAACTGTTTTAACAAAATCTCAGTATTATGTCTCATATCTCAGAGTGTTACACATTTCTGTCACGAAGGCTACCTCAAATCAAGCATCTTATTGAGGAGAGGAATGCATGGTTTTCAAAGTCATCAGATCAGCGTTGTTTTCACACTGCATGACTATCTGGGGTAGCATTCAGTCGCTGCTGCGTTCACATTGCACGATGGATCGGCGTTAAGAGGTTACACGCTGCATGACTTTATGTAGCGGATTTCAACCTGCACCACAAATAGACCACCGACACCAGGCTCTTTGGGGAAGCGAGTCTGCAGTTTATTAATAGAGGACAGACAATTAACACACACCCCTTCAGACTCGCTGTGATTTAGCTGACTCTCTCCAGTCATAGGCTGTTCTGAGAGAGCAGGCAAGACCGGTCCATTATCAATGACGTCACTCCCGGAATAACTCAAAATATTAATGATAAACAAAAACACCTATATTTATCTTGTTCCACAAGGTAAACAAATAAAGATCAAACACTTAAAATAAAACATAAACAATCGTTTGCCTAATGAAATAAATAATTTGGAAACCATTCCAATAGTTAAACACAAACAAAAGTTTTCTGAATCGCCAACAACTACGTTTCATATAACTCCTCCCCAAACTTCCCGCTGTGCTGTATCTCGCGCTCTCATTGGCTGTAGGTCATCGCCATGTATTCTTCAGTCAGAACTCATATCACACAGCAGGATTGTGAATCTCCAACAGCTCCAGATATTTAGCATGCCAGATATTTCACGGCGCGTCTTTGATAATTCACACATTTTTTGGCGATTTCTCAAAACCTGAAAATCGGAACTGAAATCGAGCCGTGTGAACTCGGCATAAGATATCAACCTTTTCTTCATGGTGGATGATAAATACTGACAGCATGCTAACCAAACCACCCCGATCCCCATATAGTGAACACCTTAGCAACTGCCTAAAGGGCAGATTACAGATTTTCTTTCAAAAACGTAAAAATCAAGTTTATGTGTGCAGTTGAACAATACTGAATAATGTAAAGAAAAAAGGCCCCGGTGCATTTTTTCTGCAAGCTGTAGAAGACTGCTGAGCGGGGTAGCATTGATCAAGTTAGCTGGATACCCTTGTGTAGAAGTGAACACAAAAGGGTTCCCACGAGACCCGGCTCTGGCTTCAGCCTGCATCAGATGGAGTCAGTCCTGCGTGTTACACCTCAATACAGCTGCGATCCCCGGGGAATCCTATCAGCGGTAATTCCTCCAGAGTAAATGCTGCCGGAGCAGATGGCGAACAGACCAGTGCGTGTTTATTTGAGAATAGCCGTGTGTGTGGCGGCCAATCCTGCAGCACTAAACAGTGGAGATGTTTGAAACGTTTCTGCAAAGATACTGTAGAAGGGCTAAATTAGCCCGTCAGCGAGCGCAGCTCCTGGGAAAAAGTCTGATGCACAGAGGTTGTTCATGAAGAGCCGTGGCATCGCTCTTCACATTATGGGAAAGCTTTGAGAAAAACTCTTTGAATTTTTCAGTGCATCCCCTAAAAGAGTGCTTAATGGGCTCTCAGCTGGTAACAACGCACCCATAAACAGACATGCAGCTTGACTCACGCACATACATATGGCTTCTTGTAGCTTTTTACATGAAAACATCTCTGTGTAGCACGCTTTCAGGAGTTCTTCCGGGTTTCAAGCTCTTAAATCAAGCAGGGCGCCAGTGTTGTCTATCACAGGGAAACTTCGGTCTCCTTTTTTGTGCATCGTCTACATGTAATGTGTGGTTGCTTTTAGGAACATAATAAAGTCTGTTTTATCTTTCCATGATACCATACACATATCTGTAAGAGCATTTGTTCTTCAGTAGTATGTTCAAAATTGAATCCCAGTGTGATCTGGTCTGTCATAAACCTCTTGTCTGCCGGGTAATCATGTGTTTGAATGATGTACATGACAATTAATTACATATATAGTACAGTTCACTATACGACCAAATTATATCGAGAGCCACAGCCGCCAAAGACATTTTACCAAGGCTTTATCGAATCCTCAGCATTATAATGGCCCCAGAACACCATATAATTGGTGCATAAATGTCACTAGATCAATGTTCTTTAGCTTTAGCAAGACATTTTACGTCCTCCATATCCTTAAAGCCCTTTAAAGCCTGGCCCTACCCAATGGATGTAGTTTCTGTGGACCCAATACACCCTCTGCTGTGCTTCTCGTGGAGATGTCATTCCAGCATTAGCCTGGATTTAATGCTGCTTCTCTTCTGTGATGCCCAATTCACACATGATCAATTTGCAGTATATATGCGGCACATATGCTATGAGTTGCAGAAGCAGCACACGCTCATAAGATCAGTTTGCAGTATATTACACATCTGGTACTTCAGCGCTTCAGATCACTAGTGCAGTGCTGTACCGGGTGTGCTACCGAGCACGTTTACTACGCCACATACAGAGCTGGTTATGTGATGCAAATATCAAAATGTGCTAGTTTACAAATGATGCACTATGATGAACGTGTTTTGAGCTCATAACCAGGTGTGTGTGTGTGTGTGTGTGTGTGTGTGTGTGTGTGTGTGTGTGTGTGTGTGTGTGTGTGTGTGTGTGTGTGAGTGTGTGTATGTGTGAGTGTGAGCGTGAGCGTGTGCGTCTGTGTGTGTGTGTGATTCTGATTTGAGTCACTTATGTCCCAGGTGAAAAACAAGTTCACTTCCATAATGTACTTAAAGGGATCTATTTCCACGCACAAATTTTGTACTTCATATACTAAAAATAATGATTTAGTTCTTCTAAAGATAAACTTAAGATAATCTAAGTGTACTCAACTGTGGGACACCATGAAGATGAACTAAGATGCACTTTTAACATACTATCTTTGTGTTTAGTTATCACTTGTAGTACACTTGAACCATCTTTCATACACTATTACACTCAAGTGTACTACAAGTGGTGACTAAATACAGAGATAATATGTTAAACATGTTTTTGACTCTAACAGAGAACTAGTATGCTAGTGTTTGTGTGTAAACGTTGTTGGTGGTTTGTCATCGTATGCAGTGAAGTGTATGGATGCAGTAGGTATGTGTCCGGATCTGTAAATGCAGACAGGTGTTTTATTGAAAGCCAAGCTCGACAGAAAGGACAGACGGGAGGTGAGTCAGGCTGGGCTCGGGGTCGAATCAGTGATGAGAGCGAAGTCAAGGACAGACAGGGTTCATGAGCAGTGATCAGTCCAGAGACGTCAGATCTGAATGCTGATCTGACCAGCTTGAGATCATGACATAGACACAACCATTACAAGAGTGAGAACACACACACACACGCATGCAATTATTCGAGAAACCAGCGAGTGACATCACATGCAGTCCTGACAGGTGCGCTTCTGGACTTTACAGAAATAAAGACACAATGGGCCCATGTTGCAGTAATGACACACCGATTGTTTGTCTGTGACAGACAGAATATTAATATACAGTTTTGCATCATGATTTGTAAAAGTATGATATTACAGTTTTTTTACAATCTCTTTTGCACTAATAACAGAACCTTCAAGTAATTTTTAAAAACTCTAGACACTAAACTCAAAACAGTCATTATTTGTAATGGAACAAAAGATCGTTGGCTCATGTGTATTGTATACAAGCATTTGGACAGTGTTAAGTGTTTTGAAAAATGCATTTTGATATTCAGTTGTGAATGATGTGTCTAGAGTTTTAAAAAAATGACATGAAGGTTCTGTTATTACTGTAAACAAAAAAATGTGGAAAAATCTAGTGCAGATATGCATCGGGACTGACTGTATTTGTTCAAATCAGATGAGAAGCCAATGTTTTAAAATCAGTTTATGAGATAATAAACCTGTTTCAGCATGCATTCAGTGCTGTTATATATTTATTTAAAACAGACTTGATTATTTTGAATATTTAGAAAAATAAATCTGCTTTCTTTAACATTTAAAGCACTTTGAGGTGAAGACGTTGATGCTTCGTTCACTTTGTGCATCCTCTTGTACTGGAGAGAGCTGTTTTTTCACACTGAAGAAGGTTGATATGTTCAAGTAAACATCTGTTCTGTTTTCTGGTTTCTTGTAGCTGCACACGCCTGGAAGATGAAGCTCGCTGGATTTATGCTCCTCCTCATCAATTCAGCGGCCTCCATCAATCTCAAATACATCTCCAAGAGGAACTCAGGTATGACCGGTGTTCTCCAGCACGCTTCGGAGCGCGAGCGAGAGTTTGTGTATGTTTGGAGGTCAAGCCTCTCCTGCTGTGGGCTTCAGACTCGTGATGGGAATGTGTTTTCATCACTGGTGGAAATAGCCACTTGCGGTCTGTTTGAACTGTTTACAGAAAAGTAATGGAGTGGTTTTTGGCTAAATTTCTCTGTGAACCGTTGTGTTTTTTCAGGCTCTCCACACGATCACATAACTGTTTTTCTCCCGTTGTATTGTGTGTGTGTGTGTGTGTGTGTGTGTGTGGGTGCCGTGTGCGTTCAGCAATTATGTTATCAGCACCAAACGGGCATTTATGTGGGCGGTAAAAACACAGAGGCAATCTCGACTGTCAGGTTCTCACCCAGCCACAGATTTCAGAGTTTGGCATGAACGCTTTACTGGGCCACCAAATAAGCAGAAACGTTTCCGGAATGAGTGTGTGTGTGTGTGTGTGTGTGTGTGTGTGTGTGTGTGTGTGTGTGTGTGCGAGTGTTTGTGTGTGTGTGTGTGTGTGTGTGTGTGTATGTGTGTGTGTGTGTGTGTGTGTGTGTGTGTATGTGTGTGTGAGAGAGTGTGTGTGTGTGTGTGTGTGTGTGTGTGTGTGTGTGTGTGTGTGTGTGTGTGTGCGAGTGTTTGTGTGTGTGTGTGTGTGTGTGTGTGTGTATGTGTGTGTGTGTGTGTGTGTGTGTGTGTGTGAATGTGTGTGTGTGTGTGTGTGAGAGAGAGTGTGTGTGTGTGTGTGTGTGTGTGTGTGTTAGTGACTTTGAGTGTGTGTGTGTGTGTGTGTGTGTGAGAGAGAGTGTGTGTGTGTGTGTGTGTGTGTGTGTGTGTGTGTGTTAGTGACTTTGAGTGTGTGTGTGTGTGTGTGTGTGTGTGTGTTTGTGTGTGTGTGTGTGTGTATGTGTGTGTGTGTGTGTGTGTGTGTGTGTGAATGTGTGTGTGTGTGTGTGTGAGAGAGAGTGTGTGTGTGTGTGTGTGTGTGTGTGTGTGTGTTAGTGACTTTGAGTGTGTGTGTGTGTGTGTGTGTGTGTGTGTTTGTGTGTGTGTTAGTGTGTGTGTGTGTGTGTGTGTGTGTGTGTGTGTATAATGCTGCTGTGTTAAACGTTAAGCAGCGGTAGAGCTGTATTGTTCTAGTATGATACCAGCAGCACTGAATTGTATGTTTAAGGATGAATTTCTGGATAAATGCCTGTGTTTTGAAACGCTGTGTAACAGCACAGGGATGAGCTCTGGTTATGATTATGATTCTGATGTATAGTATTATGTAACCATGAGTTGTATTTGCCAAAGGAAATCTACTTTATACTTAAAGAACCTGTAAATCCCATGTGAGGGATATAATCATTGTAAGCCTTATCTGATTAGGGTTAGATTGTGACGTCCAGTGAGAATTCCCAACAACCCCCACCACATTTGTAATTTTTTTGCATTACATTTATTGACACTATATATATATTTATATTTATTTTATATTTATATCTTTGCAGCAAACAGCACCTATAACGAAACATGAAAAACATTTGTATTTTGATGGTTTAATGGCAGCAATAATCCACAAACTGTATGCATCGCCATTCAATTCTGGATATTAAAGCTAATGTTTCTCTGAAGATGCATGAGTTTGTATCTCTAGATGGTTTGTACGTCTTGGATTTGCATCTCTCACATCAACTTAATTCATCTGGTGCTTGTATTTCAGTCTTTATTCACAGATAAGTTTCAATCAAAGCTTCCTTCAACATGTTGGACTGAAACAAGTAATAATTGAATATTGATTTTAGAGGATCGGTCAGATTGATGGGTTCATGTCAGATGCTAATGTTTCTCTATTACACCGATAGCTTTGGTGGAAACCAATCACGTTCACAAAAATTACAGTTAGGAGCCACGGCACACAAAAGGGTCAGACTTACTAACCAATTAAAGATGCAAATCATTTCCCTGAATGACCAACACAGATGCAGAATGGGCTCAGACATGCTTTTTTGGGTGCTAAATAAAGGTGCAAATGATCACAGCAAACCCTGCTAAATCATTTAAATGCTCTTTGAGCCTGTGAGCACTAATGATGAGAGCAGCGCAGACGATAACACATCTGGATATTAGACAGAATGAGCTTCAATAAAAGCATTATTATGCCTATTATTCTTTGTGATTTGGCCTCATTCGGTGGGTCGGCCACTGGGCAGCTCACAGGATAGATGGAAAGACAATATTCAAATATAATAAAAATAACTAAAACTGTAATGCAATCCAACTGTGTGAACTAGTTACATAACATAGTTACAAAGTATCATATCTTCCTCTATTTTACGTTCTCTCTCATCTAGTACTTTGTGTTTCTTACCATTTTGGAACATCTGGTTCTCTAAGCATCTATATGAATGTTTGTGCTACCCACAAAATGAATTATGAAGCTCATTTCCATAATTGTGAATCGTAAGATGAGCTTATCTAATTTGTGACGTTCAGGGCTTTTCAGATACCAAATTATTGGATGTTTCACCATCACCTCTGCTTGGTCTTCAAATATGTCTGATATTAAGTTTTGGAAATATGAAAATATTTTGTAATTATCATTTAAATCTGTCTAATTTTTTCATAAATCAACATCTTAAATCAAATCAAAATATGACTTTCTGTTACGAAACTGGCATGATTTCATACACATCCTCATATGAGCACACCGGGACTAAAAACATGTTTATTACGCATTTTGGGAGACATAACAAATTAATAGGGAAATCAATTATATTTCAGTATTCTATGAAATATTATATATTATCATGTAAATCTTATCAATTATTACACACATTATAACACTACTTTTTTCATTACATGTTGCCCCAAAAACACATTAATATGCAAATTATATTTAGTTTATAGATACATTGTATATAATGAGAAAACCCGTTTATGATTTTAAACACATTTTACTGAAAGAAAGTGGTTTATCGAATCATTCTGTTATTACATAGTCGAGAATCATATTTATACAAAGATATAAACTATAAAAACTATTAATAACATTTAAAAAATTATAGAGTCCCGATGTCCTCTACCGAGGACATAGCATAACTTATGAGTAAAATATAATTTCATAAATATATATGTATATTGTTACACTTTTTGTATGCTCTTAACAATGTAAAGACATGAAAAAAACTTTTTTTTCCCCCTAAAACTATTTTCTCGGGTCTGAGGAGGTTACCCGTAACCTTTAAAAGCTTTAAAATAACTGTAATCAGCCACATTGTCCTTGACAGTGAATAAAAACACAGTTTCCAGCGGAGAAATATCTTAAAAGCTGGAAAATAAGCTTCTCTTCGTGTTTTGCCTGAAGTCACACATCAGAAAATTAATTTTCTTCTATCTACACCTTATGAGGGCCTTGGGAGTGTAATATATGTATTGTAATTTAATTATTAATGAGCTAAACTAAGTGTCCCTCAAGTGTCCTAAGACTGAAGAAATGCATCTGAGCTGCTTTGTGCTTCGAGAGAGTAATTTGACAAAACTGAAAAAGGGATAAGCAGATTATGTAAATGTCCATCATCTGAACAGCTAATGCATCCTTCCTAACAAGCTTCTCTTATTTACATAAAGCATTGTCCACATATTGGCGCTGTCGCGGACAATGTGAGCTCCATTTTATTTTACAAAAGCCCAATGTGATGTTGGGCTGAACTCTGTCCAGCTTCTCTCACAGAGAAACCGTGATCTATCCAACGATCATCTCATCTGCTCTCTCTAACTCGTCTGACTCTGAAAAGAGTTGGGTTAAGTGACCTTAAATCTCCTGGCGCTCTAAGAGGCTCCTAGAAATCCGGAAAGCACAAAAGAAACCCTGAAGAAGCTTCAGAAGGTCCCTCTCTCTCTGGGATGGAGACTCGGGATGTGTACTGTTTTTGTCTCGCTTGGCGAAGACTGAACGCAGTCTGATTAATGTCTCGTTCCTCACAGGTCGGATTTCTTGCTGTCTCACAAGTAGAAGTATACGATATATATCATCTGCGATAATAGCGTAATTGTTGTTTTAACGATGTGCCATTTGAGTGTTTTGCAAAAACCCTTCAAAACACCTTTACAGATCGCACGCATGTACGCATATAGAGCGCGTTCTTTCAGTGCATGATTCAGTATTAAAATGCATTTAGAATGATCACAACGTTAAATATATGGGGACAGAAAATGTATATATTTATATCATTTCATATAGTTAATCTATATCACACAGAGTGCCAAAAATTACACATGTAATATAGTTTAATAAACAAGACGTTAATTAGGAGACTTACATTTGATTTCGGTTCAATCGCAACGACTCACCTTGCTGCCACCTGCTGGCGGTTTTAATTTCACATTTAATGTATCTGTTCATTTTTTTAATAATCAGTATTCAACGTTTTTTGTTTAATATATCAAAACATTATTTATGCATTTGTAACTGCAGGTTAAAAACATTCATGTCTTGCATTAAACAGCATCTAAACGCATCTTCAGATGCAACTTCTGTGTTTCCAGTGCAAAGATTAATATGATTTAATTTGCTTGGTAACAGCCCATATGTCTCATTATTCTAATTCACTGATTCAATTTAAGAATTTGACTCAAAAGATAATGCACACTTTTATAAAAATCGCTTTATAACAGTAAAAATGTCCAATAATAAATGAAAACGTATTGGAAAATATTAATTTCTAATCAGTGTGAACTGAAAGCCACACAGAATATGAAGAATATCAGAAACTTTAGGAGTCAGCTGATCATGGCAGTCTGTAAAATACCAGCACAATAACACACTCAGCTAAATATCGTCTGATTATCGTTATCGATAAAGTCCCAGAACATATTAAGCTATAATATTTTGTCAATATTTCACACCCCTACTCACAAGCGTGTGATCTGTTATTTTCTCTCCCTTCACAGGTCTAAGACTTCATACGTCACTGTATCTGTTAATGTATCTCGGATCGAAGTTGTCTCTTTATGTCTTCTCGGTTCAGAGCGAAGAGTTTCTCTGGAAAGGGTTGCTTTGCTTCTACTGTGTGCAGAACAGAACTTGGTGGAGATGCTCAACAAGCCTTGAAAACACGGAAAGACCTCATGTTCCCGTTGGTGCTGATTTTCCTGAAGCTTGACCCAAGCTCTTGTGAGGAGGAGAATAATGAATTGCAGTATAGCACATATCTACAACACCAATGTTAGCATGTCAACCTGAAGAATCCCAACCAAGAGCTCTTTCTGAGAGATCGACCTAAAGACAAATGTGCTTCATGCCATAGATACAGCACTGTTATGAGCTCCACCGGATACTGTGAATAATCCTGCAAAACATCTAATTTTATGGGCCATTAGGTTCACACCTTTACAGACAGAGATAGAGCCGATTATGTCTGAGGCACAGTCACACTATAAATGCTATAGTGGTTAAACATGAGATATAGTTTGTTTTGGAATATTAAATAACAAGTATAAAAGTTTACACAATACTGAGTATCAGTGAATCTCTTCAGCCTTTGTAATAGTAGGAGTAGTAAACAATACATGCAATGATTGTTATGCTGAAAATCATAATACAGCATTTATGACTGCATTACACCACAATATTGAATTCTATATGCATTACTATTAATGTAGAAAAAATTACTTTAAGACTAAAACAATATGCAATCCATCTCATGAATTTTCTTGAAGATATTGTTGATCTTCAGCTCATCCATATATACGGTTATTGGATGTGACTTTCTACAATATGGTGAGGAATATTTATTTTGATTCAAATAATAGCAATAATAAAGGAAAGTTTTTTTTTAATGTGAACGCAGTCCAACAGCATCTAAAATCAATCATAAGTCGGTCTCTGGGACATCAAAGCGATCTATTAACTCATTCCCGTCTCTCTTTCGCTGCCATCCTCAACCCAGTCTCTGGAAAATGGAGCACAATATGATGATATTGCTTTTTATTATCTTGTGGATAAGTATGAAGAGCGGTCGATGCCTGTGGTCTGAATGTGAATCTAGGGCTGAACTAATGAATAACCTGATCACAGCCATGCTTTAAAGACAATAATAACAATCTGATCGGACTGTGTGTTCAGTCCACAAATAACTCACTGTTAAAGAAGTGAGAGTCTACTTCTCAGCAAGTCTACAGATCTGATGAACGACATGTGCATAACCGTCAGAAAATATCAATTTAATGGTGCACCATCCAGTTTATTAACCCTTGTGCGTCAATAACAAAACATACACATAGGTCCATAGTGGACAAAAATGTCCATGTTAAAAAAACGGTCATAAATATTTGAAGTGTGGTCTCATTTTAAAGACCCATGGCAGATTATTGTTGACGTAAAACAAGTTTAAAAAGTGAAAACAGCAAAAAGTTATACAGGTTTAAGTTTATAAAAATTATTTATGAACAATATTTTATGTAAAATATAAATATACATCTCTAAACCAGCTAGAAAACCAGAGCCATGAATCTAAACAAGCTTTGTTCCAAATTTGAGGTTGATATCTCAAAAAATTAGCTTTTAGTAAGATATTGTTTGGGCGCAGCACCACATTTTCTCCATTAGATGCAGCAAAACTCCTCTGGTGACACAGTGCTTGAGTTTATGATTTACAGTAGAGTTTATCTCTCAAATATTACAAGAACACACCAGGGGCGTAGCCACGGGTGTGCCAGGGTGTGCCGGTGCCACCCACAGTGGCAGCTGGCACACCTAAAAACAGATGCAGAATTATTATTTTTTTAATCGTAATAAACATGGGCAGCGCAAAGGAGGGGCTAGCAGATGCTTCAGCACCCCCAAGAAAGACCAAAGCACCACCATTGCACCCATAAGAAATGAAATAAATTAAAAACATTTTACTTATTATTACGCATTCATAACTCTGCATTGCAATATAACGTGACGTGATTAGCAGGCGCACTTTTCGAATTGACAGCATTTTATTAAAAAAATTGATGGGTTCCTTGTGCCAAGAAGGCCTGTCCCCGACTAAAGATTTCACTCGTCACACATAAATTGATTAATATAATAACTTAGGCTACTAACCAACCTTTAATATATAGGCGTAGCCTATTCCGCACCCAAGCGCACGTCTAAAGCTTGCAACGGCAAAAGTAGGCTAATGATTATGAATGTTGGGGGAAAGGCAAAATAAAACATTTTAATTATTCGTTAATAAACTAGTGATTTCTTCTCAGTCAGTGTCGGCTGAAAAGATAAAGTTGCAGAATGCGACGCTGACTTTAATAAAGAAATGCACTTTTTCATTCCGACTACGTAATTAAAGATGTTTATTTTTTGGTTCGTTTGTTCGTTTAATAAAGTAGCCGGTTCATTGCTGTGGCACTCCATTTCACGGAGACTGCATGAGACGGCAGAAAGCGCATCTTGTTTCTCTATGTATTGTTTCTCTGTGTAGCCTACATAAATAAAAGCATATATATATATATGAACTTGCTGTTGAATTTTGTATTTTTGAAAGTTCAATAATAATATAAAAAAACTTGCCGGACGGATTCTTTACCCCGCTTTGTTCCGGGACCTCACAATTTACAGATCAAGCAGTGCTTACAATATTTGTTAATTTAAAATTGTATAAAAAAATTTAATTATAAAAAAAAAAAAATTATAATAATAATTTAAAAAAAAAATAGCTCACTGTATAATTTGTTCGTTGTTTGAATAACCGTGGAAATGTGGTGTTATAATTAGAAACTTAAAATGTATTTTTATTAAACCTGTGATCATCAGGTTAAATAGGAGTTTAGTCTTATTAAAATATGTGATAAATTGTACTTGCCTAAAAGGGGTTTATGATGTGTGTAGTTAATGATTAGGCTACAGTGAGCGCGTTTGACTAGAGCGCAGTTAAAGAGCTGTTGTAGGTTATACTGCATGTGATTGTCGGTGACCCTCTTGAGCGAGAAAGCTTCGGAAAATGGAAAACAACAACAACAACAACAAAAATATAGCTGCAAGCAGCGATAACCAGGGTTCAAGAATTTTAAGGCCTAAGGTGGTATGCTTTTAGGGTCTAGGCCAACATAGCTGGATGCATAGCTGACAGTGAAACTCATCGAAAATGGACAATAGGCTCACAGAAACACAAACACACACACACACACACACACACACACACACACACACATATAAATGAAATGGTTAAACTATCATATTAATAATCATTAAGCTTGCTTACACAGATACACACACAGACACACTCATATACGGACATACATGCACACATATTTTGTTGCAGATATAGATATTTGAAATAAATGACAGGTGACAATACTCTTTGCAAGTCTTCTCTTTTTAAGAGTTTATATCAGAGATCTCCAACCCTGCTCCTGGAGAGCTACCATCCTGCAGATTTCAGTTCCAACCCTGCTCCAACACACCTGTCTGAAATTAACCAGTAGCCTTGAAGACTGTGATTAGCTGGTTCAGATATGTTTGATTGGGGTTGGAGCTGAAATCTGTAGGACGGTAGCTCTCCAGGAGCAGGGTTGGAGACCCCTGGTAGGCCAACGTGAAATGCAGGGCTGACAATAGAACACATTCACAATGGAGAATTCATTAAAACTGTCTCTCTCTCTGTCACATACACACACACACAGAGAAATGAAAGGTTTAAAAATGCTTAATAAACAGTAAGCATACAAACACACACACACACAGACATACGCAGAAATGAAAGGTTTAATAATACTAAATATACAGCACGCATGCTAACACACACACACACACACACACACACACACACACACACACACACTCACTTTGTTGCAGATATAAAAGTGATTTTCAAAGACATCCAAAACGGAGAATAGATTAACTAACACATGTAGCCTACACAAAAATGAAATGGTTAAACTAACATATTAATACCCAATAAGCATGCTTATTATTTTTTTTTAAATTGCGCATTAATTTGACAATAAATGTGGCACACCCAGTTTTTCTGATGCACATCCAGACTCTCCTTTCTGGCTACGTTCCTGGAACACACACACACACACACACACACACACACACACACGCACTAACTACACTCTGACATCCACACCAACACACACAATTATAGCTGCATTATAATAAGCAGAACACAGGAATAAAGCCAGAATTAGCTTTATAGGCCAAAGCTGAAAGAATGGCACCATCTGGTAAAACTTAAACTTTGAAGCCTTGTCAACATAATGAAAGCCTATTAACACAAATGTCATAATTTTACAGTTAAACGTCACTGCGATTAAAAATATAAGTTTTAATGGGTTTCAATGAGGACGTTTTTATCCTTAAGTTCCCGAGAGGAACTACTGTATTTTGTGTATCTAGTGCAAAACTGATTTATTGAAGCAAATGTGGGTAGAATATTAAAATTACAATAAAAATACACACCTGTGCCAAAATGTATGCAGCTGGCAATAACACAGGTAAAATGATCAAAAAAACTACACCGAACAGGACAAAAATGTCCAAAAGGTTGCACAAGGGTTAATACGAAAATTAATTAATATATTTACTGATTGTTTGATGACCCCTATCTAGGGCAAGAGGAAAACTCCTTCTTCTTCATCATGTAGGGTAAGGGCTTTGACTGTTTAGCTGAGCAATGACAGAGAAATAACAGAATCCCAGTCAAAGCAATAAAGACCTATATTTTTGATTAAATGAATGCTTTCATTAATAATTGCATGGGTTAGTTTGGTTTTGTACACAGATGAATTAGTTCTTAACCTCATTCTAATGTTGATGCATTTGGAGTACTAAATGAACATATACTAAACTAAACGAGGATAGTCTTTAGTATAAAACATGCCCAAACCATCTCCATATAATGACTTTCCTTTACAGTGGTTAGTCACTCAAACATACACCTCTCTCAAAACGCATTCTCATATAATCTACATTTCATCTCATGATTTGTTTGAACACAGATTGTTTCTGTGTATGCATGTTTACTGAATGAGAGTGTCACATCAAATCTGTGATAATCTACATAATCCCTGTAACATTTGCAAACGTTTTACATTCAATCTAGATCAGACGGACTAATTACAGACCACTTCACATATTCAGCAGTGTGTACTCGACTTTTCATATGTGGCATTGTGGTTCGCATCAGGCGCTGATTGATGAAACGTTACTTGTAGACAGTGTTTTTCAATGAACGGGACATATTGAAGGCTTTGGTTTCTGTAGAGTAGATGTGATGTGTTTGCAGGACTCTCACAGGGTTTGTGTTTATCCTCGTTTGCCGTGTATCTCAGATGAAGCACGCAGGACACGAGAACTGTCTGCTAGTTTGTAATTAAGCTGCTCACTGAGTCCTCTGCTCTGTAATTTAGCCAAAGCTGAATCCATAAAGCTGTATATTACATAATTTGAGCGTTTGACTTTAGGGGCACTCTCAAAGATGGAGAAGAGTTTTTGGAAGGACTAATTTGGAGGCAGTTTTATATTAACCTATGAATCACGTTGTATATTTCTTTCAGAAATCTGAATACAGGTCAGCAGAGAGAGATGTCGTGATCGTTAAACCCTACAATTATCAGTTGATCATCAATCACAGATTACAGTGAGTTTTGGTTTCAGTAAAAACAGCATGATCCAGTTCTTGATAGAATCATTTCTGTAAGGCAGAGTGAGAATATCAGTATTTTTATATCTATATTTATACTTTATATATATATAGTGGCAAATATCTTCACCTCAGTATTGTACATTACAGTATTAGTCAGTGTGAAATAATAACGCATTGTGTAAATTATAATTTTTATTAAACGTATTATTCACCCTAACCCAGTGCTTCTCAAAGTCCGGATCCAGACCCGCCTCAGTTTCACATCTCAAGAGCACTAATTATATTTTATACTTTGATAAACGCATGTTAAATTTGTAAATCATTTGTTTACATTTTATGTCTTTTTGGAGATGGTCCGAAATGAAAGCATTTGTTCACAGTGAGCGTATGACGTTTGACGTGATCGGGTGACATTCACCGCTAATATAAGTAATATATTTATTTTTGTATATATTTTTATCATCACTTATATGGCCATTTGACCATTTATACAAGCAACATTTTCAGAAAAGCTCGATTAGGCTACTACTACTATTACCAGTGTTGGGGAAATATAAATGCATCATTCATTAATTCATACTTTTAAAAATAATGTATTACAATATTGCGTTACTCCCTAAACGTAACTAATTACGTAACTTAGTTACTTTTTATGGAAAGTAATGCGTTACATTACTTTTGCGTTACTTTTTAAATCTGGGCAGTGCTTGATTGTTTGTTTTTAATATAATAAGTTATATTTATAGCAAATGTAAATATAGCAATATAGTTTATAGTATAATATAGTATAATGTGTTTTACTATATTATATATATATACTATATATAATATAGTAAATATAGTTTATAACAATGTAAAGGACGAGTAAATCACGTCTGTACAGAAGAACACAGGAGAAGTTCAACACTCTTCAGCAATTAAAAAACAATGTTAGTTTATCTAAAGTCATTTTTGATTATTAGTATGGTTGAACTGGATCATCAAAGGTCAGCAGCAAAGACATCGGTTAATAAAATGAGATTAGATATATTTGTGTTGTTTAACATATTTAATTATTGCAGGTTTGCATCTTATTCTGAGTTTGCCTTTCACTGTTTTAATTCATTTTGATGAATACTGAATCTGTTTTTTGTGAGTGGGATGAATTAATACACGTTCATATTTAGTCTAGAACTACAGTAACATCATGTTCACACACAACGCCTCTGTACTTCTGATTTCTCCCAATAGTAAGAAAGGAGAGCTGTCAGTCAATAAATGGGAAGAAAGAAACTGGCGCTACTTTTTCTGAAAAAGTAACTCAAATATTTTCTTGTAAATTAAAAAGTAATGTGTTACTTTACTAGTTACATGAAAAAAGTAATCTGATTATATAACTCGCATTACTTGTAATGGGCTAGGGCTAGGTTTAGGGGATAGATCAAACAGTGTGTATAGTAGAAAAGCATTATGCCTATGGAGAGTCCCCATAAAACATGGAAACCCAACATGTGTGTGTGTGTGTGTGTGTGTGTGTGTGTGTGTGTGAGATATGTATTTATCTCTGTTAGTTTATGTTACGTAATGTAGTTAATAACTAATGGCAATACATAGAACCTTACAGTAAAATCTAATCAACAACTGATGGATGAATAAAGCCTCTACCTTCTTTGTTTCTCCAGTAAATCAGTCACAACTTTACAAGTCCTCTTAAACAGCAAAAAAACCACTGCCATCATTTTCTCCTAAAAAGTGGTGCAACAGTGATGTGTTTCTGGAGCTGATATAAAGCAGGTATTTATCTGCTTCAAATATTCGTGATGAAACCTGCGATGATTTTTACCCCATATATAATATTGAAGTACTTTCAGGACAACAGAGCAGTGTGAATTTGTCATGGTAAGCAGATACTGTCCACTGATTGTGTCTGTGTCTGTGTCTGTGTGTGTGTCTGTGTGTGTGTGTGTGCGTGCATGTGTATCTGTGTGTGTGTGTGTGTGTGTATCTGTGTGTGTGTGTGTGTGTGTGTGTGTGTGTGTGTGTGTGTGTGTGTGTGTGTGTGTGTGTGTGGTAGACACCACCTTTTCTGTGTCATCATGTTTGGTTCGGGAGATATGTCACAATATACATCATTTGGTTATGACAGAAAGTGTAATGGTCACCACGAGGTGTTTTTGTGATGGATCCAGTTCTGAAAGTGTTCAGAGCCCCAACCTTTACAATTGTACCAAATGTCATACTTTTATGAAAAGGTAAACATTTCACTTAAAAATTAATTTGCACATATCACCTGGACAATATATATACACACACACACATTTTTTATTTAATTTTATTTAAAACGTTTTACATTTTGTGGAATTGTATTAATGATTTATGAATTAATATTTAATTTTGTCTATTTAACTGTGATGCTTTTTTATTTATTTGTTTCTACAAAGTAACAGAATTGCCCAAATCAGGATTTTAAACTACACTTAGACATTTTGGGAGCAGCACTGCAAAAAGTGCAAACTTCATCTAAAATGAATAAGCTCATACAATATTAATGGAAACTATTGAGATTGAGGATCAACATTTTCGGAAGGTCAAGCACCTCCTTTCAGTGTCCATTTGCTGAAAATAAAAATATATATTATTTGTACCCTATTCATGCTATATTAATATGCATTTTAATATAAATATATATATATATATATATATACAGTAGCCAATACTACCATGAATGCTGCACATTGAAATGAAGCCTGCTGTCTTCAAAGGCAGATTGTGTGTTTGTGTCTCATCAGGACTCTGGACACTCATAAGAGCGCAGCACTTCCCTGGCTCAGGTTAGAGAGCATCAGAAGAGATCCCGCAGGCGTCCCTCAGGCTCTGCTCTTACTCGCCGCCAAAATCTGCACGCTTTTTATATTCAACAGCATCTCGTGCATTATCTCAGCATTGATGCTGGTGGCAAACGATTAGATGATTTCAGCTCTGCGAGGCTTTCATGCTCGAGTCGTCTTTGAGCACGGTCCGCTGCACTGTGAACATCTGTACCATCTTTCTTAGAGCGCTAATATCCGGCTGATCGACCTCCACTCTTCCGCTGCGCTTCAGGGGTTTCTCCACATCTGGGGTGCCAGAGGGCACCGTGGGTCTCTAACGGAGATCATGCGATCGGATGATCCCTTATAGTTCCCATAGAAACACTGTCTGAAGGAAGTGATTACAGTGAATCATCTGCTAGGAGTAACCAAAGGTCATATGATGCAAGTTCAAGCTTTTCTTTCTCTTTGGAGTGTTATAAGCTGCATAGATAAGATCCTTGAAGTTACAAATACTAAAGTCTCAAAACCAAAGAGATATCTTTTATCAAAGTTAAGACTCGATCACGCTCTACTAATACGGCTCATTTAAACACGCCCCCACATGTCTACATCACAGTGTGGGGATATTTGCATAACCCCACCCAAACCTATACACGATGAAAGAAGGCGGAGCCTATTCTGGGTGTAGTATTGTCCTGGAGACGCTGTGTTTCGTTGTGAAAGAGAAACTAGTTTGTTTGGGATCCAAAGGAGGACACAACTAGAAATCAATGGTTCAGTTATATTTACAATATGTTCCAGAACACTTCAACCCAAATATTGTGTGTGTGCAGCGCATTTTACGAAGGACTGAACCTGGAAGAGTCACAAGAACAGTCTGGCGCTTCTGACTCGTTTAAGTACGTTTAGATATTTAAAGAAAATGCCACAGATGATTCAGACATGAATTTTGAGCAGTGTAGAGTAGTGCTTGTTCTTTATCGTCTGTCACAAATGCAGACATGGTAATGTTTAAAGACAGTATAAGTAATTATAATCAGTAATTATGTCCTCCCTGGATGCAATAAATGTCTGGTTTATAATGGGTTTTGTTTTTTTCGTCTCGCTGGGACACGTATTACAATACGGTGAGCGGTGTAACATTTCCATCTCACGCTTGAGGTATTCGGCCAATCACAATGCACCGGATAGCTGGCCAATCAGAGCACGCCTCGTTCTCAGAACGATGAGCTTTGTAACAATCGACGCGTTTCAGAAAGACAGAGCATAGAGGAGCAACAATAATGTACAGTATGTGGAGAATAATCTGTTTGTTGAACCTTAAACCGCATAAACACATTGCATCACACCAAATAATGTTTGGAACGCTTTAAGGAACGCTTGTCAGCTGAGAGTATCTGAAAGGTTTGGTGAGTTAATATTCATCTGCTCTCGTCGAAAGCCCGTCTTAGATAGAGTACCGCATTTAGCCCGCGCTGTCTTCTTCCTTAGAAAGTGTTTAACCAAGAGGAAATAATTTGTCTTCCAGCTGAACAAGCTGCAGGATAATTCAGGTTCTGTTTTCTTCCCTCTCCTGTTGTGTAGTGCTGGGGAGGAGGCGAGAGAGATGATAGACCAGACAAAGAGCTCGTTCTCTGGCACTGAACCGAACATGCCAGAAGATGCTCTCTTCCAGAGGCCACACGTACACTCGGTTGCTCTCTCCTGACTCCTGAATCCCTACGGCCATTTTCTGGCTGCCTTAATAAATAGTATTAATATTGTGAAAGCAGCAGCCTGGCTCATGGCGGGTGGGGATGGAACGAGGCTTTCTGAACAAAAAGAGCTGGGAAACTAGGGCAGAACTGAAGAATTGGCTATTATTTGGAGAATGTGGTGCGTGGCCACTGCCAAACGCCTCGAGAGACGTTTAGAAGCACAGGCGTAATTGCTAATGAATCTTTCAGGTCTGCCAGGCCGTTAATGGAGGAGACGCTCGTCCTGAATCCCGCTCGACTGAGACCAAGAGAGGAGGTCAGATCTGCCCAGGGTTCACAGAGCTAAGAGATGCTTACAGTTTCTTCTGATAAATATAGCCCTGTTTCGCTTAGCTTTTAACAACACAGTAAGAGTGAGGAGCAACACAAGACCTCGAGACACTGCTGCAAAATATCCCAGACGTCTAGTGTGTTTGCTTAGAAAAAAGTAGTGCAGTGAATGGAAAACTGTGTGTTCTGTGTGAACGACCCCTAACGATTTAATAAATATAGGATATATGCAGTATTAATGTACAATAAAGGCATTGTAGGCCAGCTCTACTGACAGCATGTTGGTAACTAGAGACGATCATTTGGGCTTACGCACTGTGAAACATTTATTTTTGTGAATGCAATAACATCAAGGCTTGTTATATGAGCTGTGAAGCTCTTTATAGCAGCGGGAAGATGATTCTCTGGTTAATGTGTGAATAAGCAGTTCTATTACACTAGTTTCACATTAAACTGAATGTCTTTTAATGATTATTGCCTTGTCTGATAGATTTCCTT
>QVTF01020332.1:142500-262500 GCA_003573665.1 Oxygymnocypris stewartii | reverse complement strand
ATAAGTCAATCCATGTTGAAAAACCACGCTGTAATTTAAGCCACTTTACTATAGTGTTTCACGGCACTTTTAACGTGAAACCTCCACTGACTAGCACTAATTAGCCTGTTCAGTTTTCTCTAATACAGTTAAATGTGGTGACATTTTTTACATTGTTTATTGCACATATGTGACCCTGGAGCACAAAACCAGTCATAAAGGTCAATTTTGTGAAATTGACATTTATGCATCATCTGAGAGCTGAATAAATAATATTTCCATTGATGTGTGGTTTGTTATGATCGGACAATATTTGAAAATCTGGAATCTGAGGTTGCAAAAAAATCAAAATAGTGAGAAAATAATCATCTTTAAAGTTGTTCCAATGAAGTTCACAGCAATGCATATTACTAATCAAAAATTAAGTTTTTATATATTTACGGTAGTAAATTTACAAAATATCTTCATGGAACATGATCTTAATATCCTAATGATTTTTGACATACAATAAAAATGTATAATTTTGAGCCATACAATGTATTGTTGTCTATTGCTACAAATATACCTGTGCTGCTTATGACTGCTTTTGTGCTCCAGGGACACATATATCACATCAGTTCAGAAATCTGGTGAGTGGAGCTGAAGGGCTAATGCTATCTTGGGTTTGAAAATAATGCACCAACCCTAATCCGCACCGTGAGTAAAAGCAAACACATTCTGCACACATTTTCTGAAGCAACCATGTAGTTTTAGGTTCCTTCTGTGAGGTTCTGGGCTCTTTTGTGAAGCGTCTTGGTTCGTGCACTCGTACCTGAGCGACGCTGTACCAGGCGAGCAACCGAGCAAGTTTACTTTATCAGAAAAGCATTAAATAGAAGCCTTTCAAGCTGTACGACATAATTACATCATAGGATCAGAGCTGGAATCTACAGGAGCATCTTCATTGTTGCATTCGAACATGTTATACAGGGAGCTGAACCTATTTTTCTTCTGTTCTGTGTCAGATGTTTGAATGCAGGTACTTGTCAGACAGTTTTTCTCGATGGAGCAGGAAAGCACTTCAGTAAGCATGCTTTGACTGTTTACTCAAACCACCGGAGAGCTGAAAGTGTGAAAGTGAACCTGTGATGTGTTTGTGAAGGGCATAAAAGCTTTTATTAAACTGGAGCTGTTGTCATGACTTTACTAAGTGCTTCTCGACGCTCAAGATGGGCTCAGCTCCACAGTGAAAAAACATCTGCTCGTAATAAATGCCATTGTCATGACATGGTTTAAAATCAGCACCAATCTCGTCTGATTGATGAGCATCTGGGTGAAGGTCAAGACCCTGAATTGGTCCTTTCTGACTTTTTGTACAAAATCAAGGTCACTCTTGGCAAGAGGGTAAATGAAGTTGACCCTTCCGGTCAAGGTCTAGCTCTGTAGAAATGAAACAATAGGCCTTTAATATCAGCCCTTGGTGAAAATTGAATCTTAGACGGCTCTGAACACGTATTCTTCATCCTTTTCTAATGAGATTAAACACAGTGTTGCTGCAGATATCCTGGTAGCACTTTATTTTACTGTCCTGTTCCAGGGGTTAAATGGGTTTCAAAGGGCAAGTTTTGAAAATGACTCCACTATAATCTCATTGTAAACTACAAAAATGTGAATATGTGAGAACAGTGAGGTCATGTGCATGTGTATTGCACAGGTGCGTAGTGTTTCCTTACAAAGTGACATTGCATGAATAATTGACACATTTTAACAAGTTCCAAAGGTTCCAAAACGGGGATAATTTCAGTGAGAAAAATAGAACATGCATAACAGAGAGCACCAAACACAATCAACAAGTGAACCGAAGAAACACATGTACTAACGATACACAGCTGAACTCACTAATCAAATCAGTAACCATGGGAACTAAAGAGTGGCGGGAAAAACTACACAAAGGAAGAGAGGAACTCAAGAATGCAAACTAAAAGTCCATGATAAAGAAACATAACTCTGATAATAATACAGAATTTTTAGTCATTTTCACAGATCCGAGTGATCTTTTTGAAAATGTTGTCTGGACACTTTTCCATTTTTAGTACATTGTTGTCATGTAAACTTGCCCTAAAAACATTCAAATGTTCTTTCAAGCACATGACTACATTGTGATGAAAGTGCAATTAAAATAATTAATTAATTAAAATTATTATTATTATTTAATAAACTAAAGTGACCTTAACTATGAAAATGCAGTTTGGTGTTCTGTTTTCTTTTTGGTGCATATTTAATTGCATTACATGTTTCTCTGATGCTGTGTTAATTTTTTTCTTCATTTATTAACACATGAACATTACATGCTTATAGTAAAACAGCTGTGGAGTAGCTTCATGAGTGCTCTTTTCTCCAGTGTGAATGTAGTTCTGAAACATGAAGGACATGAAGGACATGTTGAAGAGCTTGTCCCATTTTTAATAATAGCCAATTGCATTTAGTTTACATCACATCCTGGCAAAGACACGCTCAACAGCTGTATGACAGCAGTTATTAAACACAAATGATCAAGCTGTAGATTCCCTCTTTGTATTGAAACTGTAGCTAACTGGTGTAATGACACAGTTAGTGTTACTACAGTAAAATAGTGATTGTTTTTAGCAGCGGTGAGGTTTAAAAAGCATGTGATTTCTGTTGCGTCATGGCAGCGGTATTGTCTCCTCTTCTGCTCATTAGTGCTGTTTATAAAGCCAGCGCTGTCGAAGATTTGAGATGCTCGACCTCCTCTATAGCGCTGTAAGGGCCAATGTACAGCCAGCCGCTTGTTAGCCTTATCGCACTTATTATCAGCTACATGCCACAGGAGTGAATAATTGGACACAGAATATGGATTTGAGTATTATTTGAGTATGAGTGAAGTGTTTTAGTCGCTCACTTGTAATAAACTGAGAGCTTCAGCAAAGATAAACACCTAACTAGCAGCAGCTAAAACAATACAGATATATATGTAAAATATAATATAATGTTATCATGCTTACTACACAACTACTTGACTCCATGAACATGAAATATTTATTTGAGTTTAAATTGTTTTAATATCTGTATAGTATAACTTATATATTATATGAAGGATTTCCGCTAATAAAATATAATCCATTTGGATTGTATGGGATCCTGCTTACACCCCTGTGAAGTCCACTCTGCAGGGCACTTACAATTGATTGGAATGCACCTACAGTAGAGTCTAGATTGTGTCCTTGCCTTCACATAAAAAACAAACAAACAATAAAATACAATAAAAACAAGTTGCAAGTCACAGCAACACCCCCCAAGCTATTTGCACCCAATGCAAACACACAGAGGTCACATTCTGCTTGGTATTTTGCCTGTAGTTGCTGTTAATTGCTTCTAAGTGGGTGTGAAATAGACCTGAAGAAACACAATTAAACTGGCCTTTATTGTGAGTTTAATGTCCTCTATAAGCACAGTATTCTCCACATGCTCCTTAAATCACACTCTTCTCATATAAATCTATATAATAATTATTTAAAAGAGAAATGCGTCCAGCAACAGCTGCCGGGGCCTTACATTCATCAACCTGCCTCCAGAGACTCGTTCCACTCGCAGAAGGAAACCGGTTAGAGATGTGCAATTAAAATGATGAAGCACTGCTTTCTTGGGCCTCTAAACATGCTTCCCCTCATCTTCGAGATTCATATAGCAAAAATCACAATGTAAATCTCCAGCACTTTGTCTCAGCGCTGACCTGCGGATGTCACCAGGAAGATGCGGTGGAAAGATTGTGAAGCTACTGTATTTTTCTGTGTAGCACATGACTATTAACTTGTAGAAGAAACTGTCCCCAGTTATGAAAGATTTCCATTCAGCTACCACAACTGACTGACAAACTCACATAGAAAGAACAAAAACTATTCAAAGCAAAATGACTTCTGAAACCCTCACCCGACTTGTTATAGAGTGTGTGACGTCACGTGCACACTACCACCGGTGTCAATAGACAACCACGGTGACAACCAACCACCGGTTGTCATGGTGACGTCACAGCCCTAGTCTCCTCACCGGCCTTCCCAAGAAGAACATTAGACAGCTGCAGCTCATACAGAGCGCTGCTGGATTCTGACTAGAACCAGAAAATCGTATCTAGGTTACGTATGTAACCCTAGTTCCTTGAGAGAACGAGACACTGCGTCGAAACGCTATGGGAACGCCCCAGCGCGACCATGCTCTGAATCATGTGTGTAATCAGACCAATGGATGGCCGAGACATCACGGGTGCGGTGACGTACAGTCCAGGAAGCATAAAAGCACGTGTGGTGGAACCGGTGTCAGCTTCTAGGAATGAAGCAAGCACTGGCAGGGATGCTGGAAGTGTGGCCTCGAGAGGCAGCGTCTCGTTTCCTCAAGGAACTAGGGTTACATATGTAACTGAGAGACGTTCCTCTTCAGGAACTCAAGCTGCATCGAAGCGCTATGGGAACGAAATGCCCACGCTGCCAGACTCCAATCCCTGCCCAGTGTGGATGGTAGCACAGCTAGGGCGATAAAAGGGGCCAAGTGGCTAGGTGGGCCCTGCATACCAAATCAACTTTAGAGAAGTGAGTCTTGATCCCCAAGAGAGGGGAGAGCAGAGAACTCGAGGCTATGGAATAGCATTCTGATCCACCATATAGCATAAGCTCTCCGGCTAGCTCAGTGTCCTGGAATGGCACACCGGCAGGAGACGGCCGAACTAGCTGCTCTAGAGACCCTCGAAGTGGTGGCGAGCATCTCAGCTCCACTACGTTTCCAGGTGGAAGAAACTGAGATGTGTGCTCGCTGGAGATCGCTGCGCCCTGGAACACCGTACGTGGCAGGGTTAGCAGACCGATCTCCTGAGGAGAGATGTACCATGTACCATGGTGGATGCCGCTCTTCCCCAGAGGGGCCTCATAAGTCCTGGCCCATGGGCTCCAGGACTGCCTCAGCCGAGGTCTCCTATTGAAACGACAGTCCTCATACCCACGTCATCTCCTAGGAAGACTAGACTGACAGAACCAGAGCTTGTTCAGGCAGGACCCAATGAGACATGCCTAGCAAGAGTTCCGCCAGGTGACCTACTAAGGGAACCAGTCTCTTAAGAATGGCCTCTGGTGTAACCAGGGCGGCTAGCTCAGTGTCCTGGAACGGCGTCCCTGGCAGGAGAAAGCCGAACTAGTCGCTCTAGAGACCCCCGAAGTGGTGGCGCACGTCTCAGCTCTGCTACATTTCCGGGCAGAATAAACTGAGATGTGTGCTCGCTGGAGATCGCTGCGCCCTGGAACACCGTACGTGGCAGGATTAGCAGCCCGATCTCCTGAGAGCACTGAGGAGGAACAGGCACCGTGCACTGCAGTGAACGCTGCTCTTCCCCAGAGGGGTCTGCCCTCATACGTCCTGGGCCATTGGCACCAGGACTGCCTCAGCTGAAGTCTCCTATTGAAACGGCGGTCCTCAGACCAGCATCATCTCCTGGGAAGCCTAGACTGACAGAACCAGAGCCTGCCCAGGCAGGACCCAATGAGATACGCCTGGCAGGAGTTCTGCCAGGTGACCTACAAAGGGAACCAGTCCCTTGAGACTGGCCTCTGGTGTAATCAAAGTGGCTAGTTTGGTATCCTGGAATGGCAAACCAGCAGGAGAAAGCCGAGCTAGTTGCTCTAGAAACTCCCGAAGGGGTGGCGAGCATCTCAGCTCTGCTATATTTCTGGGCGGAAGAAAGTGAGATGTGTGCTCGCTGGAGATTGCTGCGCACTGGAACAACGTATGTGGCAGGGTTAGCAGCCCGATCTCCTGAGGGCACTGAGGAGGAACGTCCACCATGCACTGCGGTGAATGCTGTTCTTCCCCAGAGGGGCCGGCCCTCAGAAGTCCTGGGCCATAGGCAGACTTTCTTTTTTTTGTGCATATATATATATATATATATATATACATACAGGTGCTGGTCATATAATTAGAATATCATCAAAAAGTTGATTTATTTCACTAATTCCATTCAAAAAGTGAAACTTGTATAATGTATACATTCATTCCACACAGACTGATATATTTCAAGTGTTTATTTCTTTTAATTTTGATGATTATAAGTGACAACTAATGAAAACCCCAAATTCAGTATCTCAGAAAATTATAATATTGTGAAAAGGTTCAATATTGAAGACACCTGGTGCCACACTCTAATCAGCTAATTAACTCAAAACACCTGCAAAGGCCTTTAAATGGTCTCTCAGTCTAGTTCTGTAGGCTACACAATCATGGGGAAGACTGCTGACTTGACAGTTGTCCAAAAGACGACCATTGACACCTTGCACAAGGAGGGCAAGACACAAAAGGTCATTGCAAAAGAGGCTGGCTGTTCACAGAGCTCTGTGTCCAAGCACATTAATAGAGAGGCGAAGGGAAGGAAAAGATGTGGTAGAAAAAAGTGTATAAGCAATAGGGATATCCGCACCCTGGAGAGGATTGTGAAACAAAACCCATTCAAAAATGTGGGGGAGATTCACAAAGAGTGGACTGCAGCTGGAGTCAGAGCTTCAAGAACCACTACGCACAGACGTATGCAAGACATGGGTTTCAGCTGTCGCATTCCTTGTGTCAAGCCACTCTTGAACAACAGACAGCGTCAGAAGCGTCTCGCCTGGGCTAAAGACAAAAAGGACTGGACTGCTGTTGAGTGGTCCAAAGTTATGTTCTCTGATTAAATTAAATTTTGAATTTTCTTTGGAAATCAGGGTCCCAGAGTCTGGAGGAAGAGAGGAGAGGCACAGAATCCACGTTGCTTGAGGTCCAGTGTAAAGTTTCCACAGTCAGTGATGGTTTGGGGTGCCATGTCATCTGCTGGTGTTGGTCCACTGTGTTTTCTGAGGTCCAAGGTCAACACAGCCGTATACCAGGAAGTTTTAGAGCACATGCTTCCTGTTGCTGACCAAATTTATGGAGATGCAGATTTCATTTTCCAACAGGACTTGGCACCTGCACACAGTGCCAAAGCTACCAGTACCTGGTTTAAGGACCATGGTATCCCTGTTCTTAATTGGCCAACAAACTCGCCTGACCTTAACCCCATAGAAAATCAATGGGGTATTGTGAAGAGGAAGATGCGATATGCCAGACCCCACAATGCAGAAGAGCTGAAGGCCACTATCAGAGCAACCTGGGCTCTCATAACACCTGAGCAGTGCCACAGACTGATCGACTCCATGCCACGCCGCATTGCTGCAGTAATTCAGGCAAAAGGAGCCCCAACTAAGTATTGAGTGCTGTACATGCTCATACTTTTCCTGTTCATACTTTTCAGTTGGCCAATATTTCTAAAAATCCTTTCTTTGTATTGGTCTTAAGTAATATTCTAATTTTCTGAGATACTGAATTTGGGGTTTTCATTAGTTGTCAGTTATAATCATCAAAATTAAAAGAAATAAACACTTGAAATATATCAGTCTGCGTGGAATGAATGTATACATTATACAAGTTTCACTTTTTGAATGGAATTAGTGAAATAAATCAACTTTTTGATGATATTCTAATTATATGACCAGCACCTGTATAAATAGAAAATCTATATATACATCAACCTTCTCAAATTAGATGAAATACAGCATTCAATTATTCAAAAATAAATGCAGGCAAACAACTAGATGAGTAACAACTAGATGAGTAACACGGTCTGATATGAAAGATTAATCTATTAAACTGCGAATGACTGTGCGCTAGATCTGGGGAATGCAGGTGGAGATGGTCTCCAACCCGTCCGCCAGATCTATGTGCGATCCCCGCGATCGCAATCACCACTCTGCCTCAGCAGCAGCGGGACGGGGCTGCGAGATCACATCGAGGAAGAGCTTCATATAATGAACCGAGAGCGACTGTAATGTGCGCATCGTCTCTGCAACGCGCGTTGCAACACCGCTCTCACTCAAGGGGGAAAAACTGCAGCACGGGCTTCCAACCCTGAGCGAGAGCACTAGATCTGGGGACTGCAAGTATAGATAGGGCGACCCCGTCTCCAGCCCATCCACTAGATCCATGTGCGATGACCCACGATCTCAGCAGCAGTGGGACCTGAACCACGATATCATATGGTGGGGAGTTGCACGATCAGCCCTTATTTTTTCTTTTTGAGCTGACTGCGCGAACTCGTTTATAACATGCTTGTGCAAACAATGCTTGTGCAGCAATGCGTGCTGCTTTTCAAAGCTCATCTTCGTCCTCCATGTTGTCTTTTTTTTCCACCTTCTCGGAGGAAGACAGGCTGAGCATCAAGCCCTTTCTCCGGGGGGAAGACCCCGCGGGTGGGCTTCCAAACCCAGAGAGCGGGTGCTGGATCTGATGGGAAATGGAGAAGATAGGGGACCACCCGTCTTCGTTCCCTCCACCTGATCCATCTGCGATTCCCATGAGCGCAGCCACCGCTCTGCAAAGGCGAAATCGGGGCCAGAACCGCGAGGAACACAGATGAAGGCTTACTCAGCTAGATAAAGCCTCCGAGAGCATGCATACACAGTGAAAAATGCCCTCGAGAGCTGACTCTGTGTGCTCTGCTCTCAAGCAGACAATACACAGACTGTGTGTATCCCTAGCAGAGAAATACATTTGCAGGGAGGAACGCACAGCCTGTAATGCAATCTGCTCTCGACCAAGTGCTAGTTTTGTTGCACTTATAGCCATTGTGGAGCTTAATTTGAGTGCTTATTAATTTAAGTCTAACAACACCAAATAAGACTCACAACAGAGAATGACAGACACATACAGAGTAGTAGAGTTGCTGAATGACTAAAGCTGACGCCGGTTCCACCGCACATGCTTTTATACTTCCTGGTCTCTACGTCACCCTGCCCGTGATGTCTCGCCCATCCATTGGTCTGATTACACACATGATTCAGAGCGTGGTCACGCTGGTGGCGCTCCCATTGCGCTGCGACGCAGCTTGAGTTCCTGAAGAGGAATTGAGCATATTGCAGAACCTGATTTTACCAAGTGTGACATGTTCCTTAGTCAACATCTTTGTTGACCCTGGAACAACATTGTTATTAACCAATCAGATTTGAAGAAAAGGTTTATAATTTTTGTGAAATTTAGGCTTACAATCAGTGTTTGTTGCTTGTACAGCAATCATTCATCTATAATTTCCTCTGATTTTAGGGATTACTCGTGGTTAAGGTTAGGTTTAAGTGTAGGGAAATGGTAAAGATTAAATTTTTGGATTAAAATGTTGTTCCAGGGTCAACAATATATGTTGAACCAGGAACACATCTAACTCAGCAAAATCAGGACGTGCGAGCATATCACACCAGTCCTCAGGTCCTTACACTGGCTTCCAGTTACATTTAGGATTGATTTTAAAGTACTTTTACTTGTTTATAAATCACTAAATAGCCTAGGACCTAAATACATTTACCACTCAGATCAGTAGGATCGAGTCAGTTAGAAATACCAAGGGCTCACACAAAACAAGGGGAGTCCGCTTTTAGCTATTTTGCCGCCCGCAGTTGGAATCCGCTTCCAGAAGAGATCAGATGTGCTAAAACATTATCCACATTTAAATCCACTCAAAACTCATCTGTTTAGCTGTGCATTTGTTGAAGGAGCACTGTGCTATGTCCGAACTGATTGCACTATGTATAATCATTTTCTATTCTTAACTGTTTTAAATTCTCTCAAATAATTTTTATATAATTTTATTTTTATTGTTGTGATTATTATTATTTTTAATGACTATTTTACTTTCTTTTATGTAAAGCACTTTGAATTACCACTGTATGAAATATGAAAATGCTATATAAAGAAACTTTAGCCCATCTCAGTTGAGCACTAATGTAAAGTTCTTGTTGTCTTCTTGTTTTGACAACATTTATTCATTTTTTCTGTGAATGTTATGGTGATCATTTTAGTAATGATCATGTGTACTTTGAAAAGTTGATCATTTAAGTTGATGCCTGCCCCAAAACCACCAAATGCACTACTGTTTGAAATAATCATATGTTGTGAACAATAAAAATATCAGAGTATCATTTATTTACCCAACAACAACAACACAAGCAAGATTAACACTAACAAGAGTACCTGTACTTTTCTCTGTGAGAGTAAGAGCTCTTCAGATGGATCACCTCAGGTGGTTGAGCACAAAATACAGCTTCCACACGTACAAAATTATGATTTTATGGGTGCTTATTGTTTTAATGTTCAGCCGTCATTCAGTGAAATATAGTCCAGTGCTGCAGATAACTCGCCGTGTGCTGTCAAACAGAGACAGGGGTTTTCTCTAAGGCCATTATAGATGGTAGTTCATAAACATAACTGGATATTATCTCTTATTGAATCTAAATCACCTTTAATATGCACTGCTATCATGGGAAGTAATCTTTTAAGTGGACAGCGTGTCACCTCCCATCAGGTTTAAGACTCTTCAATCACTGATTATGCTCCTGAAAAGTCTGCATGATTAAATCTTTTCATCTTGGATGTGTTTGTCACATCAATCAATTACAAATATTAATGTGGTTGCCAGGGCAGTCATTTACAGTACAGGCGTTGAGCACGCTCACACTGCTATATAAATCCCTCAGGACCTCTCATTACTGTGGCTGTGAGGAACTGTCTGCTTCCAGATGCTTGCTTCGTTCTCAGTCTGGACACTGTATTAAATAAATACTTGCAATTTGTTTTTTGATTGTTTTTTGAGCGTGCTGAGATGTGCAGATCTCATAGTGGTCTTCAGTGGCGGAGCCAGGATGTTTTAATTGAGCTGATACAGAAATCTTCATTATTTAAATATAAAAAAGTATTTGACTATAAATTACTGGACTGTTTTAGTGTCTAAAACACAACTGCATACAATTAATTTGTACTAGGGATGCAAGATATAGATTTTTGCCCATATCCGATATGCTGATAATTTTCAACTCATTTTGGCCGATGCCGATACCGATATTTAATTATTTTTAATTTTGGTTGGTTTTTAACAATAATTTATTTGTTAGAATTAAATAAAAAATAATAAAGTTATTTTATAATGACAGTACATTGGAGATTTGAAAATAACTATAAATAAACTATATATTAATCAGAAAGATGCAGTGGTAACCCTAACATTTTATTTTAAGATTTAACATTTGTAGATGGTCGAAAGCAAAAGAGTTTTACAAATTCTGAAAATCTTTTAGAGCTCATAATTTGTTTAAAACATATAACATATTATACAAGATTAAATCAGTATATATCAAATTATTTAAGTGTCAAGTTTGTGATATTTTTGTTTTGTTTATTAAGCTATAGATTCTGACCTTTAAATCAAAACATACTCGTGATTTTATGGCATCAAATACTGCTTTATTTGATCAGAAACAGTCTAAATATTATTTGTCTATTTTGCTTTCATTTTATTAGAAATAGGCCAACAGCGCCCCCTACAGAATTAAAACTCCTCACTGAGCAAGCATTAGGACGCTGCATGTGCTATTACTGTTTACTCTATCATACACCGAACACGGTGTGCATTCTCAGTTAGAATGCAGCGATTCCAAAACAGTGAATCTAATCACTATTCAGGAAAAACTTTCTGTTTTCAGAAACTGCTTCAAGAATGAGCCACTCTGCTGATCTAATCTCTAGCACACCCTGAGCACATGTTAATGTATTTCTCTTATCGTCAAGATATATCGGCATCATTTTTATATCGGCAGATGCCGATATTTACATTTAAAGCCATTATCACCCGATAATATCGTGCATTCCTGATTTGTACTTAATTGTAATAAAGTTGTGTATTAGATCAAGTAATACTGAGTGAAAATTACCATTTTTGTATTGTTCCTCACCTCCAGGTATTTTAATAAAGGGGTTCACTATAGCTTTATTGCTCAGTCAGCTTGGTTCTGGTTCGTAACACCCCCAACACTTCTTCTCCATCACTCATGAGACATAACTACATAGTTCAAAGTTTAGTCAACTTTCACTGTATTTGATCAATGAACTCTGAAAAAAAGTAAACAGCAAATGTTTAATATTGTATTAGTTGTCAAAATAAATTAAATACAACAGTCTTATCATACCTAAATTGAACTCTGTACAAAGGGGAAAAAACTGTCCTATTTTGAATCTCTTTTGTGCAATAATGTGCAGAAGTCAACAGCTCATAAATGTCAGAATGTAACATGAGTTATTTTATGCATTTAAAAATCGCTTCATTTTTTTAACTTTACAAACTAGTGTACTGTGCTCACATATACCTTTGCATTAAATTGCAAATAAATAAAATACTTATTAGCTTATGCCTTATGTTGTGATCTCGAATTGCAGACTATTTTAGTACATGCATTTTAGAGACATTCTTAAATGTGATGCATATATACATGCATGCAGAGTTTTGCAGCTTTAATTGCGTTTTTTGGGTAATTTTACAACTGACGACGGAACTACGACGTTGTATGCTCATAGTAGAAAATTAAAAATAGAGACGAAAACTCCAGTTGTGAGTGTCTTTAGCTGGAATCACTATCGGAAACATTCCACCTGTGCTTTTATTTTTGCATTAAATTGCAAATAAACAGGTCTTGTCTTCCACATATTGTGACGTACATCAGCGTGTAATGGTGTCACGTCTGCTTTGGGCTTTGGTTCATGTTTATGCCTTTTATTTTGAAGTGTTATTAGTCGTGTGATTCCTTTTCCCATCATGCCATCTCCTCATATGGATCCTTGTTACATGCATCATGTTTTCGTTGGTTCATGTTGACCGGTTCCGTCTCATCATTGGTTGTTTTCTGTCATATGGTCCCCTTATTTTCGTATTTAAGCCGTCTTGTTAGCTAGGTTACCTTGTGGTGTATTTCTTGTGTCCACCTGCTGTCATTATTATTTACTTGTATAGCGGCTGAGGGCCGAGCAAAGGCGGTCACAAACTAAACACTTTATTCTAATGGGAAGACATTGTGCAGAGTGAACTCTGACTTGCAAAAATGTACACGGTGGAAATGTGTGACAGTAGAAGATCGACAAAATCCTCAATTATCACATGATAAAAAACTAATAAATTCAACATAACACTTCAAAACAAGGGAAACAAATCACATAAATAGAATAAAAGTTAAAACATTAGATACCTAAGCAATCAAAACAATCTGAACAAAAATACCCGACTGAAACATGCATCATCAAAATACAAATACAATCAGAATAATTAAAAAAGAAAAGGACAAACATCAAACTCTTTGTTAAGACCATAGGTGAAAATATATTCAAAGTATAAATCCAATAGGCTTGATGTTTTAAATGTAAATTCAAGATGATTTGTATAGTGCTTTTTACGATACAATCGTTGCAATGCAACTTCACAGGAAATTAAGTTTCTAAAATAGATTCATATTGTAGAAACTCAATATAATGAACTTATGACAAATTTGATTAATTCAGTATAATCGCTGATGGTTGGCTTCCTCTGAGGTCCTCCGAGGGGTTGGCATCATCTCTTCTCAGGTGTTCGGTCATCTCAGATCATTTAAGGGTAGGATCCAGACTGATGCTTGTGTAATTATGGGATGTTAATCCCGTGGCCGAAACAGATAAACAATTAAAGACAATTAGCGTAGCAGTTGTTCCATCCAGGAATAACCCTGGATGAAATGATCAGTATAACCCAAGCTAAAGCATAATAATGTGTGTTTGTTCAGATAGACTGGCAGTACAAGATTGTGAGATGCATTATATGAATGCTTGGCTAAAGAGATGTGTCTTTAATCTAGATTTAAACAGAGAGAGTGTGGCTGAACCCCGAACGTTATCAGGAAGGCTATTCCATAGTTTAGGAGCCAAATATGAAAAAGTTATACCTCCTTTAGTGGACTTTGCTATCCTAGGTACTACCAAGAGTCCAGAGTTTTGTTCCTTAGGGAGCGGGTTGGATTGTAGCGTGATAGAAGATTAGTTAGGTATGCAGGAGCTAAATCATTTAGGGCCTTATAGGCAAGTAATAATATTTTGTAACTGATACGAAACTTAATAGGTAGCCAGTGCAGAGACTGTAAAATTGGAGTAATATGGTCATATTTTCTTGACCTGGTAAGGACTCTAGCTGCAGCATTTTGTACTATCTGTAGCTTGTTTATTGAAGATGCAGGACAACCACCTAGCAGTGGTTAGTCACCTAACTCACCCCGGTAACCATCATTTCCGTTTACTGCCATCTGGCAAGCGCTTCAGGAGCTTGATGGCAAAGACTGAGAGACTAAGGAGGAGCTTCTTCCCTCAGGCCATCAGGCTCCTTAACACAAACTCTGTTCCATAAACTTTCACAAGACTCATTATTATCTAAAAAAAAAAATATATATAAACATTCATATTCTCATCATCTGTATTGCCGCTATGTGTGCATACCCAGTACAACCCGTTGCACATCCCTCTCATCCCTCCTGTTTATACTAATATTTATTAAGTCCCATATACTGTTTTTGCACATCCTATTTGTTTTGCACATCTTACTGTTTTACTGTTTTGCACTTTAATTCTTTATTCTATTGCACATTTTACTTTTTATTTCCTTTTTAACTATATATATGCTCTTGTGTGGTGTTACTTTTATATAATATTTTTTTTTATTCCTTGCACTGTCCACTGAGCGGACCTGATTCGACCTACATTTCACTTTTGATTATACCCTGTATAATTTATCATGTGACAAATAAAGAAACCTTGAACCTTGACCCAATTTGTTAATATCACGCAGAGGTGGAAAGTAACGAATTACATTTACTCGCGTTACTGTAATTGAGTATCTTTTTTGTGTACTTCTACTTTTTAAAGTAATTTTTTTAATCAGTAATTTTACTTTTACTTAAGTATATTTAGTTTGAAGTATTGTACTTCGCTACATTTTAAAACACATTAATTACTGAGTAAAAAAACCCCCAAAAAACATTCGCTCACTGGAAACTACAGCAGTAAATAATGGGCAGGAGGACAAAGTGGCGCTAAAATCACAAGAAAGATGCAAACGGACAAGACAGGCGTTATGCTGCAGACCAGACGCGATTTCTTTAAGACTGCAAGGGAAGCTCAGCTTCCCCTATAATTGTCAAAAAATGAATGGTCAAATATATGTACTATTATGTTAACATTTTATTGACTAAAAATGCGTTAAACACGTTCATCTCGAACGAAAACAATTTCGTTCAGAATCAGCTACTTAGGTCGGCTGACTCGATTTCCTTCTCATTCATTCCCGTAGCGTACAGTGCATTACTCTGTTGAAGCCCAGCATCCATTGACTTCAATGGGGCTGCTTTAAACAGTTTTTTTCAGTGCTTAGAAACAAGACGGTCATTGGATAATGCTGCGATTATGTCCCGCCCACGGACGCTCAGCGTCTCTGGGATGAATGGAGGAGTGGGCTGGCCCGGACTCCGAGCGTCTGCGTGATGATTGGAGGGTCTGTCGAAAGACTGCATCTCCTTTTGATTGACAGCGATTTTGTACTATAAAAGTCACTGACACTGAAGCTATTCGAGCTCAGTCCCATCGCGGAAGTGTAGTCGAAAGACAAACTGCTGCAACCTATTTCTTGGTATTTGCTTGGTGAAATTGCTAGCCAATTTTCATCATACATTTCACCCAGATTCCTTGTTTCAGTTCAACCTAATTCCCATATTTCGAGTTTAATATCTTTTTTTAGATCGTTTGTTCATTCATTCATTCATACATACAGTAGGCTAGAAAATTTTCTTGAAAAGGAATGTTGGGCAGAATTTAGGTATAAATAAATGGTACATTTTTATGATGTTGGCCAAAAATGAGCTTCCCCTCTTTGAAAGACCAGCAGCCGCCACTGCTGCAGACCCAACTGAAAACCAAACCCGTCGTATTCAGCTGAAGTTGAACTCGAAGGAAATTAAGTGAACCCCTGGCCGTATTTATACTCTATTATGCAGTGTAAGCTGTGTTTGCCTAGAGAGACCAAACTAGCAGCTTATAAAATCTCGACATCGCCCTTCTCAAGCATGTTGAGATAAGTTTTTCATCATTGCATTGGTGGATAAACTGATTCTTTGACAGTTTAGCAAAAGGTTTTGCACAAATTAGCCAAAGGTGTGCGATATCGTCTGGGATAATAGGGTAAATTGTTGTTTTAACGATGTGCGATTTGTCATTAATCAGTATTTTGCCAAAAATAATAACACTCTAAGCAGTGTGCCATGAAATCTAGTAACGTTAGATTAGACTAGTCCGCGTGCATTTGGAGAGCTTTCTTTCACTGCATAAGTCAGTCTGTTAAATGCGTTTAGAATGATCACAAAAGTGAAGATATAAGGGGCAGAAAATGTATATATTTATATCATTTCATATAGTAAATCAAAATCACGCGAAGAGTGTCATTTTTTTCTCCACAAATCAGCATAATTATACAGGGGCGTCGCTAGACCCCTTTTACTGGGGCACGTGCCTCAGTATAAATCTCAAGTTTAAGTTAACAATTTACTTTATTTGTCAGTGTATTCACAACGATAATCGCGGCAAAAAACTTATATATCTATATGCAATTTAGTAACCTAATTCACGTGAGAGGAGGCAATGCCTCTATCGCGATATGATTGGATATGATCGTTTATGATTGAATGTGATTGGCTCATGCTATAAATCCCGCCTCTTGTTTTCATGCGAGCTCTCGGCCTGAATAAAGAAAATTATGGCATTATTGACTATTTATTAAGTAAGCTAAACAACTCGCCCACCTAGATATCACTGCTATGCGTCACATCAAATCAAAACGTGTCTGTGACAGTGTTTACAGGGATTTAATGACGATGACTCGAATAAGTTGACGATTAAAAAAGATCTCTGAACATCAGTTCACTATTAAAAAAAACGGGTCGTCCAAATAGTTGGTATAAGCTATTTACACAAACTCCGCCCAGAAATATAAGGTTACTACAAAATACATGAAGTACTGAGCAAGTCCAGTGGAGCAGATAGTAGATAGCACATACCGCTCGATTCTGCACTTTACCGAACTTTATTTTTTTTCTCCATTTTCAAATCTCATATCACATGGGGTAGGTGTAGAGAGGCCTTATATTGCCCCAATACGGTGGCATCCATTTAATAATTTAAAATAATTTACACTCAATATGTTATTATTGCATAGGCTACTGTTTTATGATGTTCTACAATACTAATGTGCAGATAATTGCCACTATTTGAAATAAGTAGTATAAATAGCAGACAATCCTGCTATTTTAACAGTGTAAATAGAATCTATAGTTATTCGTACTTAGTTTAAATGGCATATCGCTAAGAAAATACTGCTATTTTCACTTAATGTAAATAGCATCTAACTAAGATTAATAAATGCTAAAGAAATATTGTTTATTCTTAGTTCATGTTAACTAATGTTAACCTAACTAATGAAGTCTTTCCAAAATATTGTTACAAATTGTTTTAATAAATGTAAAAATGCATAAAACACGATGAAATGTATAATCATTATTTAAAATCTTAAATAAAATAAAATTATGTTAATAAAATCTGAAAAAGTTTGTACCAGGGACATAAATTTATATATATACTGTATATAACTGCCTCCTCATTTACCACTGCACGCCACTGGTGCTATTATTGCAGTACAATTTAATGCTCAAAAAATGACCCAACCTTGTTTGGACTTGGCTGAGAAACCGGGCAATACTTTTGTTTTTTTATATTAAATATGCTCTTTATTTTAGTTGCAGCCATAAAATGACTGGTTTCTTGAAATGTTGTAATTTTACATTCTTGAAAATATGTTATTTTGGAATGTTATCATTGTGTAATGTAGAAGAATGCAGATTTCCATACAGTGTATGCCATTTATGCCGTAAACAATGTAAATGTTCATGTTAAGTTTGTTAAATATACTTAAACATTTTCAAACAGACATGTTTACCTTCCTCAGTATTGTTGCACTGTAAGAATAGTGGTTTAAGCAACAGAAGTTCGTACAGTTGCACACAGCAGGCTTTCAAGAAAAAAGTGGGGCCTGTGCCCCAGTAGAGCTTCAGGTCTAGCAATGCCCCTGCATAGGCATGTAGATTTAAAAAAACAAGAAGTTAAATAAGAGACTTGCGTTTTAGAAACCATATTGCCTGTTTTTGCTCCATTTCGACAACAAAAATAATTCCAAACACAGCCACGACAGTTTTGCGTTTCTGGGCAACATGGGTTTCGTTCTTGAATGAATCAACTGTTTAAATGATTCGGTTAAATCACAATGACTCTCTTAACAGTGACTTGCTGACACCTACTGGCTGTTTTAATTTCACATTTAAAGAATCTTTTGATTTATTTATTTTTTTAAATAATTTCAAACTAGTATTCAACATTTTATGTCTGATCAAAACATTATTTCTATTTTCTTCAGGCTAAATGCATTCATGTCAGTGTGTAAATACATCTACGCCACTTCAGATGAAGCTTCTGCGTTTCCTCTGCATTGCAAAGAGGAATTTTGTTGCTACTGATTTAATTTGCCTGTAACAGCCCAAATGTCGTATTATTCTAAATAACTGATTCCTTTGATTAAAAACACCTAGTTTGAGATGTATAGGCCCATATCCCAGGTGTGTCAAACTCAGTTCCTGGAGGGCCACAGCCCTAAAGAGTTTAGTTCCAACCCTGCTCCAACACACACACCATGTAGTTTTCAAATAAGCCTAAATGATTAGATTAGCTGGATCAGATGTGTTTAATTAGGGTTATAAACAGTGTAGGGCTGCAGGAATTGAGTTTGACACCTTTGGTCTATCCCATTTTTCATTCCTCCCACTGTTAAAATGTAACTAAGTAATTTTTACTCAGAGTACATTTTAAATGAGCTACTTTTTACTTTTACTTGAGTAGATTTTTAGACTGGTACTTTTACTTGTACTTGAGTAAAATTTAAGTAATGTAATGGTACTTTTACTTGAGTAGAATATTTTCGTACTCTTTCCACCTCTGATATCACGCCATCTATGAGCTAATTTAACAGCTTCAATGCCAATATATTGCAGTGTTGTCTGGGGTCATGAAGCCTAATAGCACTTCGATGTTCAGCATTACACATGTTTAGCTGTCTGCTTGTATTCTTTGGTTGATGAGCAGGATCAGAGCTAAATCCTAAAAGCTTTCAAATAGTTTTCCATTAGATAATGAAGATGTTTCTGGACACAAGCTGTGTGCTTTTATAAAGTATCTAAAGTATCATTTCCTAAGGATAACATATACGGCTTTCACAAGGAGTTTTGTGTGAAGTTGAGAGCAGATTCTGAGTTGTGCCCACCCCCATACGGCTGTGGTGAATCAGCGCTGATGGATCAAACAATGCCTTTTACAGAACAGAAACAACACTGAGGCGGTTTGACTGGAGTCTGCCATCCCTGTGAGCTCAATTGAAAGGAGCTTCCCCATCTCATTGCTCATGTCAGCGTCTGAACTTATAAGTGAGTGAGAGCCATGAGAGTTACAGCTGTACTGAGGTCAGACGGACTTTACAGCATAAAGGGGCAGACGAATGATCACAGGTGTGTGTGTGTTTCAAAGAGAGACAGTATTAAGGTCACACCTCCCCTCTTTTTCACACCTCGCTCGCCCACACTACGTTGGCTGCTGAGCACTGTATTGTCAAGTAATTATGGTGGTCATTAGTTTCTATTTAGGGAAACAGACTGTAATATTACAAATCAATGCATTAATTACACAAGCTGGAAAACAGTGCTTTGGCCTCTTTATCATCATTTGTGATTTAAAACAAAATTGCATGTCACAGAGTTATTTTACATCAGTGCTTTGGTCCTGCTTTGATGACTGGTGATAACCATTTTACAGTTACCGGATCTGTCATGCTGCACCAAAGCCTACAAACTATAGGAAGATCTTCCAACAAAAACATGTTAGAAGAAAAACATGTCATATGAGCAAGTAAGCCCTAGTAAAAAAAAAAAATATATATTTCATACTAAGTATAGTTCAGGTCTATTAGCATATTTACTGACAATATCGCTTGAGACTTGCTGATATAAATTATAATTAAACTTTATTTGGAGTACTGCTTGTGCACAATATCTTAATATTAAGCCTTAAAGTGTTTTAATGTCACTATTGATGAGGATTGTGTGATATTAGAATAATATCAGCCTTAAAATGCAAGATATTTAAAGTGTACCTAAAGTATACTTGCAATAGTTCCACTTCAGCTAAATCAAATATAATAAAAAAATATATTTAGCTGGACCTCAGCACTACGTCCACACAATTAAAGTGAATTAAGCATAAAATTAGACTTTAAGTATACCAGTATAGTATACTAAAAAAACAATTGCATGATAAGTTGTTAATTACATAAATATGTAAATGTATTAGTACTATACTTAGCATGAAATAAATCTATTTCAAATATTTATATATTTTATTTTAGCATATTTATTTTTCACTAGGGAGTGTCATGTATGTTGCTGTGGTTTGGATCTTGTTTATGCACAGACTCTTTTTGATGGCAGCTTCTCCAGAGTTCAGTATGACCATCTTAATGTATTTGTTCTTTCAGACTATAATGAACCGCAGCCGATCTAGACAGGTGGTGCTGGGGAGGTGGAGGGATACAGAGGAACTCTCACAATCGGATCAGTTATGCAATTTTTTTTCTGTTGTACAGCCTTGAAGACATTAACTTTTAATGTTTAACTTCCCTAGTGAAAAATAAATATACTTAAATGTATTTGAAATACAATTATTTCATGCTAAGAAAACTACAAATACATTTTCATATTTATGTACTTATTATGCCCTGCAATTGTACTTTTAGTATACTAAACATTTGAATATTTAAAATGTAATATTTACAATTTTGTGCTTAATGAGCTTTAACTGTGCTGAAGTAGCGCTGAAGTCCAACTTAAGACTTTACACTGTAAAAAAATACTGTGATTTAACAGTAAATAAACTGTGAAAATGCTACAGTAAAAACCTGTTAAATGGTAAGTTTCTGTAGGATTTACAGAGTAAAACCGTAAACTGAGATTCCCAGAGTTCTCTGCGTTGCATTTCAAATTTAGTTAGAACTTGATGTTTTTTCTTCCTTTCAGTTTTTTTTATCTGTTATGTTTATTAGGGTTGTGTGTTACATCTAATGTTAAATTAATGTTTATTGCATATATCCTTTTTTTTGAGTCTCACCATGATGGTGATTAGTGTTTGTGTGAATTACACCGGCGTGCACCAGGGATCTGCCCTCTCTCCGCTCCTGTTTATCCTTTGCATGGACACGGCCACAGCGGATATTCAGGTGTATCACCCCTGGTCTCTTCTATTCGCTGACGATATCTTTCAAGCTGACAAAACCTGTTGTGTGTTTGAACGTCAAGTGCATGATTGGAGCGAGCGGTTGGACATGCACAGATTACGCCTCAATATCAAGAAGACGGAGTACATGGAGTGCGGGCCACAGATTGACGGGACAATTAGAGTTACAAGGCAGCCACTGAACAAGGTTACCGAATTTAAATATCTCGGTTCTCTAATAAGGAGTGATGATGCTTCCCTCCCCGATGCCCGTGCACGGGTCAACACGGCGTGGCTCAAATGGCGACAAGTTACAGGCGTTCTCTGTGACCCCCATACACCTCAAGGGCAAGATTTACAAAACTGTCATACGCCCAGTTGCACTATATGTTCCGAGTGTTGGCCTGCCACCACCAAGCATGAGCAGACCCTCCATGGTATGAAGATGAAGATGCTTCATTGGTCTCTCAGCCTCACATGATTGAACCGTGTCAGGAATAAAGATGTCCGAATGCACATGGACGTGGGGCCCATAGTCGACAAGATGTGTAAAGGCCGACTACACTGGTATGGCCACATCATCAGAAGCGGTGATGATACAGTGGCGAAAACAGCCTACAACCTATCACCACCTAGACGACGACCACGTGATAGGTCAAAAAAGCGGTGGCTCGATCGTCTGGCGGAGGACATGCACTTCGTTAATATCACTCCGGGTGATGCCCTGGACTGAGCTAAGTGGCCAAAGGCGTGCAAACAAGCGGACCCTGCACAAATGCAGGATACACGCTAAGATGAAGATATATATATACTGTATATATAAATACATGTATTTTAAATAATTTTACTAGGGTTCTCAGGCAGCCATGTCTTGTCTGCAGTGCCCCACCAAAATATTCATCCATCTGAAAACATAGACTTCTATAAAAACTTAATAAATGCTAAATTGTCAACATATAAATGTTTCAGAATTTTTAAATACGTTTTTTTCTAGTTAAAAAAAAATAAAAATAATTCTGTACTGTAAAATAAATAATAGTTTTTCTAGTTTATGGCCAGAGTTTATAATCAAGTTAGTTGGATAGATTCAAATGTAGCGTATGGCTTCAGCAGTCTTGTAAAGCCTAAGTAATGTAAATCTAAAATTTACGAAGTTAAGAAAGCCAGGCAAAGGCTGTACCATCTGCGACAGCTGAGGAAATTCAGGGTCTCACCAGCTATCCTGAAAACTTTCTATTCAGGGGCCATAGAAAGTGTTCTGACTCAGTGCATCTCAGTGTGGTATAATAATGCCACAAACCAGGACTGCAAAGCTCTGCAGAGAGTCGTGCGCTTAGCTGAGCGCATCTCAGGATCTACACTCCCCTCTCTGCAGGGCATCTACCTCAAACGCTGCAGAAGCAGAGCTGCTAAAATCACCAAAGACTCAAACCACCCCGGTAACCATCTTTTCCGTTTACTGCCATCTGGCAGGCGCTACAGGAGCTTGATGGCAAAGACAGAGAGACTGAGGAAGAGCTTCTTCCCTCAGGCCATCAGGCTCCTTAACACAAACTCAGTTCCATAAACTTTCACAAGACTCATTATTATCTGTAAAAAAAAATAACAAAAACATTCATATTCTCATCATCCATATTGCTGCTATGTGTGCATACCCAGTACAACCTGTTGCACATCCCTACAATACAAATTACAAATTAAGCTCAGATGAGCTTTATTTGTCACATACACAATTATACAGAGTATAATGAGGAGTGAAATGTGTTCTCTGCATTTAACCCATCCAAGCGTACACACTTGGAGCAGTGGGCAGCCGACATTGCGGCGCCCGGGGAGCAGTCGTGGACTTCCTGCCAGAGCCGGGATTCAAACCCACAACCTTGGGTTCCCTCAGGTTTCAAGCCCAACGCTCTATCCACTAGGCCAACAACTGCCCTCTCATCCCTCCTGTTTATACTAATATTTATTAAGTCCCATATACTGTTTTTGCACATCCAATTTGTTTTGCACATCTTAGTGTTTTAATGTTTTGCACTTTTCTTTATTCTATTGCACATTTTACTTCTTATTTCTTTTTTTTACCTATATATATATATATACTCTTGTGTGGTGTTACTTTATATAATTTAATTTTGATTTTATTTTTTATTTTATTTGTATTCTTTGCACTGTCCACTGAGCGGACCTGATTTGACCTACATTTCACTTTTGATTATACCCTGTATAATTTATCATGTGACAAATAAAGAAACCTTGACCTTGACCTTGATCTGTGGTGATAAATTAGAAATGCATGAGCCACAGGGGCAGTCATTAGTTATTTTGTTACGTTATTTAACCCTTCAATCAATACACTTCTACAACATGTTTATATCAGTCTGCATCAGTTCAGCAACTAGGAAGACTCTGTAAACACCAGAATGTGGCCAGAAGAACGAACCAAATTAGTGAAAATATGAATATTTTCGTTTCAACATGCTAATTTGAATGACCTTTAAATCCTTTGTTTTCTGAGATTCAACATAGTTTTTTTTCTCTCCCAAATGTCTAATGTAAAAGAGGTTAACATAACTGTATTTAAAAGAAATATGTATTAATTATATAGCTAGCACTACAGAATCTGCCAAACAATGTATGCTCAGGAGATCAGATTGTGCTGCTTGTGAACCTGTATAAGAATATGCATTATAAAGATCATATTTAGGCATCCACACACTTATGTGCAGGAACTCTATTGTATTTTAGTTATTCTTCTGCTGATATTTGTATAATTATTCTTCAACACAACATAATATGTACTGTATAAGAATATAGGGTTGCACTTTATTTTAGGGTCTCTTAACTAGTTGCTTTTTAGCATGCATATTACTGAATATTATCCATTTATTAGTACTAATTAAGCAAATTATAATGCCTTATTCTACATCCCTATGTAGCGGATTTCACCCTGCACCACAAATAGACCACCGACACCAGGCTCTTTGGGGAAGCGAGTCTGCAGTTTATTGAAAGAGGACAGACAATTAACACACACCCCTTCAGACTCGCTGTGATTCAGCTGTCTCTCTCCAGTCACAGGCTGTTCTGAATTTTACACAAAGTTTTGTATCACAATGAACATTGTCTTTCTTAAAGAAATGTACATTTACATAAAACAAATTAAACAATAAAATAAATCAACAGTACACTCAATTACTTCAATATCATAGCTAATATATCTCAATTTGTTAGATCGTATAGTGGTTTCTTTTCTTGTTACACATACCTGCAGTTTATTGAAAGAGGACAGACAATTAACACACACCCCTTCAGACTCGCTGTGATTCAGCTGAAGGATGCAAAAACACACATTAGTACCGTCCTCCTTAATAGCAACTGCCATTTGTATACACAGATTTCTCTATAAACATACATTTTGAAATTAAAATAAGTTTCCCACATTTACTGCACTCAATGACGTTCCCGCACACTCAATCCACTAAAAATGATATGATAGAACACTTGTTAACACGGAAAAACGCACGCTCAATTTTGGCGCGCAGGCGGCAACATGAAACGAATATTTGCGTTCGTAAAACCCCGAATATACATCAAAATCGTCAACAGGTAAATATATGCTTACTCATTTCAGTATCATAACACCTTTATGATTAATACGAACTCACAACTTAACCTAATAAAGCACATTTTCACTTGTTTATGCAGAGCACTGCAGAAACATACCTGTCTCTCTCCAGTCACAGGCTGTTCTGAGAGAGCAGGCGAGACCGGTCCATTATCAATGACGTAACTCCCTGAATAACTCAAAATACCAATGATAAACAAAAACATCTATTTTTATACTGTTCCACAATGTAAACAAATAAAGATCATACACTTAATATAAAATATAAACAATCGTTTACTTAATGAAATAAATAATTTGGAAACCATTTCGATAGTTAAAGACAAAGAAAAGTTTGCTGGAACAGTTACAAAAAAACAACACTACACCTAATCCTACCCAATACCTAAATTTAACAACTACCTTCCTAACTATTAACAAGCAGCAAATGAAGAATTTATTGAGGGAAAGTCGTAGTTAATAGTGAGTCTATATTCTAAAGTGTTCATGAATATAGAATTAGAGCTGATTTCTGTAGATCAGATATACTGTTCATCAGGTGATCAGGCTCCACAGTGATTGGCTGGAAGTCAGTTGGTGGGCGTTCCCTCTCATTAATAATGTAGATAATCTAGAGGCATATGTAATGACACAAGACCGAAATGGCTTTAAAAACACCAAATTAAACACTTTGCCTTTAGTGTTTAAAATAATGTGTGATATAATTTTCACTAATGTGCATCTTAAATAGCAACAGCAACACTGATCGCTGAGGTTTCCCTGCAGGTGCAGTTTCACAATTTCCATTAACATCTAATGCGTTGCATTACTGCGAGTCCAGCAGCCTCTGAACTCTTATGAAGCGGGAATAAGCTCTCATGCATTCAAAATAGAATCACTGTTTGAAAAATAAAATAAAAAGTAATAAATATATAAAAACAACTTTGCAGTTGCGTCAGCTGAAGCAAGTCACATTAGGTTGATTGTCTGTTAATGGTATGAAAGACCTTTAAAAGATATCTGACAATTAGCACTTTCCTGTGTGAGTATTCAAAGCAATGTGAGGCAATTAACAAAGGTTAATCAATGTCGATGCCTGAACTGCGGGGCCAACCTAGGAAACTGATTTAATGTGACATCCATTCAAAAACAGGTTTCAGTGTGAAAATGTACAGAGATGTTTCATCTGAGCTCATGAGCGGCCGACCGCAGTCATGTGGTCCGTTGAGTCTACCTTCCACTCTCACACCTCTATCCACACACCACTGCGTTTCACAGATATAGATGTTCGAAAACTGCCTTGTGTCATTGCAAAGTCATATGGCTTCCTTTCACGATTTGTACTTTTGTAGATTGTTCCACATTTTGCTCAAGAGAGAGATAAAGTGCTTTTGCTTTTAAAAAAAATGTGATGTGCAGTGCTGTGTAGGATGGAGCAGAAGCTTGTTTTCAAAGTTAAAAGTCGTTTAACGTGACACGCTGTTTCAAAATGTGCCTTCAATGTGAGAAAAGCAACAATCTACAGTCCTCTAGCACACCTCACTGAACTCATCAGTGCATTGTTGTAGATTTCGAGAGTGTTAGATAAGGACATAAAGGTCAGTGCTGGGCCTGGGCACAGGGCTCTGAAGAACTGGTCTAGTGCACACTTACATACATAAAACATTCAAACAACACAAAAACCAGCACGGTTTATCAAAGAAGTCTGAAAATGTGACCCTGGAGCACAAAACCATATTACCAAAACCAAAATATATTAATGGTAAGAAATGTACAGAATATCTTCATGGAACATGATCTTAATATCTAATGATTTTTGGCATAAAATAAAAATGTATAATTTTTACCCATACAGTGTATTGTTGGCTATTGCTACAAATATACCTGCGCTGCTTATGACTGCTTTTGTGCTCCAGGGTCACCTATATGAAGTAAAATGAGTGTAAATCTTATAAAAAAACAAATAAATAATAGTTTTTTTAAAATTTAATTTAAAATCAGGGGCTTGGACATTGCATTGGACTAATACTGCATATCCATGTATTGGTGTTTTATTATTGGTCCCCTATGATGTATTATTTTAATTTATCATATGACACAGTTCCTTTATATCTGTCATATAATAAATGTGCTATTGCATCTTTGAATTACTGTTGTTCAGTTATAATTGTATGCTGAAAAATTAATTGATCTGCTTGGCAACGGAAGCTCACTCATTCACACAATGTACTAGTTAGTCTGTACAATAATTTATGTAATGGCAACAATGGGCTGCATTTGATTAATATCACTTATTATAATATTACAGCTGAACCATTTGTCTTCTCTTTGGCACTGCACTATTCACACTCAAGGCCATTCGTGTTTTGTTTTCTTACTACTAAAGATAATGAGCTGTTTTAATTGGTGCCTGTATCTATGTACATTGCAAACATACTACTTACTGTAAAATATCTAGAATTATTTAAGATCAGTTTAGTTGAGAAGCAATACTAAGATCTTGATAGTGGTTTTCAGAGACCTTATCTTTAATAAAGTATAAAACCTGCAGTGTCAGAGCAGACATTAGACTTCTCAGAGGTCTTCTAGTGTGTGTGTGTGTGTGTGGACATGGTGTAATTTCTTTATTCATACCTGCCTCAGTCCAGTCAAGTAAGTTCTTGCAGTCCCAGTTCTTGCAGCAGTCCTCAGTTCCCCTTCATGGGAACTTCGAACTGCGTCCCCTAGGGGTCGCTATGGGAAACGCCCTCAGCGTGACTCGTGTCTGAAGATACATATGTAAAAACACCATCCGTTGGTAGGCGACAGCCCATGACGTCACTACCGGCGCGACCATAATATAAGGACTGCCGGGAGAATACATCATCCTCTTCTTCGTCTTCACTGACTGGTCTGTTTGAAGCGTGCATTCTGGTAGGAATACAGTTTTCTCTCTATCATGGCGATCACTAGCAAGGCGTTTAAGATTGGGTGTGGATCCGCGTTATTTGAAACCTGATGACACACACAATCTTTGCGTCTTTGGTTTGGGCAGCACACACGCGATGCCCTTGAGGGGAAATCAGCGTGCACTGTGAGCTTTTTCTATGTAAAAGCTCCGCTCTCGTCCTGTCCCTCTTTTCAAGGAAATCCCGCAATTCGGGACCCACCGCTGCCGAGGCACGGAGGCGAATGATATTAGCAGTTGGATGTGGCCGATCAGTTAGAGAGGGACCGCCCCTTTTGGTGCGCATCGGCCGAGAACGAGAGTTAGCTGCTGGATTGTGACGATGCGATCTTTCTGACATCATCAGATTCAGCGGCTAGTGCTCTGCTGGGGCAGGAGATGTTTGAGGGTGAGGAAGTTGAGACTAAAACCTCTCAATCCCTCTGCACTGCATATGAACGAGTTTGGAGGTTATGGTTCATAAAAATAAATCTTTTTGGCCATAAATCCTCAGCTCGAGTGAGCCTTCCTTTCTTCATAAAATCTCGATGTGGAGGTTGAGAAGGAGTGGGAAAAGCTATTTAAAAAAAAAAAGCTATTTTTAAAAAAGCTATTTTTCTCGTATTCATAGGTTTCAGCATACTAGTAATGCTGACACTAAGGGGATGCGTGAAAATGGCTATGAGGGGATGCCCCCTGTGCAAGAGATGATAACCAGCTTATCTCTCTGTGGCGAGACATCCTCTCTCAAGGCTCCCTCCTGGCCATCTAAGCCCCTGAATCTCGCTTAAATGGCAGGGCATATGCAGCGGCAGGTCAGGCGTATCAGACTGACCTGCTGAAAGACCTGGATAATGTTCTATAAAATCCAGGGCTGAGCCCGAACAACCAGGGGTCCTAGCCCGTCCTGGTCTGAGGATCAGAGATGGGCACAGAGGGCTGGTGTCGCGACTCGTGCCCCTCCCCCACCCGCGGGTAGGGGTAGAGGAAGGTACAGGTCAAAAAGAGGTAGGCAAGACCTGAGGAATGTGATCCAGGCGAAACGTCCTCAACAACGTTCTCGTCAGGACCAGAGTAACTAACATCTACTCCCTTCACTTCAGGGGGCTTATAACACCGGCCCTTAGCTTCCCCTCTTTAATTCCCCTGCAACCGCATACCCCACCTGACCGAGGTTAGGTGGGAACCTAAGATTGTGGTCCGGGCTGAGGCCCCTTGGAGGTTTCCGTGGGAACATCCTCGGTCCTCAGGTCATTCTGGCTGCAATCCCATGGATTAGGCCTCTAATGCTCCACTTATATCGCCCTAGCCATGCTGGTCGAGCTAGCATTGCTCCCCTCACCTTAGAGGGTCACCTATGAGAATGCTGCCCCTTCTGAGCATTGTCAGTAGAGCTAGTATTGCTCCCCTCACCTTAGAGGGTCTTCTATTAGCATGCCGCTCCTGTATGAGCGTCTAAGTTCCCTCTCCACTCTCCAGAGCTCGCTGTTGGTGGAGCTAGCATTGCTCCCCTCACCTAGAGGGTTACCTATGAGCATGCCGCTCTCCTCTGAGCGTTTGACTTAACCCTCTCATTCTGAAGAATGAGTTCTCCGCTCCCCAGAGCTCTGTGATAGGTCGCCAGTTGGTCGAGCTAGCATTGCTCCCCTCACTTAGAGGGTCACCTATGAGCATGCCGCTCCCTTCTGAGCGCCTAAATTTCCTCTGTGATAGGTCACTCACCCGGCTGGTTGAGCCAACATTTGCTCCCCTCACCAAAGAGGGCCATCTATGAGCATGCCGCTCCCTTCGGAGCGTTTGGGTTTCCTCTCACTAGGGAATGAGATAGTTCTTTGAAAGTCTCCGCTCTCCAGAGCTCGATATTGGTCGAGCTAGCACTGCTCCCCTCACTTTAGAGGGTCATCTATGAGCATGCCACTCCCTTCTGAGCGTCTGAGCTCATTCTGAGGAATGAGTTTTCCGCTCTCCAGAGCTCGTTGTCGGTAGAGCTAGCATTGCTCCCCTCACTAGAGGGTCACCTATGAGCATGCCGCTCCCTTCTGAGCGTCTGAGCTCATTCTGAGGAATGAGGTTTCCGCTCTCCAGAGCTCGTTGTCGGTAGAGCTAACATTGCTCCCCTCACTAGAGGGTCACCTATGAGCATGCCGCTCCCTTCGGAGCGTATGAGCTCATTCTGAGGAATGAGTTTTCCACTCCTCAGGGCTCTGTGATAGGTCGCTCACCTTGCTGGTCGAGCTAGCATTGCTCCCCTCACTATAGAGGGTCACCTATGAGCATGCCGCTCCCTTCTGAGCGTCTGAGACTTTCACTCCAAGGGATGAGTAGTTCTCTGCTCCGAGTAGAACGTAATACCAATATATAAGTGCACACGCTAAACTCTGGGCACTTTCTAAAATCCACTTAGTGGTAAGATCGCACATCAAGTGTTTTGCGTTCTTTCTAAAATCCATGCTATGGTAAGTGCACACGCTAGACTTTGGGCACTTTTCTAAAATCCACCCAGTGGTAAGTTAGCACATCGAATGTTCTGCGTTCTTTCTAAAAATCCCGTAGGGTAGGGTTACGCGCGCAGCTTCGTGCCCTTTTTTTGAGTTGGTCAGGCCCCGGCTTGTGCCTTGGGCTCCACTCCTGAGTGTTTGAGTTCCCTCTCAAAATGAGTTCTCCGCTCTCCAGAGCTCGCTATTGGTAGAGCTGGCGTTGCTCCCCTCACTTAGAGGATCACCTATGAGCATGCCGCTCCTGTTTGAGCATCGGAAGTTTCTCCACTTCCAGAGTTCGGTGTAGATCGCTCGCCTTGTGGGTCGAGCTAGCATTGCTCCCCTCATCATAGAGGGTCATCTATGAGCATACAGCTCCCTTCTGAGCATCTAGTCCCCCGACATAGAACGTAAATAAAACAATATATATAAGTGCACACGCTAAAGCAATGGGCACTTTCTAAAATCCACTTAGTGGTAAGATCGCACATCAAGTGTTCTGCGTTCTTTCTAAAATCCATGCTATGATAAGTGCACACGCTAGACTTTGGGCACTTTTCTAAAATCCACCCAGTGGTAAGTTAGCACATCGAATGTTCTGCTTTCTTTCTAAAAGCCCTTAGGGTAGGGTTACGCGCGCAGCTTCGTGCCCTTATTTGAGTTGGTCAAGCCCCGGTTTGTGCCTTGGGCCCCACTCCATGTAACCAAATATTTTGGTTTAAAAAGGGTAATGCTACCAAGGGGTCTGTTGAGACAGCTCCCTCAGCAAGCTCATGTAGAGCAAGCGGTAGCCCCTGGTGACCGGCCAGGACCTAGTGGCTACCACTAGGTACTTGGCCCTATCCCCTTAAAGGAATCTTTCTGTATAAGAATGACTCCAAACCTGTGAGCTCTACCTTGGGTCCGGTAATCCCGGCACCTAGCAGGTAAGTACTTCAGGTATGCAGCTCGGGTTTTTGGCCAAAGGGGATAATGTCACTGACAGCATCAACCGTCCACAGGGGAAACTCCCTGAGCCAAATGGTAGAGTTGACTAGCGCTCGCCTCCTGCGGGAATTTGGCTTGCACTCCCCTCAGCATGGTGGCGTGGGTATAACGTTCCCCATAGCGACCCCTAGGGGAAGCAGTTCGAAGTTCCCATGAAGGGGAACGTCTCAGGTTACGTATGTAACCATGGTTCCCTGAGTGGGGAACGAGACACTGCGTCCCCTAGGCTTTGGGCCATGCTTCGGACGCAAGCTTCAGACGAAGAAGCGGATGATGTATTCTCCCGGCAGTCCTTATATTATGGTCGCGCCGGTAGTGACGTCATGGGCTGTCGCCGGCCAACGGATGGTGTTTTTACATATGTATCTTCAGACACGAGTCACGCTGAGGGCGTTCCCCATAGCGACCCCTAGGGGACGCAGTGTCTCGTTCCCCACTCGGGGAACCATGGTTACATACGTAACCTGAGACGTTCCTTCTGCTCTGTCTGCTCCGCCGTGTTGGTCTTCTGTCTGGCTCTGGTGGTCGTCTGCTCCGCCCTGGTGGGCTCCAGTTCAGTCTGCTCCGCCCTGGTGTGCTCCAGATACACCTGCTCTGCCCTGGTGGGCTCCAGATACACCTGCTCCGCCCTGGTGGGCTCCAGTTCAGTCTGCTCCGCCCTGGTGGGCTCCAGTTCAGTCTGCTCCGCCCTGGTGGGCTCCAGATACACCTGCTCTGCCCTGGTGTGCTCCAGATACACCTGCTCCGCCCTAGTGGGCTCCAGTTCAGTCTGCTCCGCCCTGGTGTGCTCCAGATACACCTGCTCTGCCCTGGTGTGCTCCAGATACACCTGCTCCGCCCTGGTGTGTATCAGATACACCTGCTCCGCCCTAGTGGGCTCCAGATACACCTGCTCTGCCCTGGTGGGCTCCAGTTCCGCCCAGGTCTTCTGCTCCGCTTTGTTGCTCTGCTCTGCCGGCTTTGCCTCAGTGCCCAGCCTCTCCATTTCCGCATTGACCTGGCCCTCCGTCCCGCCCCCTGTTCCACCTCAGCTCCACCACCCTCTTGGATTGTATTGTTAGGACCGTCTGGATGCCGCTCCTTGGGGGTGGTGGGGGGGCTCTGTCACGAATCCAGTCCGTAGCCTTCCGTCTGCTCACCACCAGATGTCATCTTCTCTTTACGTTGACTCTCACACAACAGATACTTTTACATGTCACTCCGGACTACAGTTCCCATGATCCATTGCACTGATTGCACAAACACAGCTGAAGGCACTGATTACACATACACAGCTGAATCCATTCAGACACTCTTTATAAGCCTTGGACTTCCTCTTTCAGTTCGCTGAGTATTGTTCTAGCGTATAGCACTCTCCTTGTGTTAGCTGCCTTACCGAGCCATTCTGTGTTTCTGTTTAGTCTCTTGTATTGTTCTGCGTTTACCAACATGCTTTTTTTTTTGGAAGGTTATATATACTGTATATACGCTCCTGAACAAAATCTTATGACCAGGGGTAAAATTACAAGTATTCGCATTTCACGCTGGTTTCATGACTTTTTTGTCCCATAACTCTCAGGAAATTTTAAGAAATGTAAAGTGACTGTCTTACTGCGTGCGTCCAACCTCGGCAGGGATGGTGCATTTTGCGCAACCTTGCTTGTGCGGCTCAACAATCCTGCCACATTCAAAGACTGAAAGCCTTTTTGCCTTTGCCATCTGGAGGTCAATACAGTGTGACTGCCTAGGGGACAATGACATGAAAGCCATATTTCTGGGCAGATTTGAACTTTTTAAGGCTTTGGTCTTAAAGCTGATGAACAGCCTGTTTGAGTTAAAATGCAGTTTTCAATAAGCTACCTATTCTCTATTATTCGTCCCTTGCTCCTGTTTCTTCTTTTGGCCTTTTGAAGCAGTACTTGCAACCTGGTTATGATCCACCAGCGTAAAATGCGAATAATTGTAATATTTCCCCAGTCTTAAGGTTTTGTTCAGGAGTGTATCTCAAGATAATTGTTGAAAAAAAAAAATACCATCAATACCATAATGGACATGGAATGTACCCTAAATTTTAGAATTACTTTTTTTTTGTGAAACATTGAATCGTTACCATAGTTGGCTAGCTATGCTTTCGGGAAACACACCCCTGACCAGCAACAACAATGTTACATTACTGATAGTAGACTGACCTCTTTTTCTTTGTTGAAAATTACAGCTTTGAATATGAATCAACTTTGTAAGCTTACCTTATTAACCCTGATATAGCATGACATCCATGTAGAACGTTTCTATAGACTTGCTCATTCATTAACAATGAGTGATTAAACAAGAAATTGTGACATGTACGTTTTGAATTCATCCTATTGTTTCCCTTGCCATCTTCACTAGTTTTAAAAGCCATTATTTCAAGTTTTCTAAGACCTGGGTTATGTTTAAAAATGCACCACACTAGCAGCTTTCATGAAATTATGCTGAACTAAAGATTTATGAAATATTCATGCGGACTGAACTTAATGTCACAGGACCGAAAAGTGATTTTAAATATTAAAAAGCAGCTGATTTCCGTGGCCTCGGGCCTCGCGGAGCTGAATCACAGATTTACTAGAATTAAAGTTTGTCTACTATGACAGCTTTGCTAAGAAAATGTGACACATCCAACCTCATAAAAGCCGTCATGGCATTATTCTGTATGTCTTGGAAAGAGTTTAAAATGTAATCTCAGGGCCGTACGATAACAATAGAGCAGACTGTGAATTCATGTTGAAACGGTGCACTCAATTACTTTATCATGTTGAATCCTCAACCTTTCTCTCTCTCTCCCACACACACACACACACTCACACACACACACGCACAGACACACACACACACACACACACACACACACAAACATACACTGACACAGACACAGACACACACACACTCACACACACACACGCACAGATACACACACACACACACACACACACACACACACACACACACACACAAACATACACTGACACAGACACAGACACACACACACACACACACACACACACACACAAACACACACTGACACACACACACACACTGACACAGACACACACACACGCACAGATACACACACACACACACACACACACACATACACACACAAACACACACACACACACACACACTGACACAGACACACGCACACACAAACACACAAACACACACACAGACAAAGACACACACACACACACAGAAACACACAGGCACACACACACACACACACACAGACAAAGACACACACACGCACACAGACACAGAAACACACACACACACACAAACAGACACAGACACACACACTTTATTAGAAGTACTATTTATAGCAGTCAAGTCACATTTATTTGGTTATCGCATTTCACAATACACACTGTTGCCTTTGGCTTGCTCACTTGGGGAAACTTAATTTCTAGCCATTATCGCCAGGGGCAGTCGTGGTCTAATGGATAGAGCATCGGACTTGTAACTCGAGGTTGTGGGTTTGAATCTCGGCTTAGGCAGGAATTGTCCACGATTGAGGTGAGACCCTTGAGCAAGGCACCGAACCCCCGACTGCTCCCCGGGCGCCGCAGTGTCGGCTGCCCACTGCTCCAAGTGTGTGTGCACTTGGATGGGTTAAATGCAGAGAACACATTTCTCTTCTGGTCAAACTCTGTATAATTGTGTTTGTGACAAATACAAAATTCTTCTTCTTCTAAACTAAAATAAGCTAGACAATGACATCTCTAAATTCAATAATGAAATGCCTTTAACTTAAAATCTAGTGTTTAATCTTATTATTATACATTACTGACACTCCATCCTCCAATTTGATACTGTTAAGTGCTTAGACACAATCTGTATTGTTAAAAGCGCTATATAAATAAAGGTGACTTGACTTGGCATTGCTTCAAAGCAGCTTTGTAGGAATGCATTGTAACAGTCATCCTATAGCATCTATAACGTCTCCATAAAGTAATCTATAAAGTTCCTATTGTGCAGTTTCATCAAAGACTTTGAGCCTCAGTGAATAAGCCAGAGGCAAGTGTGGCAGGGAACGAAAATCTCCATACGATGGTAGATACTGGAGAAAGAAAACCTGGGTGAGAAACCACTGCAGATCCCTTATAAAACATGAACAATTCCAGCTTTATTTCACTGTGATATATCAAACAGTGACCTCATGACTGGTTATGGACAAATCTCTATATGTATGAGGAGGTCACCAAGGTCTGAACTGTGGCCGGTTCTTCGATGAAAACCCAGCAGTGTTAATTCCTCTATTGAGTGTCTGCGTGTACAGTAAGATTGAGTTTTCTAGATTTTGTGGGAATTAATGTGATTGGTTCGTGTCGCTGGAGCTGTGAAGGTGTCTTGATTGAGTTTGTGCCGGGACCAGTTACTCCAAACCAATTCTTCACATCACAGACACTTAAACTGACAGCTTTGAGAAAGAAGCAGGCATGTTATTATGATATTATCCTTAAGAAACATTCAAAAACAGTAGCACATACTACGTTACCTTTTCAGTGCCATGGAGAAAGTGCTCAAATACATTTCAGCTAAACGTGAATGCTGTGCAATGGTTCCTGAGATCTGTGTGAACCCGAACATCTCCTCGGTTTCACCTTCACTTCTTGAATAGACTGATGTGAGTGTGTCCACTCTGGGCCAGAGCGAGATCAGAGACTTCATCAGCATGTCTCTATTAACAGTTTTATAAAAAAGCAGCATGTTTATCCATGAACAGCAATCTGAGAGAAGATATTTTCCATCTGTCTGGTTTTCAGGTGGCACCTTCTCACGGCTGTGAATTACGTAATTAGTGTCTCCATCTGTACTGTCTTATATTCTGTCCACAATTAGAAAACACTGAACTGTGATTATATAATAAGGTAATTCATCCATTACTACTTTATAGTAAATCATAAAGTTAGATTATCATTTAAAAATGTATGGTGTCATCCCTATGCAAACTTTGCAGCAGATTTCTGAAGTAAATCCCACTGAAAAGCAACTTATGATTTGTTTCTACCGGTGAATTATTAAAATTACTTTGACATTTTCCATTTTCTAGATAACCCCATAATATTATGCAGGTTGTGAATGGGTAGGACCCCTGTGAAAAGGAAAGCTTTATTGCCTGCTTCTTTGAAATAACGTATTAACCCCATATTTCAGTGCTGTTTAGTTCTCACCACGGTTTTAAAAAAATGCACAAAAAAAAGTGTACTGAAGAGGGGAGAAGACGAGATGAAACAAACAATACAGCTGTGGCCTTGATGTGAAAGCATCACAGGTTCCCACAAATGCACACAACAAAATAAACACATATATTATCTTATGTAGTGTGAGTTTACAAAGCTAAATAATACACACATATCCTGTGAAAGCTATACTTTAATGCACAAATAAATGCACTGCTGTTTGCATAAGCACTCTTCATATGTATAAACACACTGTTGCAGTTATAATAGCAAATGTGTCATCACAATATACAGTGACGCAATGAGGATTTTAATCCGGGAAGATGAAAATAGTGCCTTAAGTTAAATTGATGCTAATATTATCCTCTATGACGTAGAGCAAACATATTCTGTTAGCATCTCAGAAAATGTAGTAGTGTTTCATGACCCTTTAAGTGAAACAGATGCACGCACCAGAGTAAAGCGACCCTGGTCAACTATATTAAGAATGCAGTGTGAAACTGACTTGAAGGAGAGAATGACAAAAAGAGATGCCATTGTGCAAAAAGAACCATATGAAAGCATGTCTGGAGTTTGCCAAAAGCATAATAATGACTCAGTTGTGATGTGGGAAGAGATTATGTGGTCAGATCAGGTTTCAGAGCGATACATGTGTTGCAAATCTAGCTCTGCCCACACAAAATACCACATCTAGATTGAAGAAGAGTGTTGCAGCCATCTTGCTCTGGTGCAGCTCTCCATGATTGAAATATCTTAATCAAAAATGTTCATCTTCCTGAAGGATGAACATTGACTCAAGAAACTGAAACATATATTGGCCCAGTTGTAATTACTTGTTGGCACTATTTAAAATGTCCATGACTAAATTTAATCAGACAGAACTAAATTACATGAATCAACGCCGCAGGTTTGGAGGACCAAGGTGGAACCGGAGAATTAGAGGACCGAGGCTGTGGGATCGGAAGATGGAGCTGGTGGGGTTGAGCATAATGGTCGAGCCAAATGGATAGAGAGCCCTGACAGAGTCAAACAAACAGAAGTCCATGGTGGAGCAGCGTATCAACAGACCACGGCGAGGCCTGAGGAATGGAGGACCACAGTAGATAGGGGTTTTAAAGCCAAGGCAGGGACAAGATGGAGCTGGAGGGCTGCTCGCCCTGACTTAGAAGACCATGTGTACTGTATGTGACAAGCTGAGATAATATGATCACGCCAGTGAAGCCTGCAGGACTGGGGTGAGCCAGTGAGCAGAGGTCAGGACAGCCCATAAAAACCTTGGTAAAGTCAGTGGAGAAGGAATGGTTAGGGAGCTCAGTCAGAAAGCCAGGGTGCAACCAACAGAGGAATAAGATCCAGAGACCTGGACAGAACCAAGAGCTCATGTGTGCTGGATAAACCCAGCGGAGGAGGAACCATTGGGACCATTCCAGGACAGACACTGGCTCTGGGATGGACGAGACCTCTGGCTGTGGGTTCGAGGCTTGGTGTATACATAGACTTGGGGTCTATGGATGATGAAGGCCCTGATGAGGGTCTGGGATGCCTCAGGGAGGATCTCTAGGTCTGGAGTTTGGAGTCGTCCTCCCCCTCACCTGCTGTGAAGATCCAGTCAGTTCTTCTGTAATGGGTAACGTCTGGAGTGGCTGTTAAAGCTTCTGTGGCATTCAAACATGCATGCCTTCTGAGTGACTAACTCTTTTTTTTAAACAGAGGACTGTTTTAATTGAATCACATTGCGATGAAAACTGGCCAACTAATAACATTAACACTTTTGGTCACATGCACAGAGCCATTACATATTCATGTAAGAGTGATGCTCTTACATGAAACCAAGACTTAGTGGCACTCAAGCACCAAATATTTTGCCAAATCATAATGAATAGCTGAAGAAGAGTTCGTAAGCTGCAGTGAAGATGAATATAGATACCATGCGATTCAAAATCTTGATAGGATTAAATGTTGGATTGATTTTGTTGTCACCTGTTGGGTTGGCCATTGTTCTCTCAGAGTGATGTTTGAGGGATGCACACTCCTACAGTAGCAACAGTCCAGGATTTTCTGCTTTTCTTGCAGATTATCTTACTGTGAATTGATAAACATCCAGGTATTTAGCAATGCTTTTGCAGCCTTTTCTAATTTTGTGCACACAATATTTTATTCCTTCTAAGACCCTCTGAAAATGGTTGACATCAATGCATTGCTCACACTTACCAATCTGCCTTGACAAGAACAGATTTGTCAGCAGCCAGGCTTGTTGTGGCTTAATATAAAGGACAGAACACCTGTGCATTCCACACTCCCATCTCTTCAACTGAAACACTTGATTTCAGCCGTTAACATAGCCTGCACTGTGAATTAATACTATAAGTGTTTTTGGTAACACTTTAGTATAGGGACCAATTCTCACATTAATTACAGTAGTTGCTTATTAGCATGCATATTACTAGCATATTGGTTATTTATTAGCACTTATAAAGCACATGTCAATGCCTCATTCTGCATGACCATATTTTAGATTCCATAATCCAACCCACAGCTAAACTAACAACTATCTTACTAACTATTAATAATCAGCAAATCAGGAGTTTATTCAGGCAAAAGTCACAGTTAATAGTTAGTGGACCTAAATGGGAACTGGACTGTAGTAAACCAGTTGAATATAGAGCTATTGTTTCAGCTCCGGGAATTAGTTATTAAATATTTGATCGTGCTTGATCAAAGTAATATTAATATTTCTTTACAGTTTACACCTTATTAAGTGCTTGTCCAGCAATCACTAAAAGGTACATTCTGTTAATCTCAATTAAAATCTCGCTTACATTCCCCGTGGCCCCGGTAACAATAAACGAGATTAATAATTTCTCAAGTTTGAGCTAGGTTGCGTTATCTTTGGGCAAATAAGGATGAAAATACTTAAAATCACATTCCAGAGACACTTCTTTATAAAATGAAACAAGGTTTATTCGTAATACTGCTATTCTAACATAAATGGATTAACTAATGATACACAGACATACACACACATACGAAAGTTTTGAGGTTAACTGTGGAAAGAATACCATTCTATCTATTTCATAACTTAACTAACCAGGAAAAGATCACGAACAAATCTTTGCTTTGTTACTGCATTCAGATCATATTTACCAGTTCAGTCAGGATTAGGAATGCTTAGTTTGTACTTGCTTATGTTGGTTTTAAGCAGGATGAAGGTCTTGGTTTCGTTTTCCCGCGTGAGTTCAGTTCTTTGTTTCGGGTGTCACGTGGTCGGTCCCACGCGTTGCTCTGGAAACTCTGCTGGCTTGCTTCGCTGTCGCGTGACGTCACCGGGAAAGCTCTCCTCTCCTCTGAAATCGTTGAGTTCGTTATTCTGTGGTGTTACGGCTTTGGCACGGTCTTGGACTTCTTGGGTTGGTTTCGTTGTGAGAGTCCAGCGGGCCGGCTTCCAGGTCAGCCTTGCGCGCGTTGGAGCGCACAGTTACGAGTTCAGGAGCACAAGAGAGTTGCAAGAGAGAGAAGAGAGAGAGCGCACACTCTCGCGTCGTTTTAAACTGTTCGGTTTTGGACATCGCCCCCATACGGCTGGTCCAATCAGAGTGTCGGTATGGGGCGGAGCCCCGCCCACGTCCAGGCTTGCTGGGGTGGAATTTAAGTTCTGTGGTTTATCTTCACTTTTGGGAAAGATAAACTTATCGATCTTTATACATGTATAATTATTCAGGGTGCTAAAATGTAACGGTCATCAACACAGTTTGTCACATACGCTGCCAGCTTTCTTTAGAGATCAAACACCGCATTTTAACACACACATTACAGTTTATGTCGTCTAAAGCATAATTAAAAATTACCCACGTCGTCCTACATAATTCACATTCGCACAAGCATATGAGAGAAAGAGTACAACAATTAATATCCATATGTTTCTTGTGTAGATGAATTATTATTATCATGGAATGAATTTGTCTCTTGGAGAACGTTCCCATTACATTCCTTTGTTCCATAATAGGAAGAAAACGCGCGCTTTTGCGCTGAGGCGGAGGGGGTTGAGTCGTTAGTGCCTGGAGGAGACAGCACCTTAGGTCAGATGGCCATCTCACTCTCTCCAAAGGGGGGGGGGGGTTGAAAAGGGTTGCTGATTCTTTAGCTGCCCCCCTTCTGGTGACTGGTAGAGCCGGTTGAATTCCTGCCGATATACGTTACATATCCCCCTTGGGCTTGGTGATGTTCCCTGATGGAACCTCGTCAAGGCCCTGGAACAAGAGGCAGGAAGAACAGGCACATACAAGACACAAACATCATTTCTATCCCTGACTGGAGCCTGGTACAGGGTAATTTGGGAAGGAACAGGTTAGAAACTTGAGAAGACATAGGGATGCATTGTTTATCATTATTGACAATTGGGTCATTTTTGACTGTTTTAATTGTCAGGGGCTCGACGAGGCGGTGTAGGCATGATCTCAGTCAGGTTGGTCGAATTCTCGGGTTCGGGTTCTAGGTCGCGATTACCACGTCGAAAAAGGCGAGGGACGCCTGACGTGCATTTGTTGAGAGACTCTTGAACGACGTTCACTCGCTTGTGTAGGAGGAAGGCCAGTGTCAAAGTCACAACATATCCTACGATAGTAGAGATACAAAGCGCCGTGTCAGCGGCAGACCAGGACCGAATAATTGGCGCGCCGGCGGGCGGAAGGCGAGCGATAGCTTCTAACGCTGTCAGCCGGTGTCAATTCAATAAGAGATTTCGATTTCAACCTGATATTCAGTCGTCGGTGAGGTGATACAATGCTAACTCGTCAATATGGAGGATCGCGCCCTTCAGGACAGTGATCCATAACGTTTGGTTGGGCAAATTAATGCGCGTGGCGGTGTCGTGTTAATCGCATGTGAGGGTGGCTGTTCGTGCTGGGGTATTGACCAGCCATCGGTTTCTGATGATTTCGGCTTGCGTTACCTCAACTTGAGAACGTGGTGTTGTTTCGGCGGGGCACTAGTGTCGGGTTTAATGGATTCTAAACCACGGATGCCCCTGGTATTATCGCGTACGCAGAGTTTACTCGGGTAGGGGGGAGTGAATGTCCTAAGTGAGCGTGCCCATCTTTAAGTTTGGGGCCGGATACAACTGTTCGTTGTTATCGTAATACGCAGCGACTTTAGGAGTGTGGATTTTGACATAGGTTTTCCCTTGCCGTAATCCCACATTCACAACGTCTTTGAGCCGGTAAACATTATTAACGTCGATAATGGGCAAACTAAAAGCAACTAAATCACCTGTTTCCGGGTTTGCGTATATGGGAATAGCGCTACCGGGAAAGGGGCGAGATGGGTTTGGATGAGACTAGCGGGGCCCGCAGTGGCCGAAGTTACAACGTTTGAACAAGGCTAAGAGGTATCGTGTAGCACGGAATCCTATTCATGGCTACGTTGTCAATCGAGGGACTTACATCGTGTATCATGTCGTTCATGATTTTGGCGGGTGACCTCGATTGGTCGACAACGGTTCTCACAGCGAATTACAGCGACTTTACTGACGGAAGTCGATCTCAATTTCAGGACCTGGATTCAAGGTTTGGTTAAGGGGTTCAAAGTGAAAGAGAGGAAAGGAAACACAAAGTGAGACACGAGATAAAGAAACCAAACGATAAAGTAAATTAAAAAAAAAATTTAAAAGTAATAAAAATAAAGAAAAAAATTAAAATAAAAAAACATTATATAATAATAAAAAAAAATTGAGAGTAACTCCTCTCTACTAGATTGGTCCTAGCCGTGCTGCGGAGGAGAGAATATGGGTTGTGTCTAAGCATGGTTGCTATATGTTTTCCTAAAATGACAATACTTTATGCTTGTGTGGTGCATATGGTTGTCGGTCTGTGTCAGTCGGTTTGATCTTCCCCCTTTTCCTGTCGGTAGTTTGGATTTGCCGGTGGGAACTGGCAACCCATCATGGTGCATCGTGTGCGTGTGTCAGCATACTCCCCCTCTGGCCGTGAGGTACTACGAGCTGTGGCGCAGTGAGTGGCTCAGGGACATGCGTGTGGACACCGTCTTGCAGATGCAGCATGTAGTCGACAGAGTGGAGCTCGCGGAGCTCGGAGGATGTGTTCAGGTCCGTATAGGAAATGGAATGTTCAAATGGGTTTGACATGTGAGCTGTCATGGTTCGTAGTGACGAATCCGCATGTGAGGGTGAGGAGATCGTCAGCAGCGAACTGAGGTGTTATGGTAATGCAGAAGGGCAGGGGTGTGCTCGCCAGTGGCGTGCTGGCGGCGGGTTACCGCTGCCACTGTAGGGTTGGGTGGGAGGGCATGAAAGGTCCAGGACTCTTCATGTGATGCACCTGCTGTGGTGAGGGCATCGTTTTGGTCATTTGAGGGGCTGGAGTTTGGGAGGAAACATTTAGGATGTCAGACCTGATCTGGTGTTCTCCGGAGGAATGGCAGGTGACTGAGACAGCACTTTCAGGAACTTGAGGAGTTTCGTCAGCAGGTGTTTGTTGGACGCTGCTGTGATTTGGAGTATTGGGTGTTGAGTTAGTGTTTAACTCTGTTGCTGGGTTTTCAGGTGGGGTTTCATGTCCATCTGAAGTCAGGGTGTTTACTGTTCTCTGAGAGTGGGGTGAAACAGTGCTGTCTTCTACAGCTGATTTGTTCAGCTTGTCACTGCCTTTTCGTCTGACAGCTAGTCAGGCTGAATCTGGTTCCTCTTCCTTTTCCCACTGATTCTCATGAGGCCTTGCTTGGTCCCATGACTTCTCCCAGTGTCGTCCAGGTGAGTGTTGACGTCCACGCGGTCCATCCCATCGGTCATACCTCTGTTCAGGTCGAGTGTCAGCGTGTGAGTCTCGTTCTCTGTTGGACGGGGGTGCATTCCATTCTCTGTGTGGTGGCTTAGCATTGTCTTGGCGTTGGGTGCCGTCTAGGGCCAGTTCATGGTGTTGCGTGTTGAAATCAAGAACTGCTGGGGTTTTTGCGCTCTTTTCTGAGGCCATCTTTTGTTTGTAGTAGGCCTTTTGCACCAAGTCTCGCAACTGCTGAATGTTCATCGTTCGTGGACATGCGAGAACGCCAAGATGGTGGCTTATGCCAGGATGAAGGTTTCTTAGGAAGAGGGTTTTAAAGTTCAGTTCATCTTCCATGTCAGAATCATTGCGAGTTCCAAAATATACTTGTCTGAGTCGACTGTAGTAAGCTTGAGGAGGTTCGTGACGTCCTTGTCTCGTCTCCAGGGCAGCCACTAAGCCTTGATCGGACTCAGGGTCGGCGAACTCTTTAATGAGGGCTTTTCGCAGCCGTTGATAATCAGTCTTTGTGTTAACAGGCTGCCGGTCAAGGAAGCTGCGTACTTCAGGACTGGATGTCGTTCGGAGTAAATAGAGTTTATCTTTGTCCGTAACGTTAGGTCGCATTTCCAGATGGAAATCAATATCTTGCAGATACGCTTGGACCGTTTGGCTGTTTGGCACACTGGGGTTGAATTTGCCAACGTTTCGGGCCAGCTTGTCAAGATCTTTTAGGTCCAAGCCGTGCGACGATCTGCGGCTGGCTGCAGCAGATTCTTCTGGTTCTGTCGTGATATAAAGTTCTTCAGACGGCGCTGGTGACTGTTTTAACACCACCCCCTCTGTCTTATGTTCACGTGTCAGTCCAGGCACAGGTGACTTGGTCCTGCTTGGCAGGGGTGCGGTTGGTGCACGTCCTGTCCTTGACAGCTCCTGGCGTAGTTCGTAAGCGTGCTTGAGTTCCTCTTGGAAACTTTCAGACTCCTCTGTGACGTAGTCGAGCTGTTGTGTTAGGCGGCTGATCTCGTTTCTTGATTCAGCCAAATGAGCTTCGAGGGCCTTGATTCTGCTGTTTTTGTCCCTGAAGTCAGTCTTTGCCTTCTCTAGTAGCTTCTCTGCATACTGTAGCTTGTCTGCACGATCAGCGAAGTCCTCTTTGAGTTGCTGCATTTCGTGGCTGGTAGCTGCTAGAATCTCTTTTAGCCTGTTGATCTCCTCTTTGGCGCCTTGCTCCACCTCATCGGTCCCTTCCTGTCGTTCACGTTCCAGCTGCTCTATGCGTCGTTGTGCGCTTGTCAGCTCCTGCTGGCGTTGTGCGGCGTGCTTGTCGCTCAGTTTGAGGGTGGCGATGAGTGTGTGACAAGCTTGAGGTGATCTTGGCTAATTCTTTGTGATTGTAGTTTTGACTTGGGTCTTGTCTCATGATGCTTGTGATGTTGTCATCTAGTTGGTTCTGTGTCTGATGTTGGAGTGCTTCAGCAGCTTTAGGGAGGATGCTGTTTGTTGTAGCACTTAGCCACATTTCCAGTCCTTCCCAGTGACCGACATGTTCTGTTTTGTGAGACATGTTCTGGCGGGTGATGGGGATTTTGGACCGAACTGACACAGACCTTGAATAGGAAACAAAGCAAAAACAAAACACAAACAAAACAAACAGGGGTGTAAATGTGCACAGTGTAGTGTATGCTAGTGTTGAGTGTGATTCTGTTTCTGTGGTCCTCTGTGGTGGGGTGCGTGTAATTTGCAGCTTCTGCGTAGAAATTGAGCACACGTAGAGGCAGCACAGCTGGGAGACAGAAAGAAAAGCACACTAACAGAATGAGTACACAGGGACAATAACACTAGACAGATCTCTCTTTTCGCTTTGTTAAGTCTGATTTAGAAGGACGCTTCTAATCAGAGGATTGTAGGCGAGTTTTCTCTTTTGTAATAAGACTGGTATTGCTATTCCAATTTTTCTCCTTGATGGAGGAAAACAACAGCAATGACAGTACTTGTCCCTTAATGGCAGGATTTTACACCGCAACGCTGGTCAGCGTGTGTCGCGCGTGTTTAAAAATTTTGCCGATGTCTATCTTCTCATTGCACCTGTTTTAACTGGGAGAGGTAGGATTTCACAATAGAGGGTAAATGATAAACAGTTTGAATGTAGTTCTCAAGTTTCATAAACATCTGTTCAATTGTGACATTTCGCTCTATTCGTGATCTTCCCCTGGCCAAGTCTTAAGCAAACAAGTCAAATTAGAAGTTAGTAACAGGGCGAAAAGAAAAGAGAAATTAAGATTTATTCCCAAGATTTAAAACTAATACGTTGGCACAAGGTGGTGCTGTTGAGTCGCTATGCTAAGGTTGCGTTTTATGCTCCAGATTGGTGAGAAGTGACTTTGATTGTATGGTGTCACTGTCACTTCTCCAACACAACACTAGGGGGGAGCACTATCTACTCTCAGGCCTAAGTAAAGAGGACTTTATTTAATTTTAACTTAACAAAATAATTTTAATAAAATTATTATTAATTTTATTTGAGTTAATCAGATCACCTAAGGAAATGGAGTATGGCCTACAGATAGAGCCGGACTTTTATTAAGTCTGAAATTAGAATTAAAATTAGAATTTGGTTTCTAATTAAAATTTATGATGTTATAATTAAAATTAATAGGATTCACTTAGGATTAGAATTTACAAATGCAATCTGCAATTGAGTTGATAAACCAATATTGTTGCAAAATGTAAACAGGAAGCGTAATTAATTATTAAATGTAATTAGAATTTTCGAATTCATAATTAATTATTAAATTAATTTACAGCTTCTAAATCACTAGTTTTGGATTCCTATAATAGTAATTAAAATAATTTTCAACTTACTCATTCCTCATTGTCATTAACATCGAACCCAATTAATCTGTATCCTGATTACTTGTAAACGAAATTCAAAATGTCTGGCCCTCTGGATAATAATTAAGGTTTTACAGTAGTTGTCAAATTATAAGAGCGTTTATGACTCACAAATGGATGCTGTTGCTGCTGGAGGCAGGGATTAAAATTATTTTATTTGAATGAAATTGCAAATTTGCAATTAATTATGACATTCAGTTAACAATTAAAAATTCCTAACAATAGCGCTTATCCATTGATGTGTTTTAAAATCATAAAAGCCATTATAATTGAATTAAATCAAACTCACCATATTATCAAGGTAATGAGGTAATACTGAATTATCTTCTAATAACCCACCACTATTCAACTGGTATCCACACAACGTAAGATTTTAATCAACAGTATATTAAACCACCCTGTGAAATTGTTAAACTGATGATTGGGAATACCATTACACAGCCAGCTTATTGTCATGAATCTGGTTACCACTCACTCTACTGCACATCACCCATGGACTACATCTCCCATCATGCACTGCACTCACACTCTCCCGTCCACCATTACACCAATCACACAGCTGTCACCATTCACTCATCAACCCTAATTGCCTCACCACACCTGCACCTCATTCACTCACTCACATAAAAGCAGCACACAAACACTCACTCACTGCGAAGTCTTGTTTTGCCCTGGCTACATTTCTGAGCGTTCTTCCCCGTATCTGTTATCTCTGTGTGTGACCCCGGACTGCCTGACCTTGGACTTCTGAACCTGTGCCTGTGACCTCGACCCCTGCCTGGTATTGTTTACGTCTCTGCTCTGCCTCCGATATTCCTGTTATGCCCTCTGACCATTGCCTGTGTGATTCTGCCTCTGTCCAATAAATATATATTACTGCACTTGGATCCCCTGCCTTTGACCAGTCTTTACAGAAGACTTCGCCACCTCAGATCCAGCAGCATCATCTCACCTACCCAGCTCAACTATGGACAGCATAAGCCTACTCCTACATCTTCGCCAGGGAGGCCTGACTATGGAAGAGTATGTTCACCAGTTTTGTGAGCTGTCTTACCAGGTACCGTTGTACGACGAGTATCTGTTCAAGGACTTGTTTTATTTCGGACTCACTAGTCAGGTCAAGGCCAGGTTTAACAAATCTTTGTTTTCTGGAAGAGTGTATCATGGGAGTTTGAGGGGCCTTTTGAACTATGCTTTATCGTGTGCTGGCTCTTCCTTCACTGTGGGTGTTCTAGAGCCCGCTCCGTCCCAGGAGCTCGCAGAGTCCGCTCCAGAGGCCGCTCCGTCCCAGGAGCTCGCAGAGTCCGCTCCAGAGGCCGCTCCGTCCCAGGAGCTCGCAGAGTCCGCTCCAGAGGCCGCTCCGTCCCAGGAGCTCGCAGAGTCCGCTCCAGAGGCCGCTCCGTCCCAGGAGCTCGCAGAGTCCGCTCCAGAGGCCGCTCCGTCCCAGGAGCTCGCAGAGTCCGCTCCAGAGGCCGCTCCGTCCCAGGAGCTCGCAGAGTCCGCTCCAGAGGCCGCTCCGTCCCAGGAGCTCGCAGAGTCCGCTCCAGAGGCCGCTCCGTCCCAGGAGCTCGCAGAGTCCGCTCCAGAGGCCGCTCCGTCCCAGGAGCTCGCAGAGTCCGCTCCAGAGCCCGCTCCGTCCCAGGAGCTCGCAGAGTCCGCTCCAGAGCCCGCTCCGTCCCAGGAGCTCGCAGAGTCCGCTCCAGAGCCCGCTCCGTCCCAGGAGCTCGCAGAGTCCGCTCCAGAGCCCGCTCCGTCCCAGGAGCTCGCAGAGTCCGCTCCAGAGCCCGCTCCGTCCCAGGAGCTCGCAGAGTCCGCTCCAGAGCCCGCTCCGTCCCAGGAGCTCGCAGAGTCCGCTCCAGAGCCCGCTCCGTCCCAGGAGTTCGCAGAGTCCGCTCCAGAGGCCGCTCCGATCCAGGAGCTCGCAGAGTTCGCTCCAGAGGCCGCTCCGATCCAGGAGCTCACAGAGTCCGGCACTCCGGGTCCCCTCCTGGTTCCGTCCGTTTCCCCAGAGCCCCTGCTGGCCCTTTCCGGCTCTTCTTCGTCTCCGCTGGTCCCGCCCAGCTCGCCTTCGCCGCTGGTCCGCCCAGCTCTCCTTCGTCTCCGCTGGTCCCGCCCAGCTCTCCTTCGTCTCCGCTGGTCCCGCCCAGCTCTCCTTCGTCTCCGCTGGTCCCGCCCAGCTCTCCTTCGTCTCCGCTGGTCCCGCCCAGCTCTCCTTCGTCTCCGCTGGTCCCGCCCAGCTCTCCTTCCGTCTCCGCTGGTCCCGCCCAGCTCTCCTTCGTCTCCGCTGGTCCCGCTCAGCTCTCCTTCGTCTCCGCTGGTCCCGCCCAGCTCTCCTTCGTCTCCGCTGGTCCCGCCCAGCTCTCCTCCGTCTCCGCTGGTCCCGCCCAGCTCAACAATGCCTCCGCTGGTTCCGTCCAGTTCTACCGAGCGCCCAAGAGAGTCAGAGCCACCTGAGTGCCCAAGAGAGTCAGAGCCGCCCGAGCGCCACCGAGATTTAGCGCTTCCAGAGTGCCCCCTCGAGGTAGTGGAGTTCACCAAGAACTTTCATGGAGGGAGCTCCCCTCCATTGCTCACGGAGACCCCGGACCCGCCATGGCCCATGAGGTCCCCTGATCCATCATGGCTGCCCGAGTCCCCGGATCTACCATGGCCGCTTAAACTTCCTGCCTCGGTTCCTGAAACCAAATGTGCTCTCTCTGCCTCTTGTGTCTCCGTTTCCTCTAGGTCCCAGTCTCGGCCAGGGATCTCTGCTCCGCCCTGGAGGGCGCCTGTCTCGTCTGCTCCGCCCTGGTGGGCGTCTGTCTCGTCTGCTCCGCCCTGGTGGGCGTCTGTCTCGTCTGTTCCTCCCTGGAGGGCGTCTGTCACGTCTGCTCCGCCCTGGTGGGCGTCTGTCTCGTCTGCTCCGCCCTGGAGGGCGCCTGTCATGTCTGCTCCGCCCTGGTGGGCGTCTGTCTCGTCTGCTCCGCCCTGGTGGGCGTCTGTCTCGTCTGCTCCGCCCTGGTGGGCGCCTGATCTGCCAGAGTCACTCCACGTCTCCGTCGACCTGCCAGAGTCACTCCACGTCTCCGTCGACCTGCCAGAGTCACTCCACGTCTCCGTCGACCTGCCAGAGTCACTCCACGTCTCCGTCGACCTGCCAGAGTCACCCCACGTCTCCGTCGACCTGCCAGAGTCACCCCACGTCTCCGTCGACCTGCCAGAGTCACCCCACGTCTCCGTCGACCTGCCAGAGTCACCCCACGTCTCCGTCGACCTGCCAGAGTCACCCCACGTCTCCGTCGACCTGCCAGAGTCACCCCACGTCTCCGTCGACCTGCCAGAGTCACCCCACGTCTCCGTCGACCTGCCAGAGTCACCCCACGTCTCCGTCGACCTGCCAGAGTCACCCCACGTCTCCGCCGACCTGCCAGAGTCACCCCACGTCTCCGCCGACCTGCCAGAGTCACCTCACGTCTCCGCCGACCTGCCAGAGTCACCTCACGTCTCCGCCGACCTGCCAGAGTCACCTCACGTCTCCGCCGACCTGCCAGAGTCACCTCACGTCTCCGCCGACCTGCCAGAGTCACCTCACGTCTCCGCCGACCTGCCAGAGTCACCTCACGTCTCCGCCGACCTGCCAGAGTCACCTCACGTCTCCGCCGACCTGCCAGAGTCACCTCACGTCTCCGCCGACCTGCCAGAGTCACCTCACGTCTCCGCCGACCTGCCAGAGTCACCTCACGTCTCCGCCGACCTGCCAGAGTCACCTCACGTCTCCGTCGACCTGCCAGAGTCACCCCACGTCTCCGTCGACCTGCCAGAGTCACCCCACGTCTCCGCCGACCTGCCAGAGTCACCTCACGTCTCCGCCGACCTGCCAGAGTCACCTCACGTCTCCGCCGACCTGCCAGAGTCACCTCACGTCTCCGCCGACCTGCCAGAGTCACCTCACGTCTCCGCCGACCTGCCAGAGTCACCTCACGTCTCCGCCGACCTGCCAGAGTCACCTCACGTCTCCGCCGACCTGCCAGAGTCACCTCACGTCTCCGCCGACCTGCCAGAGTCACCTCACGTCTCCGCCGACCTGCCAGAGTCACCTCACGTCTCCGCCGACCTGCCAGAGTCACCTCACGTCTCCGCCGACCTGCCAGAGTCACCTCACGTCTCCGCCGACCTGCCAGAGTCACCTCACGTCTCCGCCGACCTGCCAGAGTCACCTCACGTCTCCGCCGACCTGCCAGTGTCACTTCACGTCTCTGCTGTCTCCTCCGCCCCGCCCTGGTGGGCTCCTGCCTCATTGGCCCCACATGGACCTGGCCCTCCATTCCCTCCCCCGGTTCCACCTCCGCTCCACCACCCTCCTGGAGTATGCTTTGTGTAAGCGTCTGGAAGCCGCTCTTTGGGGGGGGGCTCTGTCATGAATCTGGTTACCACTCACTCTACTGCACATCACCCATGGACTACATCTCCCATCATGCACTGCACTCACACTCTCCCGTCCACCATTACACCAATCACACAGCTGTCACCATTCACTCATCAACCCTAATTGCCTCACCACACCTGCACCTCATTCACTCACTCACATAAAAGCAGCACACAAACACTCACTCACTGCGAAGTCTTGTTTTGCCCTGGCTACATTTCTGAGCGTTCTTCCCCGTATCTGTTATCTCTGTGTGTGACCCCGGACTGCCTGACCTTGGACTTCTGAACCTGTGCCTGTGACCTCGACCCCTGCCTGGTATTGTTTACGTCTCTGCTCTGCCTCCGATATTCCTGTTATGCCCTCTGACCATTGCCTGTGTGATTCTGCCTCTGTCCAATAAATATATATTACTGCACTTGGATCCCCTGCCTTTGACCAGTCTTTACACTTATCAACATATGTTAGTCTGTTAACTGGGAAAATAGAGAGAGAGAGCAAACGGAAACTGTGAGTGGTTTTTCACACACACCCACTGCATTCACCTCATCCACGCTGCTATGTGCTAATCGCTAGCCGTAATGCTACCAGCATGGCCTTTGCTACGAGCTAAAACTTCTTTGTTTCAGTTAGCTTGTATCGCGCTAGTGCTATTCATTTACACGTGGCTAAATCTCCACGTGGCTAAACTGGTCGCTATGGCAACTCAGTGCCTGTAGGAAAAAAGGAAAATGTGCTCCAGATTAAACCTTCAGATTAAACAAGCATTGGTCAGATTTGAATCTTTACAACACATAATCTCACTCGTTTAGGGCGAGATAAATTTATCTACGGGTTACTTATAAACCAACAAAGCCTCGGCGGGCTATTATGCGAATATTTGTCTGTTCAGACAGCACACATAAAAAACAAACAATTAAATCGATTGCAAAATTTCTCCCCCTTTTCAAACCGCCTGGTCACTCCTTTGTCTGAGCGCCGTGCGTTTGAATTTTACTCTCTGAAATCAAATATTGGCTGAGAATTACTTAAATAGCTACTTTAAAAATCCTACAGCCTGGGGAGTAACGTGGCTGGGTTTGAAAGTGGAACACGCACTATCCAAAACATTACCACGAAGGCCTTAAGAGAGGGGCAACAAGGAACACGCTCGTTCGCCTCTCCTGCGCTGTATAGCGACTTTTTATTAATTATTTACTGCAGTTTAATTTCTTCTCAACGAGCTCGAGTTAACCGTTACAATCTCTTTCATTCAAAACGCACTGTGTTTCACAAACAAGAATGCAATATCACAAATAACCGTTTGTTTCTCTCTATATTTACTCAATTCTTTTCCGGATAAAGTGAGAAATATTTCTATTGTCTCTGGTTTGATTATAAGATTTAAATCTTTAATGCCCGCATTCTCCACCATTTGTAGTAAACCAGTTGAATATAGAGCTATTGTTTCAGCTCCGGGAATTAGTTATTAAATATTTGATCGTGCTTGATCAAAGTAATATTAATATTTCTTTACAGTTTACACCTTATTAAGTGCTTGTCCAGCAATCACTAAAAGGTACATTCTGTTAATCTCAATTAAAATCTCGCTTACATTCCCCGAGGCCCCGGTAACAATAAACGAGATTAATAATTTCTCAAGTTTGAGCTAGGTTGCGTTATCTTTGGGCAAATAAGGATGAAAATACTTAAAATCACATTCCAGAGACACTTCTTTATAAAATGAAACAAGGTTTATTCGTAATACTGCTATTCTAACATAAATGGATTAACTAATGATACACAGACATACACACACATACGAAAGTTTTGAGGTTAACTGTGGAAAGAATACCATTCTATCTATTTCATAACTTAACTAACCAGGAAAAGATCACGAACAAATCTTTGCTTTGTTACTGCATTCAGATCATATTTACCAGTTCAGTCAGGATTAGGAATGCTTAGTTTGTACTTGCTTATGTTGGTTTTAAGCAGGATGAAGGTCTTGGTTTCGTTTTCCCGCGTGAGTTCAGTTCTTTGTTTCGGGTGTCACGTGGTCGGTTCCACGCGTTGCTCTGGAAACTCTGCTGGCTTGCTTCGCTGTCGCGTGACGTCACTGGGAAAGCTCTCCTCTCCTCTGAAATCGTTGAGTTCGTTATTCTGTGGTGTTACGGCTTTGGCACGGTCTTGGACTTCTTGGGTTGGTTTCGTTGTGAGAGTCCAGCGGGCTGGCTTCCAGGTCAGCCTTGCGCGCGTTGGAGCGCACAGTTACAAGTTCAGGAGCACAAGAGAGTTGCAAGAGAGAGAAGAGAGAGAGCGCGCACTCTCGCGTCGTTTTGAACTGTTCGGTTTTGGACATCGCCCCCATACGGCTGGTCCAATCAGAGTGTCGGTATGGGGCGGAGCCCCGCCCACGTCCAGGCTTGCTGGGGTGGAATTTAAGTTCTGTGGTTTATCTTCACTTTTGGGAAAGATAAACTTATCGATCTTTATACATGTATAATTATTCAGGGTGCTAAAATTTAACGGTCATCAACACAGTTTGTCACATACGCTGCCAGCTTTCTTTAGAGATCAAACACCGCATTTTAACACACACATTACAGTTTATGTCGTCTAAAGCATGATTAAAAATTACCCACGTCGTCCTACATAATTCACATTCACACAAGCATATGAGAGAAAGAGTACAACAATTAATATCCATATGTTTCTTGTGTAGATGAATTATTATTATCATGGAATGAATTTGTCTCTTGGAGAACGTTCCCATTCACATTCCTTTGTTCCATAATAGGAAGAAAACGCGCGCTTTTGCGCTGAGGCGGAGGGGGTTGAGTCGTTAGTGCCTGGAGGAGACGGCACCTTAGGTCAGATGGCCATCTCACTCTCTCCAAAGGGGGGGGGGGTTGAAAAGGGTTGCTGATTCTTTAGCTGCCCCCCTTCTGGTGACTGGTAGAGCCGGTTGAATTCCTGCCGATATACGTTACAGGACCTTAAAATAAAGTGTGTAATAAAGTATTTTCATTAACAGTTTGAATTTTTGTTTTAATTTTTTTCATCTTTAATATAATATTGAAACCAAAAAAGTTTAAATAACATGTAAAGAGTAAGTTTTAATAAAAAACAAAAAGAAAGATACAAATATGTTTGCATAAGTGTATACATGCCTTAACGAATAATTGGTTGAAACAGCTTTTGCTTTTAATACAGCAATTGGATATAAACGATTGAGCCATTCCTAAACATTGCTCTTTTTCTTCTTCTGAAGTCATTCCTTTGTTGACTTTTTAATTAATTAATACTATTTATCTATTTACTTAATTGTTTGTTTGTTTTTTCAGGGTTATTATCATGCTGGGTTACACTTTATGTTGATAGTCCATATTAGACTATAAGTCACATGTCAACTAACTCTCATTAATTTGCATTTTATTTATTAGCGTATTAGTAGACTGTAAAGGCCTGTTCACACCAAGCACGATAGCTATAACGATAACGATAAAGATGTAGTTCTAAAAATCGCTCTCAATGTTAAAGAATAGGAGAGTCCACACTACAGCTATAACGATAAAGGCACAGAGAAATGATATCGCTGGAATCACTTTCAGAATGATTTTTTCCAGCTGATGAACGATACAAACATTGACATCCAATCACAATGATTCCTGCTATAAGGAGCTTGAGAATTTAAAGCGGCAGATGCGCATGCGCTTAGAATAACTGTTCTCTAATATCGTTATCTTTATAGCTTCCTTGATAGTTATCGTTCTTGGTGTGAATGGAGCTTTAGGTTAGGTTAGGGTTAGTAGAATAAGTTGACATGTAGTTGCAAAGTTAATTATAGTTAGAATGTCTGAAGTAGACTATCAAAATAAAGTGTTACCTCGTGTTGAAAGATAAAATTCATCTTCAGTTGTTTAATGGAGGCCTGCAGGTTTTGTGTCTTGTATCTGTGATTCTCAGCTGAAGCGGTCCTATAGCATGATGCTTCAGCAGCATGATTCATGGTGGATACGCTGTTGTTTGGATGATTTCTGTGCCTCATAAAAATATGGCCTAAAAGTTCAACTTGGTTTCACCAGAGCATAAAACATTTTGCCTTTGCGTGTTTGTGTGAGTAATGGTTTCCGTCTGGCCGGCCTCCTCACAGTCCAGACATATGAGGAATACAGCATATTATTGTCTCATGCAGCACATGACCAGAACGTGTCAGATATTCCTGCAGCTCTTCTACTGGCAGCCTCCCTGATCCGTTTTGATCTTGTTTTTACACCAGTTTTTGACAGACGCCCTGTACTTTGGGATGTCACCGTTGCACCCTGTTGTTGATGATGGCCTTCACAGGATCCCGAGGCACATGCAGTGTTTAGGAAAAACGTTTGTACAAGAGCCCTGGATTTCAGCCCGGGCCCCGACTTTTTTATGCCTCTAGGACCACTAGATGGCGAATTTGAATGGGAGGAGCTGGTGTATGTCATATGACATACTTCAGGCCAATTTTCACATTGTGGTGGCTTCCTAACCATCCAGGAACAGGTGGTAAGACGTTCTTTACTCATAAGTTGGAAATAAAATAATTGTCCATGCCAACAATCCGTTTCTTGCTTTGTTCATTTAATGACAGAAATGCAGCTTACAATAAACATATGGATTCATGGTTCAACGGCTATTAGGATATGTTAAGAACCATGTATTCCCGCCACCTGTTACCCTCTCCACACACATACATACACCAGCTCCTCTCATTCAACACCGTCATCTAGTGGTTAAAAAAATACATTTGGCTGTTACACACATCATAGTTTAGACGTGGGCTGGGCTTTCCACAAAGGACCTGAAAAAAGTAATTACCATGAATGTGTCCGGGGGAGATATTTGAATAATTTACGAATAAACTAGTGTTTTCTGAGTCCGTTTCACAAGGATGAAGATGACGATCCTGACACACCATCTCCTCATTAGACGCGCCTTTAGAGAGAAATGCATCTTTATGGATTATGATTACAATGAAATAGTTTTTGTTTTTAATTCATTTATTTTGTTAAGTAGTAATTTAAAGCTTTCTATTGATATATTTATCATGTCTCTGAGGCATGTATTCGTTAAGCTTCGGTTCATTTTTGTGAAGCGCTCCTCTTCAAGACGAGACGGCAGAAAGCGCATCATGTTTGTTTTCCTTATTTTATAAAAGCACAACGTTTTGTTGATAATGTGAGCGCACACAAAGAAAAGTAGACCCTTTACTACTTTAATTTAAAGTCGTGATGATTTGGCAAGGCTAAATTGATCAAACATTGGCTATGATCAGCTCACTGTCTTTCGCTGGCTGTCTAAATTAACTTCATAAAAAAAACGAAACTAAATATAATCATTTTGCCATTACATACAAAACTGAACTATTTTAATAGTTGAAACAGAATTATAATCTGATTTGGGAGAAGGGGGAAAAGAGACGGGCTAATTTGTACCCTTCTGCTGACTGGTAACTCGTCATAATGAGGTTCCCCACATCCTTTGTAATCTCTTTGTGGGATTCAGCAAGAAGTAAAGTAAGTAAGTAAGTACATTTTATTTATATAGCACATTTAAACATAGCAAAGCTATCCAAAGTGCTTAGCAATGTAACATACATTTAAATGAGAAATGAAAAACAGAAAAGAAGCAAACAAGGCATCCAATAAAACATCAATAAAATTGAGATAAAAAAAAAAAATGTTTTCAATCTTGATTTAAAATTGGTAATGGAAGGTGCAAGGCGGCAGTCTATAGGCAGTTGGTTCCACAGACGAGGGGCATTGACTGAAAAGGCTCTGTCACCCTTGGTTTTCAAACGGGAACGAGGGACAGATAGAAGAGCCCTGTCAGTGGATCTTAAATGTCTGGTAGTTGAAGAACTTTAAGATAAGACGGAGCTCGATTGTTAAGAGCTAGGAGAATCTTAAACTGAACTCTAAAATGAACCGGAAGCCAGTGTAGTGAGGCTAAAATTGGTGTGACGTGGTCATATTTCTTTGCCCCAGTCAGCAGCCTTGCAGATGCATTTTGTACCAACTGGAGACGTGAAAGCGATGACTGAGGAAGACCTGAGTACAGAGAACTACAGTAATCTAAACGTGAGGTTATAAAAGCATGGAGAACCTAAGAAGATTCTACAGAAATAGCTGTGTTTTATTCAAGTTAATCAGCATCACTTATATAATGACTGGGTGGCTGTAATTGGTTTTCAGTAAGAGTTTGAATGGGATTGGTTCGTTCCAAACAGAGTATCATGCCTCATTAGAAGGGTGTGCACATATGCAACAAGGTCAGTTTTTTTTGTTGTTATTTTTTTATTCCTTAAAGTCTCTTATGTTTGTAACATAAATTTTTATTTCAGTATCACAGTAAAAATGGAAAAAGAAAATCTGATATTACTTCACATTGATTCCTATTTTAAATCTGAAAAGCATGGCATTTTAACACTTTCTTGTGTGTATTTGCATGGCCGATAGTGTGCTCTGGTGAGTACGGGTGTTCAATCTGCCATCAGAGCACTCTATAAAATTGATAATTATAATACAAGACTGTGACCGATGCCTTTGGAGCTGCTGTCAGTTAAACTAACAAATGTGTTTAATCTCCAATATAATCACCCACTCCTTACATAAGCGCTTAATCAAAACATCGAAAGGCTTGCATTTGACTGCGAAGATGAAAAATCAATGGTGCTGTGCAGGTTACAGTGATTCTCAGTGTGTTACGCAGAACAAACTTCTGTTATGATCATGTGCAGCGCTGTCTGTCAAAATCACATTTTCATTGTTAAGAAGAGCAACCTTTGACATTATGTCAGCTTCTACATTGTAATTAAAAGAAACTGCATGGAAAGGAATTCGATTAGAATTTCAAGCTCTTCACTTCACTCCAGGGAGGCGTGTGGAAGTGGGTTTATTAACCCATATGGGTTTCTGGACCCTTACTGAGGAGCTTGACTGATCTGCTTTTGTCTAACAAAAGTTAATCATATAAAGGCCCTTTCACATCAAACACTAAGAAAAAGGAAAACAAATCACAGATGAATGGGTCGTTCCCCCCCCCCCCCCCCCCCCCACACACACACACACTCACACATACACACACACAAACACATGCACACGCACGCACCCACCCACACACACACATAAACACACACACACACACGCAAACACACACTCACTCATTCACACACACACACACACACACACACACACACACACACACACACACACACACACACACACACACACACTCACACATACACACAAACACATGCACACACACGCGAGCACACATACACACACACACACACACACACACACACACAAATGCAATGTAATTTCAAGATGTGTATCTTAAATACCATGCTCTCATATGTTATCCAGCGAGAACAGTGACTGCATCTAACAAATGCATTCTCTTATTCCTTTGAATTTGTTAAATGTTTTGAAGTCATTATCCTTGCTCATATGAATAAGGTCTTCATCTTCGGGCACATCCCCGTTGTGTGTACTGAGAAGAGGAACGGTCAGGATCTGGTGATTCACCGTGTCAAGTGCATCTCTGGCACCATGATTATTTGGAGGCAGCTCTCAGCAGGGTTTCACTCACTCACAGTTCCGCCGCTCCCTATATGCAGAGTATGCAGTTTGCGTAGGGCACCAACTCCTGGGGGGGCACCGTCTCAGTTGCTAAAAAAAAAAAAAAAAAAAGTGAAGCGCCATTCTTACAATCTCGCTCGTAACCACTCGCACCTCATGTTTGCGGCTGAATACAAATGATCATAATTGATAGACGGCAATACGGCGCTGAGAAAAAAAAGATGATGAAAACGAAGCCGTGCATCACTTTCAGGTAGGCTACATTCACAAACTAGTGAAATGTTTTCGCTGTTGTCGTAGGCTAATAGCTCATTTCACCACCAGCAGCGCTTCTCCGAGTTTCCATGTTCCCTGAAGAAAATTAGCCATGGTTTTAACACGAATAAAACTAAAAACCATGGTTCGTGTAGCCATGTTAACCGCAAATTAACCGTGTTTTTTTTTTACTTCAAATAACAATTTCCAAAGAAGTAGGTCATATTTTTTTTGTGGTTATAAAACAGACCTAAGCCAACAACAGCCTTTAACATGACTTAAAATGCATTATGAGGCACTAATGATTGGTTAATTAAAGCAATAAGCCCCAATAAGCCATGGTTTACAGTCTATTCATAAAACCCCCTTAGCTGTTATAAATTCACTGTAAACCACGGCTTCACTGGGTTTATTGCTTTTATAAAACGGTTATCTCATATACTTAGTAAAGTTTCACTAAATAAAATGGAGCAAATAAGTGTAATGATATGAATTAAAACAGTATTCTTCCACCAAACAATGTAGTTCCTCAGAAATGGTTGTGGTTCCGTTTGTAGTGTAATTTACAACGGCTTGGCTCAACCAATCAGAATCAAGGACCGGAACTATCCATTTTATAATAACAATTATGGTTTCATTGTATAACAATGTAATACAAAATAATAATTGATGTACATTAGATATTATTAAAATGCCTGCAAAGGGAGCCAAAGGCCTGGTAATTGCTGCTGTTACACTTACAGGACAATCATATGCTTGTTTAATATGCTATTGACCCAACATTTAATTTAAATATCCACTTAATCTTACATTTTTGGCCAACTTTTTCTATAGTTGACAAAACTTCTATAATTTCTTCAACAAAAAACACGTGGACATCACAAACCCTTACAAAAAATTAACCATGGTTTTATCGTAGTAAAACTGCTTAATTTTATTTTGCGTGATTTCTGAGTGCTCGAGACCATAAAATCAATCAGACAACTGTATTAATAAAATCAAAGCCATAGGTAACTGTCTAGAGCTACTATTGTAATTTGTAAATAATACAATTTAATTACAATGTATCTGTATATTTTAATATTTTATTAAAGTTCTATTTTGACCCCTATAGTAGGTGTTTTTAGGTTTTGTTTTTTACTTCCATAATATTTGAGAGACGGGGCACAATAATACAACACTGCTTAGGGCACCCATTTGGCCAGCAGCGGCCCTGATCAATCACATAAGAAGACTACAGATTGAAGTTCTAGCTACCTGGAAGTTGCTAAACAAGTTGTGAGCATTTGCCCAATTTCAAAGAGTCCTATACATAATCTACATCCAGCCAACGTGATTTGAAATGAGAGTTGCATATGATTTAGTCCAGAACGAGGCTCATCAGAGTGATTTTATCAGAGCTGCGGGCCGGTCGAGTGAGATATTGCTCAGGGACGCTTATGCAAGTTGGCAGACCATAGTGTCGTTTGGCTTTAATTGGGTTCAGAGGAGGCATTCTAATGTCTGCCTTTGTCTCTCTCCCTGTCTTACCACCCCCATATCACCCAGATGCTGTCGCTCTCTCTCTCTCATAATGGCTTCAGGAAAACGGATAATGTGGACAATGGTTATTTAGCCACATCTTTGCCCCCATGCATCCAAAGTGCTAGACCTGTGTGTGGAGCTGGAGTTTGGAGACTACTCTGAGACTATCATCTGCTCATGCAGATGCGCTGCTCTTGTTCTTTCAACGCTATCCATGTCAGCCTCAGCTACACAGTAATATCTTATCTATCAGTTATGGACTGGATAGAGCAAATCTCTTAAACATTGTTGCACGAAAATGCTGAACCTCGGATGACACCCACAGTCGCATCTGTTTGGATCTGCCTGCCAATGTAATGTAATGCTGCCTTGTTTCTGAACATGAGCTCTGAGGTGCTACTTAGACAGCGTTTTTAATGCATTCGGCACATGCACTCTCAATGCTAAGACTGTTCTGAAAGATATCTTGCTGAGGTCAAATTCTAAGACAGCATCGCACGGATAAGGCAATTGCAAAATCTATTTGTGAAGTACACGCACATAAAAATAGAATACATTTCTATCAAACATTTTTACATTTGTGTTTGGCCGCATTGTGGCTATGGCAACATTTTTGCAAAATGTTCAGTTTTATCTGAAACGGATTAACGTGAATCTGGCATTGTATTATTAGATTGGTTGTTGTATATCTCGTTTGAGCTCGGAAATTCAATTTGTATTTTTTAAATACATTATATCAACCCACATAACAAATATATATATGTGTGACCTTGGAGCACAAAACCAGACATAAGGGTAAAAATTTCGACATTGAGATTTACACATCATCTGAAAGCTGAATAAATAATATTTCCATTGATGTATGGTTTGTTATAATCGGACAATATTTGAAAATCTGGAATCTGAGGGTGCAAAAAAAATTGAAATATTGAGAAAATCATCTTTAAAGTTGTTCAAGTGAAGTTCTCAGCAATGCATATTAATAATCAATAATTAAGTTTTGATATATTTACGGTAGGAAATTTACAAAATATATCCATGGAACATGATTTTTGGCATAAAAAATGTATAATTTTGACCCACACAATGTATTTTTGGCTATTGCTAAAAATATACCTGTGCTGTTTATGACTGCTTTTGTGATCCAGGGTCACATACACACACACACACACACACACACACACACACACACACACACACACACACACACACACACACACACACACACACACACACACACACACACACACACACACACACACAAACACACACACACACAACACACACACACACACACACACACACACACACACACACACACACACACATACACACACAACTAGTTCAGTGCTGTACCAGGTGTGCTACTGAGCAAGTTTACTAGGTCAGGAAATCACAGGTATGAAGCTGGTTATGTGATGCAAACATGAAAATGCATTCGTTTACAAATAAAGCACTATGGTAATAGTATTTCGACCTCATAACATAGTATTATGTGAGGAACCATGAAAAAAAAAATAATAATAATCTGTAATCATAACTTGTATGAAAATGGATAAAAAGCCTTGGTGTTTTTAATGTTAATTTTTGCACAAATGCAGGTAGAGGCATGCTATTCCATTGAGCCTGTTTCAATAGACACTGTACAGCACAAGCAGAGTCCAGTGCATAATATTCTGGATATATGACTGTGCTCCTGACGAACAAACAAGCATCTCCATTTTGGCCACCTCCATTGACAAGCATTTTGAGTCTGTCAGCACTTATTTTCCACATTTCATGCCACATGGACGGAGCGAGAGGATGAGAGAGGCTAATCCACTTTGCTTGGCAGGCCATGAAAAGAATGGGAGGGAGTGACAGAGCCTGTGTAGTCAGTCTATCTGGAGAGATTCGCCTTTGAAAGCCTGAACACAAGACAAGACCCCCCCCCTCAAGGCAGGATTTATTGACATCTGAAACTGTTGTCACCTACGCTTGAAAACTCCATCCGTCACTACGCTGTGGGGGCAAACATTTTTAGCCTATCAAAACGCACCACAAATACCAGTGAGTCACCAGCGTGCGAGGGCTTCTCGAGCTTATCTGCACAACAGAGGCTCCTCAAAACACACCGCTGGGGTTCAACACCCTCGTTCTTTTCCAAGAGACCCCGTTGGGAGGATCTCGCTCATTTTGGAGGTCATCCGGTAACACTGAAGGTCATGTACGTCATGAAATGTCAAAGATGCACTGCTGGTTATTCAACCCTAAAATAAATTCTGTTATGCCTGATAAAAATCAAGCCGGCTTTAGGACAAGCATTGTGACATTTTACTTTCAATACATGTTTTAATGGCTTTCCACTCTTATTCTTAGATATAATCCATGCCCTCGGTTCTTGCTTGTCCACAGGCCAAAACTAAATGAGTCTGCGGCTCTGACACAGACAGATGGCATTAAGGCGAAGGAAGTTTGTCAGTTTCACTTTAGATGTGTCATCCTCAAGAGTGTACATGTATTATGGATTATATAACCAGCGACATTCGCAAGGTTTCGTCTATCCAAACTCAGAAAAGAGTCAACATCCAAATGAAAGCGTAGACAGAAATGTGAGAAATCATAACACAATGGGCTAATATTCAAGCAAGGCGCAGGAGATGTTAGTCTATAAGCACAAGACGTGTGAAGAGAAAACCCAATGAAGCACAGGTACTATAACACACACCTAAGACATCTTCTCTGGGTCATTGTTTTCGCCATAGATTTAACTTTCTTGCATTTATTCGGAAAAAGCATGCTTTGAGAATGTCCATAAGTTACTAATATGTTGATTTACCAAGTGCAGCGACTCTTCTCATAATCTATCACAGCCAGAATTAAAAGAAAGAAATGTTATTTGTGACATTATTTTGTAACATTCTCATTGTTGTAATGCATCTGTATTTACAGTTATAGTAATACAGTAAGTAGCGTAATGAGATTTTACTAATATTTGGCACTGAGTAAAAAGATTGCGTACTTAACTGTCACGCAAATTATTTCACAACGCCAAAACATTAGTACTGTGATATTTTGGTGAGGCTGAACCTGATATTTTCTTCTAGCCGGAGAGACATGTATCTGATTTGCCCCGTGTCTTGCCTGAGTTGATGGCACAGGGGGCCTGACGCAGAACATTTGTGTCAGAGATGTCTCTGCAGCTCAGACTCCATGTGCCCGGCCTATCGCTTCCCATCAGCGCCTCCTCAATTGATGTCTGTCAGCAGTGTGCTGAGCCTGCACTTCCCTCACCCACCAGCGGAGCCAAGGTTAGCGTTCCTCGCGTCATCACGGCTGCAGACGGATCTGTTTACAAATATCACAGACGATTCGATTGCACAAACACACAATCCAGTCCTCAGTGCTTGTTCACAAGTGCATCAAATTACTTTTGAGACCAATAGAATGATATCTGTTTTAGTAAATCATACTGTCTCTTTAATAAAGCCCGCCTTTCTGAAAAGGCTCTGATTGGTCAGAAATGTTGGAAATGTCATGCTTCTTCCCATATTTGCATTTTATCTCCTGCATCATGTACACACTTCTAAATCTATGGTTACTATGGTGTTGGAAGTTTGTACAATGTTTGTTTTTCTTCTCAACATGGCGACATCACCTAGCCAGCTGGCGTTATGTAAGTGTGTGACGTATCATAACGACTGGACTACAAACGAGGCGTTTCAGGCAACTTTTGTTGATTATTTACATGCACAAACAGCTATCACATGCACAAACAGCTATTACATGCACAAACAGCTATCACATGCACAAACAGCTATTACATGCACAAACAGCTATCACATGCACAAACCCCTATCACATGCACAACCAGCTATCACATGCACAAACAGCTATCACATGCACAACCAGCTATCACATGCACAAACCCCTATCACATGCACAAACTGCTATCACATGTACAAACCACTATCACATGCACAAACAGCTATCACATGCACAACCAGCTATCACATGCACAACCAGCTATCACATGCACAACCAGCTATCACATGCACAAACAGCTATCACATGCACAAACAGCTATCACATGCACAACCAGCTATCACATATACAAACAGCTATCACATGCACAAACAGCTATCACATGCACAACCAGCTATCACATGCACAACCAGCTATCACATGCACAACCAGCTATCACATGCACAAACAGCTATCACATGCACAAACAGCTATCACATGCACAACCAGCTATCACATATACAAACAGCTATCACATGCACAAACAGCTATCACATGCACAGACAGCTATTACATGCACAAACAGCTATCACATGCACAAACAGCTATTACATGCACAAACAGCTATCACATGCACAACCAGCTATCACATGCACAAACAGCTATTACATGCACAAACAGCTATCACATGCACAACCAGCTATCACATGCACAAACAGCTATCACATGCACAACCAGCTATCACATATACAAACAGCTATCACATGCACAAACAGCTATCACATGCACAAACAGCTATCACATGCACAGACAGCTATTACATGCACAAACAGCTATCACATGCACAACCAGCTATCACATATACAAACAGCTATCACATGCACAAACAGCTATCACATGCACAAACAGCTATCACATGCACAACCAGCTATCACATATACAAACAGCTATCACATGCACAAACCACTATCACATGCACAAACAGCTATCACATATACAAACAGCTATCACATGCACAAACAGCTATCACATGCACAACCAGCTATCACATGCACAAACAGCTATCACATGCACAAACAGCTATCACATGCACAACCAGCTATCACATGCACAACCAGCTATCACATGCACAGACAGCTATCACATGCACAACCAGCTATCACATGCACAATCAGCTATCACATGCACAGACAGCTATCACATGCACAAACAGCTATTACATGCACAAACAGCTATTACATATACAAACCACTATCACATGCACAAACAGCTATCGAGGTTCAAGGTTTCTTTATTCGTCACATAATAAATTATACAGGGTATAATCAGAAGTGAAATGTAAATCAAATCAGGTCCGCTCAGTGGACAGTGCAAAATAATAAAAATAAAAATTATATAAAAGTAACACAACACAAGAGCATATATATATAGGTAAAAAAAAGAGAAATAAAGAGTAAAATGTGCAGTAGAATAAAAAGTGCAAAACAAATAAGTTCATCCGTAAAACAGAAAAGTTATCAGACGGCGTTACAGCGGTGTCCGGGACCGTCGGCGTGAGCCATGTTTCAGTCAAACAAAGGATGTTACAGTCCCTAATGTCAAGTTGGAAACTAATCCTGGCTCTAAGATCGTCCATCTTATTCTCCAAGGATTGGACATTAGCGAGCAGAATACTCGGTAGAGGAGGACTGTGAGACCTATTTCTCAGTCTGTTACGTATTCCAGCGCGTCTCCCCCGGTGTTTCCTTCGTCTCCTGCGGTTATTCAGGTGGTCATTGTTTAACTCCGTGTTCCGAAGTATCTTCAATGGCCACGCTGGGTCCGTGGATAAAGTGACCTGAATCAGGTTAGTGTAGCGCTGTCCAATGTCCAAAATTGTTCTTTTGTCGTACATAATCATTGCAGACTTTACACGAATAAAGAGAAATAAAAATAGGTAAAAAAAGACACATAAAAGCACACTTCCGAGCGGAGCTAATTCACAGGTGTCTGAACTCAGCAGCACCACCGGAAGCATGCACTATCACATGCACAAACAGCTATCACATGCACAAACAGCTATCACATGCACAAACAGCTATCACATATACAAACAGCTATCACATGCACAAATAGCTATCACATGCACAAACAGCTATCACATGCACAAACAGCTATCACATGCACAACCATCTATTACATGCACAAACAGCTATTACATGCACAATCAGCTATCACATGCACAAACAGCTATCACATGCACAAACAGCTATTACATGCACAATCAGCTATCACATGCACAAATAGCTATCACATGCACAAACAGCTATCACATGCACAAACAGCTATCACATGCACAACCATCTATTACATGCACAAACAGCTATTACATGCACAATCAGCTATCACATGCACAAACAGCTATCACATGCACAAACAGCTATTACATGCACAAACAGCTATCACATGCACAAACAGCTATCACATGCACAAACAGCTATTACATGCACAAACAGCTATCACATGCACAAACAGCTATCACATGCACAAACAGCTATCACATGCACAAACAGCTATCACATGCACAAACAGCTATCACATGCACAACCAGCTATTACATGCACAAACAGCTATTACATGCACAAACAGCTATTACATGCACAAACAGCTATCACATGCACAAACAGCTATCACATGCACAAACAGCTATCACATGCACAAACAGCTATCACATGCACAAACAGCTATTACATGCACAAACAGCTATGCAGTACATTACACGCTAAAATCAAACAGGTGCCCTTTAAGGGGAACTTCAGTGGCAGATTAGGTTTGATTTATCACATTCATCCTGACAGCTGTCATCAGTAAATCTATTGTTGTTAATAGAGAATAGACCAGTTTAATGTTTGCCTTTAGTTTGGGCCTGTCATTGAATAATTTAATTGTGTTGAGAGTTACTGAAATGTTGCTACACAGTCCTGAACAAAAAAAATGTTTTTTATATTAATGGCTTATAATAATTATTGAATTGCTGTCATCATTGACACAGGCAATTTGTATTTAAATACGAGTTATAATTGTCATGAAAATGTATTTTAAACATGCAAAAGCACAGTTTGGGCTCAAATGTCACAATGTCATAAACAAAAAGTGTCCTAAAATGAGCCCCGTTTTCTTTATGCAGAATATAATGGTTGAATTAATTTATGACCCAGGCATTTTCCTGTCAAATACTCATTTTAATGCCTCCTTCATTCATTCATTTTATGTTAAACAAAAAATGGTTGTGCTCCTGGAACAGGCCACTAATAAAATAAAGCATACAATACAGAAACAGATATGATGTGAAACAGTAACTCATGGACTGTATGTGATGTTATGCTCAATGTTTACAGTAATGTTCTGTTATGTCAGAGATTATATCTTATCAAGGAAGGAGGTTATTTAAGGAATACATTATTTTTTTTTCTGTAGTAACCATAGCAAGACATTGTGAATATAGTCGCTGTGCTGTATTTCTGCTTCATGATTCATAACAATATTCACAATATAGCACTGCCTCATATGGCTTATATCTTAATAAAACGCATGCAGTGTTACAATTCCTGACAATATTACAGACTAAACACTAAAGAGTGAAGGTAATCGGTGTGGTCACCTTGTGAAAGCTGCTTTTCTAGTTTGTGTTTGTAATAAAGCGAGGTTTTCATGTTGTATTTCTTTACTGCTCGGAGGCGTTTGCTCCTCTGAACGTTCCTGTAGCTCTCACACATGCTTTACACGATGAATAAATCTCACAAATGTTGACGTCTGAGGCTTTTAACCCAGCGTTTCTCTCCACAGTTCTCAGCAGAGGTTTGCTTCAGTGGGCGTCAGTGGCTTGGTGTTACAGAAAGCAGCACACTTGGCACAAGCCTCTGTGTACTTTGGAGCGGAATACTTGTATTGGGTTTTAAATGAATTGTTTTATTGCCAGAGCTGGCGCTAATGGGTGAATGCTGGGACAGATTCCTGGGTCCAACAACACAACGCCTCTGACATACACAAGCACTTTTAGTAAGTTACTTATTTATCTATTTAGGGTTAAATCTTTACAAGAACCAAATAGACCTGATTAAACTGAACAAAAGTGGAAAACTGCAGCCAGACCTTTAATCACACTAAGCCATATTGTGATTTAAATTCATGGTTTTTATTAATTGTACAGCCTTGCAATTTTAATCTTTAGCTTTTCATCAACTCGAACTCTCTTCAGCTCCCAGAATAATCCCTCTGGGTTCTTGAACCCCTGTTTGGGAGAGCAAATCATCATCATTCACGCACCCCCATGCCATTCCTAAGCTGTGTGAGTTTCTGTCTTCTGTTAAAAAACAAGAAGAAAACTGGGAACCTATCACTTCCATTTTATATTCATCAAAATATATTCCACAGAAGAAAGAAAGTCGCACAGGGTTGGAAAGAGGAGTAAATGACACACTAATCTCTTTATAGGTGAAAGAGCATTTTAAAGTGGGATGAGAGGAAGTATTCAAACCCAAAGTATGGCCAAGTTCTGTCCATCAGCTGCAGGACTTTCAGATCGACACCAGCGCTCAGTGTCATTGTCTTTCAGATGGCTTTATGAGATGCATGTCAGAGATTGTTAGGATCTGTCAGCATTGTAGATGCATGCCATCTTCAGCTGCTGACTCAAACTGACTAGATGTGCGCGGTGGAATATCACTGCACATGGCTGGCGAGTCTGCAGCGATATACATGTGTGTGGTGGGTGGATGTACAGGGAAGTGTTGCTTGTTAGTGTGATTTCCTCTGCGGTACTACAGCGGTGAGTCAGGACCAGAAACATCATAGCGCGTCTCTCTAAAATATGCCTTCTGTTTGGAAAAATGTCCTCTTTTCTGCACAGTCCTAGCATCCTTTGTTTCATAACATCACGTTCAAATGAATACCAGGATCAACTCCAAGATGTAGGTTGTCCTTGCTAAATATAGTCTTGCATCGACAGGACAGTTATTGAGAGGAGATACCAAGATTTCCTTGCGTTCGCTACATAACTATCAGGCCGAACCGTAAATAAGTTCCTGGATTATTTTGATGAGCACTGCCTAAAATATATCCTGAACTTGTTTGTGAAGACAAAGACGCTTTGCAAGTAATCAGATTATTTTAATATGCTGGAAACACTGATCTGTGGAGGCAGTGTGGGTGTTGCTAGGGTGCTGTGAGATGGTTGCTAGGGTGTCCAGTGGCTGTGTGCTTGAGTCTCTGTCGATCTCACTCCAGAAGAGAGTGTATTTCACATGTGTACATCGTGCCATTACAGTCTCCAGGCATGCAATCGAGCTTCAGACCATGACTGCTGAGGACGCTGCTGATGTCAAGACTGTAAATGAACATGTAGTGAACTTTAGGATATCGTTTTATACTTTATCATCAGTTTGCACAGAATAAGCAATATGTAGTAATCAACATAGGTGATTGACTGAACACAAACTATATTTCTGCATGTATTCTGTATGCAATTATGCAACATGAGCATGCATAAATGGGATTATTAGCAGAAATGTATTCAAAATATAATAAATACTAAAATACGAGCTTAACACTATAATGTATTAAAATTCATGGTCATGAATGTCATCTTGCTTGAAAATAGTGTGCAAATATCTTCAAGCCCAGACGCAACAGCCAGCGTTATTTCTCTGGATACGTTATGAAGCATGTCTACTTTCTGATGTCTTAAGTCTTTGATGTTCTGTTGAATCATGTGCATTAAGTTACTGTACAAAAAAAGTTGCATGAAGTGGGGTTAAGCAAATGCAGACCACATATATTCCTATGATGCAGGTTAAATTACACAATACAGTTTTAATGAGAGCGTTTCTATTGTCATCATAGATGAGAATAAATTCTGCATATCATATTAGTATAATGTGTGTTTGTAGTTAAAAGGGGGTTTAAATAGAGGTTTTTAACTTGCGGCTAATTTATATTTGTTGTGCATATAGGCTAACGGTTGTTACTCTGGCAGCCATAGCATTGATAATTAAACATGCATTTAAAATACGGATATATAAAACAAATAATTGAGTGTACATTTTCATCAATTTCTTTATATAATAGGTCATTATAGAGACAGGCTCCCTGGAGTGAGTTTGACTTAAGTGCATTCCTCAAGGTAATGTGTTGTAGAGCATGTCTGACTACTGCAAAGCTCCAGTCGCTGGTTTATGGCCATCTCTAACAACATCTTCTGAGCCAGCGATCTACATCTTTATCTCAGACATCAGCACTGCCTTTCCAATGATTACACACACAGCCTTTTACAGTCGCCTTAAGTGTATCTGTGCAGCGTCCTATCTCTGGACGAATGAACGGGTCAAATAAATCACACTGAATGGGAGAAATCAATAACCAATCTGGGAGATGATTAATTAGGTAGCAGGGAATGAATTTCCCATCTGTCCAGATCCAGGTCAGAGGAGCAGTAGATTTTGGAAGTGCTTGCTGTGTGACTGGAGTTCTCTGATGGACACCCGTAGAACTTTCTCTCTCTCTCTCTCTCTCTCTCTCTCTCTCTCTCTATCTCTCTCATTTGTTAAAGAGGTTAAATAGAAAGAGATTAATCAGTGTCACGGCTCGCTTTCTTTCCTCAGATTCCCTGACTGACTGTCTTAAATAAAGGCCCATTCACACAGAAAATGGTAACTATAAAGATAACTGTATTAGCCTCCACACCAAATCACAAAAACCTGATTATAAATACACATTGCAGTTATGTATTTAGTCTTAATCGTTCATGTCAAAAGTGGCATTTGCATTGGGCTTAACAGTTGCATTTCAGTCAACTGCATTAGTAAACAGCTGAAACATGACCTTCACTTTGTTATTTGCTTTGTGACCCCTTCAGATTTGACTCATTTGGGACTCATGACCCTGATTTTACCTTTTATTTATTTATGTATTCCTCCATTCAAAGATCTCATTAAAGTACATGACCCCACAATAATATACTGTTCAAATACACACTTGAGGAGAAAAACTGTATTCTTACATTTGATTTGATTTGATTAACTTTATTAATCCCAAAGGGAAATTCACATGTCATTCACATATTAAAATTGGGAAATCCAATCCTTTTCAGAAAAGCAATTATTTTTTCAATCTGCAAAAATTAATTGTAAATGTAATAAAAATCTCTTTTTAATTTTCTAAAGCTTGGTACCACCATTACAGTCTTCCAAAGGATTGTGTTTACAGTGCAGAAATCTTGCTTGCATTAATACTTTTTCTTCAATAAATCACAAACTAAATACAGTAGACACAATGTGATCTGGCTATGCCTAGTTCCTCTTCGAAGTGGAATTTTGACACTGTTATGTTGTTGATGCTGTGGGATCGCTTCTGCGTGACCGGTACCTGATGCATCTGTGCAAACACACCAATCGCATTGGGTGATATGAGGTCAGTTAACTTGGCATTGTCACTGTCCATGTCTATGGTCTTCTGTCTGCTCACCACCAGATGTTGCCTTTGCATTATATTGACGTCTGTGATAGCAACGTTACAGAGCCATTCCGAGTTTGCCTAGTTTCTAGTCTTAAGACCATTGCACACTGAGTCCAATAATTTCGCATGCGTTTTTCAGTTTTTTCGTATTTCTCCTCAGCTTTGTGAAGCTTTCAGGTGCTTCTCCCCTCCATCAAAATGCATGCTATGTATGCGAGCACAGAAAACACAGAAAATCGAGCCTGATCCGAATTTCTTTGAATGGATGAAAGTTTCGGAGGCACTGTGCAAACGTGATTGACACAACACGAGGTAGTATTTATTTTTTAATGTGCAAAAATTTCGGACGAAAAATTTTGTCTGTTTTGCTGCCTGCCCCATAACTATTGTATGTCTGGGATTATCATCATTTTTATTGCCTTCTCGGACGTTGTTTGAACCTTGCCTGGACTATTACTGTTCGTAGGATTACCCGTTTGCCTTGCCCTTTGGATGAAATGTACTATCGATTGACCCACGCCTGTTTACTGGACTACTCTTTTGTCTTGCCCTCGATATACCTGTGTGTCATTGTTTGACTCATGCCTGTGTTATGACCAAGTCTTTGAATAAAGTTTTGCAAATGGATCCGCACACTTGCTCTGTTCATTCCATAACAGGCATGGTGCACTAGCACACCTATGTCAAAAAGCTACGTATCTGCTGAGTGTGTGAAATCAGTGTGTGTGTGCTTAGAATCTGACACGGCTTGTAAGTCTTATTCTAAGTATAAGAGATGTGTGACACCATGTTCCCACCATCTCGGGATATGAGTCCCACAAACTGTTTTTTGTTTGGAAATGAGCATGCTTAGTTAGTCCTCGAGGAGGCTCAACTTTGCAGCTTAGGTCCTGAGTTTGCCAAGCCAACACGATGTGTTCATTCTTCCTCAAAGCTCTCAAGGGACTGTTTTGCTAACTTGGCCTATGTTTGTGTTTTGGGAAGCAACCGTCTGTTGTGGAATTTTCACTGTCTCCATTCAGCGCTGCCAGGGTGTGGCATCCATCGCCTCTCATCAGAGGATATCAGGATTATAAAGTTTCAGAAGTAACATGTTCCCCCCAGTGAGCTGTTTTAATGGCACCAAATTAAACAATTCATCCTTTCATATCTAAAGCCCTGGTGCTAAAGCTTTCATTGGCCTGAGGGTAAGCCCCCTTGGGGGAAAAGTGTGTTGAACCACACAATCAAAATGGGTGATCACTCTTCCTTGATGCTCTCAAGGAGCTCTGTGTTCTGGGTTTTAAGAAGCATATGTCTCCGACAGGATTCTGCTAGGGCTGCATGATACATTGCATGCGATATTCATGTGCATCTTGTCAGTAAAGCCGGTTCTGTAATCAGTAGTTCATCTCCATCACATGCATTTACTACACAGAGCCATAGTTCACTGACAAGCTACACAAAACCACGTTCATAATCGCAGACAATATCATCGTTATTATACATTGATATTATGAAATCGTGCTGCGATAATGAAGTTGTTTGCGAAGCTTCTCAGTGAACTACAACTCTGTGTAGTTAATGCTGCTCCATCTGAAAGCACATGCAAATACATTCATGTTTTTACTCCAAACTCACTTCATAAAATCAGTTGAGTGTTTGAAATGAATCCTTCTTTGAGATTATGTGGCTTCTTACAGAGAATATGGCTCGCTATATATTCAGTATTCTAAGCAGTGATAAAGGGATTGCATTATTATTAAACTCAGTCTCATAAACACTTACAAGACCCATTGTCAACTGTAAATATTCTCATCATTGCTGCTCTATGTACAATACCCTGAACTACCCGTCTGCACATCCCTCTTATTCACACTACTATTTATTAAGTCCCAGTACACTGTTTTTCTTTTTTTGTACATCTTATTGTTTTTTGCACATCTTATTGTTTTGTACTTTTTTATTTCATTGCACATTTTACTCTTATTTCTCTTTTTCTTACCATATGTATGCCCTTGTGTTATGTTACTTTATATAATTTGTATTCTTATTATTTTGCACTGTCCACTGAGCGGACCTGATTCGATTTCATTTCACTTCTAATTATACCCTGTATAACTATTATGTGACAAATAAAGAAACCTTGAACCTTGAACCTTATATATTTTATTATAAGAAACATTAGAATGAGTACAACTCAGGTAAACCATATATTGTTGTAGCTGTGTGTTTATTAGTCACGCTGAATCAATGGAAGCAGTTCAATCTTCTGTTTATTCAGCTAGCGCTATAGGGATTTCCTGGGTTTCTTCTGCGGGGTGTATTTGGAGTTTCTCTGGCCTTCCGATGGAGATTTACTACTGATCACAGAACTGTGCTTCACTGACAAGATGCACATGACTTATTGCAAATTTAGCCTAATATTGATTGTGATATCATTGTGATTTATCATGCAGCCCTAGATTCTGCCCTGTCTCTGTTCAGTGTCACTGATCGAGTGTATCATAGGTTCGCTTTTGGGGGCAAAGCATACCATCATCCAGTTCTTCCCCTTGGGTGTATTTAGGACCCTTTTCAGTACACCTTGCCACCTATGGTGTTTTGTGGAACAACAATCTCTGGCAAGTACATGTGGCAGAGGAACGGCTGTGCGGAAGTGGCTTTGTTCGCCTCTAAGGAGTTCCCTCTTGTTCACTGTCACACCTCCAGCTTTGCTAGGGCAGGACAGCACGGTACAGATGTGGGCAAGGCTAAGTCAGTCCAGCCTGAGTCTGATTTTCAGATCTAGTATCTCTCCTGGACGGTTTCCATCCTGAAAGACCTGTCTCAAAGCGAGGCTTGATCTATCACCAAAGTTTTGGAAACTTTAGGTCTGGTTTTAGGGGTACCAGCTCATAGATGGGTTGTCGTAAACACTTCTGAGTTCCAGATCTCCCTCCGTGAGAAGCTGAATGCCCAGAAGTGGCAGCTCTTTATGTCAGGCTGTGAATATCATCACTTGAACCCAGTCCACTGCTCAGTTAGTACATTGCTAGAGTTCTTAAAAGAGCATCTCTCAGCAGGGTTAGGCAGGCTAAGTCCTGCTTGGATTCTGCCCTTGGACTGGTCAAAGTTATTCTGCACCCTAGACTGGATAACATACTGAAGGTGCCTACTGTGACCAGCCAGTTCATTGTAGGTCAAGCATTCTTCCCTCCGACACATCAATCAACAGAGCAAGTGAGGCTTCAGCTATTATGTCCAGTCCGGGCTCTTAGGTTCTGTTTACTGCACAAGTCAGTGAAATTAATCCATCGAATTATCATGCTGCTTTGATGGTCGCAGCAAATGTGCTGTGGTCAGCTATTGCTCTGGCCTGTGAGGTGCATGGAATGGATTCGCCTATAGGTATCAGGGCCCACTCTACTTGGAGTAGCATCTTCCAAGGCATCTAAGAGAGCACCCTTACAATATGTTTGTGCTGAGGAAGGCTGGTCCTCTCTGCACACATTAATTAGATTTTATGATATGAACATGAATTCAACCCCAGGATCCCAGGTAGATAACATGGTTCCATGAGAATCATGTTGCCACACTTTAGGCACGCCTGTAGCATCTTCCTTCAGACAATGAAAATCTGGGATCTCTGCATCGATTTATGGTCTTGCTGGCGTGCCATGCTAGGTCACTTGACCTCACATCAGTCAATAAGATCGGTGTATTTTTTCACTTGTGCTTCAGACAGTGGTCATGCAAAAGAATTCCCATAGCAGCAATGGAATGACGCAGAGTCTCGTTCCCTTCTCGTTACATATGTAACCTGAGACATTCTTTTATGTTTATGAAATTGGAAACTTGAAATTAACTTTTAAAAACTATGAGAAAAACAACCTACAAGACTGCAAATGTTAATGTTCACTCACACTTCTCCTCATGTGAAGAACACAAGAGACACTCACAGCTGATTCCAACAGATCTTGACATTAACATGTTGCTTGATTTAGCTAATATTCTGACAAACATACAACATGCATCTCCTGAATGAATCTAGAATCACTCGATCAAAAGCACAGGTGAGGAAGCCCGCATAAATGAGCGATCTCCTATGTAAGCATATGCATATGAAAAAAAAATGCGATCATCAAATCTAACTGCTTATAAATGAAAACTGCCTAATGTTACAGAGTGTAATGTCGATCCAGGACTGTGCAAGCTTTGGGATACTGATGGAAGCCATCTACTGCATCTTTGCTTTGATCTTCATACTGAATAGGATCCGGATGTAGCATTTGATAAAAATGCAATTTTCTCAGAATTTTTTCTATTTTTTTTTATTAAACATACCTTCACTCAAGTGTTGATAAAAATTCATTTTTTTAACTAGAGGGTCTGTTCTTTATTTTGATGTATTGCATGTTCAGATATTCATACAACAAAATATTCTGTGAGCCAGGAAATGTTACTGAAAATCATCAAAAACGCTGGCGGTGGCTGGTAGCTTTTTTCCAAAAACGCTGGCGGGGAAAGAGTTAATATGTGGCCAAAATGGGACTGTTTTCTATCTTTTTGAAACAGCATTTGCATTGTCTAAAGCCACATAATGAAGTCTGTGAACTCCTGTTGCAGACTCTCACCAGCAAAAAACATCAAAGGCAACAAGCTTGAGTTTTTTAGCTCACCTCAAAAACATTTTTATTCATGGATTTTGTGGATTTTGTTGTGCCATTCCAGCATCAAAGTAGACATCATTTATTAAACTAAATGTATTCAATTTAGTTCCTGGTTTTTGGTGATATTTCTGGGTCAACGCTGGCCTCCTCCATAGTGTCACATGAACGTGATGACATTAGTCTGAGCTGGTGAGATGACAGCTAATTAGATTATTAATGCTGCCCTTTTCTCTCTCAATTAAACCTTACGTGACGTTGAATTATACTGTAAACTCACTGAAATATTTACATGATTATATATAGAGTGTGTGTCAGATGACCCCTCCTCAAAAGCACTGATCAATTTAATAAAAGATGTAAATCAGAGAGGGTTTCAGCTGAAGCATTTGTTAGATATAGCATAACTTCTTACTGTAGATCACAAGGGAGACACAAAGATTAATGAAATTAATGTTATTAACAAAAACATAAAAGGTAACTAAGACAATTATTAAATTAATTCCATGATGGCAATAAAGAGAATAAGATGGATAAATAAAAGTGATGGAGCTACATTTCTTATGGAAAGATATTAATTGACAATCAACTATACAGATACAATCTCTGAAGCAAATTTTAAAAGCCAATATGAAGAGATCATGGAATTAAATTGGCATGGTCAAGAGATGAACCCCGGTGATGGTGTTTGCGAAGGAAAGAAGCTAAATTTGTAAAAAGTGAAGTGACGTGACATGTGGCCAAGTATGGTGACCCATACTCAGAATTTGTGCTCTAATCATTAGGCCACGACTGCCCATTTCTTGTAGAAAGTGTAGGAAATATGTCACCGAAGAGGTCCTCATAGTGTGGAAATATCTGATGAAGACACTTTGGGAGTCAGGCTGACTGGTTCTGCAGAAAGCTCCTCATCAATCAGGAGCACACAGATGAAGGAAGCTTGAAGTGAAAGCCGGCTGGAGAGCTTAAGCTTGTCTCTGGTTGTGTCTGTTAGAGTCTCCACACAGAACTTGGTGGTATCTGTTGTTATCTCACTGGTGGAGCTTTTATCTTTTCCTGACAAGATGGGAATTGCAATTGGCCACCTTTCCGATCCATCAGTGTGATTGGCTGTTGTTGTCAGAGGTATAGCGACAGTATGAACCACCCAGAATTGGAAGTTATTTGCATAGTTTAAGGTCTATAATTACATCTTTAAGGTTTTACCTATGCATTATTCACTCCTTAATTACTTCCAAAGTAACCTAGGCAGTGTTCTGAACACTGAAGATGCTGTCAAGCATGCCTTTGCACTGATGTGTCAAAACAGCTGTCAAACAGCTGTCATTAATCATATAATATTCTCTGAGTATATATTATATAAGCCACATGACCAGGCAAATATCATCATGTCTGCTCTGGTATGTCTATATATCTCAGATTCAGTATCTGTAGAAATGCACCAGTGATTGGATCATTGCACAGCTGAAAACACAGCAGAAGATCACTGTGAAATACAAACAGAAGCCACAAATAACCTCCCTATGCTGATACATACTGTACAGCTCTTCCAATACAAAACACAGTGATGTGCCGTTATAATGGAGATATAAGAACATTCCTGGCACTAAACAGCAGGTATTGTGTTCAAAGGTATGAGCCTCATTAGAATTGATGTCTGGCTTCATTCTGTACACTCCTTTTAGACGCTGCATGAAAAGATAGCTTTTATATCATTTTATTTCACATTCAATATGTCTATCTATATCACTAGATTCAATTCAATTCAATTCAAGATTATTGGTATAGCGGTTTTTACGATACAATCGTTGCAAGGCAACTTCACAGGAAATTAAGTTTCTAAAATAGACCAATCTTAAATTGGTTATTATCTTCCCTTCTCTTTTTGTATTTAGCTGGCATGTAGCATGTACAAATAATTTACTTAGAATCATTCTCTTCAATCAGTGGATAAATGGAGCATAACAAAGGCAAATTACTGCCTACTTTTGCATGATCTCTAGAGACCAGAGAATCAAACACAGGCTTAACCAAACCACACCGCTGGCGTTAGCGTGCGCAGAACCTGATTTTACCAAGGAACAACATTGTTATTAACCAATCAGATTTGAAGAACAAGTTTATATTTTTTGTGAAGTTTAGGCTTACAATCAGTGTTTGTTGCTTGTACAGCAGTGTCATTAATCTATAATTTCCTCTGATTTTAGAGATTACTCGTGGTTAAGTTTAGGTTTAAGTGTAGGGAAATGGTCAAGATTAAATTTTTGGATTAAAATGTTGTTCCAGGGTCAACAATACATGTTGACCCAGGAACACATCTAACTCAGCAAAATCAGGACGTGCGTTAGCATGCTGTCCTTGTGTTTATAGACAGACCGTGCCTCTTGTGTTTGCATTTACACATAAATGGAAGATACAATCTAACTGTTAGGGCTGTGTTCTCTGTGTTTTGTGTTTCCCCTCCTCTCGTGCCCATATTTGGTCAGTTCCTGTTCCTGTCGTCATTTGTAATTATCAGTTCCCAGCCCTGTGTCTTTAGTTGATTAGTCCCCAGCCCTGTGTTATTAATTATCTTGTTTGCTCCTTCATTTCCTTCCCTTTATAAGTCCTCAGTGTTCCCAGTGTCTTTGTCGAGTATTAACGTCATTCCTGTGTGTTCATGTCTCCCGCGATCTCCGTGTTTGTAAATAAAGTGTTTGAACGAAGTTCCACGTCTCCTCGTTCCTGGATCCCCCCGTACAACGTGACAGAATACTCGACCACAACAACTCATCTTCCTTCACAGCGATGAAGTTCACCGGCGTCTGCAGCTCACCGAGCCCGGCGTTTGCGGGAAGTCTGCCGCTGTCCGCGGCTAGCACGAGCCCGTCACCGTTCGCGGCACACGTAAGCCCACTGGTGTCTCTGCTGGCTCTGTCCAGCTCAGCTTTATCTCCGCTGGTCCCATCCAGCTCGTCTTTGTCTCCGCTGGTCCCATCCAGCTAACATTCATCTTCGCTGGTCCCGCCTAGCTTGCCGCCGTCTCCGCTGGCTCGGTCCATTTCAGCGCTTCCCGAGCGCCCTCCAGTGCCTGCACCTCGCCAGTGCCCTCCAGTGCCTGCACCTCACCAGTGCCCTCCAGTGCCTGCACCTCGCCAGTGCCCTCCAGTGCCTGCACCTCGCCAGTGCCCTCCAGTGCCTGCTCCTTGCCAGCGCCCTCCAGTGCCGGCTCCTCGTAAGTGCTCACCGATGCCTCCGCTGGTTCCGTCCAGCTCATCGATGCCTCCGCTGGTTCCGTCCAGCTCTTCAGAGCGCCCACGTGAGCCGACAGGTTCCGCTCCGGTCCGGGAGCCCACGCACTCCGCTCCGTTCCGGGAGCCCACGCACTCCGTTCCGTTCCGGGAGCCCACGCATTCCGCTCCGGTTCGGGAGCCCACGCATTCCGCTCCGTTCCGGGAGCCCACGGATTCCGCTCCGTTCCGGGAGCCCACTGATTCCGCTCCAGTCCGGGAGCCCACTGATTCCGCTCCGGTCCGGGAGCCCACTGATTCCGCTCCGTTCCGGGAGCCCACATACTCCGCTCCGTTCCGGGAGCCCACGCACTCCGCTCCGTTTCGGGAGCCCCTGCTAGTCCCGTCCAGCTCTCCAGAGCCCCTGCTGGTCCCGTCCAGCTCTCCAGAGCCCCTGCTGGTCCCGTCCAGCTCTCCAGAACCCCTGCTGGTTCCGTCCAGCTCTCCAGAGCCCCTGCTGGTCCCGTCCAGCTCTCCAGAGCCCCTGCTGGCTCCGTCCAGCTCTCCAGAGCCCCTGCTGGTTCCGTCCAGCTCTCCAGAGCCCCTGCTGGCCCCGTCCAGCTCTCCAGAGCCCCTGCTGGCCCCGTCCAGCTCTCCAGAGCCCCTGCTGGCCCCGTCCAGCTCTCCAGAGCCCCGGCCGGCTCAGTCCAGCTCTCCAGAGCTCCTGCCGGTTCCGTCCAGCTCTCCAGAGCCCCTGCTGGCCCCGTCCAGCTCTCCAGAGCCCCTGTTGGTTCCGTCCGGCTCCCCAGAGCCCCTGCTGGCCCCGTCCAGCTCCCCAGAGCCCCTGCTGGTTCCGTCCGGCTCTCCAGAGCCCCTGCCGGCTCCGTCTGGCTCTCCAGAGCCCCTGCCGGCTCCGTCCGGCTCTCCAGAGTACCTGCTGGGGAATTTCCCCAAGAAAATTTTGGGGGGGGACTACCCGCCATGGCCTCCCATGCTCCCCGCTCCGCCATGGCCTACCGAGTCCCCGGATCCACCATGGCCTCCTGAGTCCCCTGACCCACCAAGGCTTCCTGAGTCCCCGGATCCACCATGCCGCCCGAGCACCCCGCTCCGCCATGGCCTCCTCAGTTCCCTGACCCGCCATGGCCTCCTGAGTCTCCTGACCCGCCATGGCTGCCTGAGCTCCCCGCTCCGCCATGGGTCCCGGAACGGGCACCGCCCTGGAGGCCACCTGTCCGGTCTCCAAGTCCTTGAGGCCTCCAGAGCGCCCACCCCCCCTCCCCTTTCGATGTCATATGGCGCGGGACGCGCCTATTGGAAGGGGGGGGGGGGGTAATGTCAGGGCTGTGTTCTCTGTGTCTTGTGTTTCCCCTCCTCTCGTGCCCATATTTGGTAAGTTCCTGTTCCTGTCGTCATTTGTAATTATCAGTTCCCAGCCCTGTCTCTTTAGTTGATTAGTCCCCAGCCCTGTGTTATTAATTATCTTGTTTGCTCCTTCATTTCCTTCCCTTTATAAGTCCTCAGTGTTCCCAGTGTCTTTGTCGAGTATTAACGTCATTCCTGTGTGTTCATGTCTCCCGCGATCTCCGTGTTTGTAAATAAAGTGTTTGAACGAAGTTCCACGTCTCCTCGTTCCTGGATCCCCCCGTACAACGTGACACTAACAGAGGTCTTTGAGAAGGACTAGACAGTTTTGGTTTGTGGGTGTGGGTGTGCTTGGAGTATTTATGTATATTAAGTATAATTGTGTTTCCTTCACTGATTATTCAAAATATGAAGCAGTTTCCATTTTAAAGCAGTAAGATGTCCAGAAACTCTACCGTCTCTATTACTGTTGCTCATGTTTGGGGACTTGAGCAGTCCTCTAACATTGTATGTCCGTCCCTGACATGCTGGATGTTGGGTTTCCATGTGTTATGGGTTCGTTTCATTGACGTAATGGGTTTATACTGTACAGACTGTATTTGCTATCACCCTACACCTAAACCTACCCCTCACCAAGTGGATGCTGCACACTGGTGGTGGTTGAGGAGAGACCCCCCACCCCACATGATTGTAAAGTGCTTTGGGTGTACAACAATACACAATAAAGCGCTATATAAATGCATCATTCATTTACTCAAAACTACAGCCATTTTTAGATTCTCAAAACACAAAAACTGACCAAATGTATTATTTATACTGACCAAACGATATTTTCTATCCACTAACACAACCATAACCCTAAGCCTATCCTTTACAGAAAACCTGTTTACTTTGATATACTTTCAGATAAACATAATTTACTATTTTTAATCATTTAAAATGGCCGGTCCCCACAATGTCAAACATTTACGGTTTTACTTTCCTTGTGGGGACATTTGGTACACACACACACACACACACACACACACACACATGCACTTATGCACACACACACACAGAACATAAATGTCAATACAAAATGCCTTGAGGAAACCTTGACAATAAACGTCAAATGGTATCTGGAATCATCTGAATCGCTTGTTTTATTTGATATATATAACATGCACTAATCTTAACACACACACACACACACACACACACACACACACACACACACACACACACACACACACACATATATATATAGTGGTCTAGTGGTGCCTGGAGGAGTGGGTATATTCCTAATTTATGCCCCGGTGTTTTTTAAAGCGACCCAGCAAAGCATGAACACCCTGTGTTTTAAACAGTGACGTGTAAAACAAGTCTTGTATATTTAGTGCATGCCAAAATGGGCCAGTAGTATTTGCATATTGTCACTTAACTTCTGCTACTTGACTTCTTGGAGTAAAGATCATTATGAAATAAAAATTTGCCACAGAAGTGACTGATTTTGCAATAATTCAATTTTTTTTAATAAACTGAGCAGTTAACATTTTGTCAGAACCTGTAGTAGATTATAAGCTATTTTGTTTAGTTGTCTGTTTGTAGGAGAAGCATGATATATATTTGAAAAAAAAATTATGACCCCATTTATCCAGATTTTATCCCCCCTCCCCCATCCCCACCAGCCTTTTAATATAAATAAGCACCAGTGAAGCTGCGATATCAAACAGGACCACAGGGAGACACTTACTGTACATGCTACTATACGGATCCATTCAGATTAACTAGACCAGCGCATAATCTAAAACGCCTTCAGTCACCGCATCCAGTAAAACACTCGTGCTTTTAAACCAAATACACGCTCAAAATAATAATGAACTGACATTTTGACTCAAATCTCCACAATCGCTGATGAAATCGGTTGGGTTTTCTCTGAATTAGAGCTGTTTTGAACTTACTGTTTGAATGCATTCGTTTACTGGATTCTTGGACTGAAATGTTTACAGGAGTTTACCATTTTCTAAGCTATTGCTTTCATTCTAATGTGCTGATTCAAATTCATAATCAATAATTAACTATTATTTTACCATGCTGTCGCACATGAACAGGCAGCATCTCTGTCACTGTCGGCAATCGGCATCCTCTCTGAAGACGGGGCGGGCGCGTACGCACAATCATCAAACATATTTTAAAGGAAGCTGGCGCCATGGTCCTGACCACATCACTTAATTTACTGAGTGTTTTTAGGGAATATTTGTATTATTTTTATTTACGTGCGATTGGATTAGCTATTCATGTGGTGGACTGTCATGCTTTTGCCTAATGCAGGACACTACACTACTGAATGATGCACATCGGGGGGGATTTAGAAGTGTGTATATGGAATGCCGACTGATAAAGAAGTGGGTATACACTGTATACCTGCGTATACCCTCCACTACACCACTGTATATATACTGTATACACATACATACATGCACACACACAGATATAGGTCACATTATTCATTCATACATGTGCTACAGTAGATGTGTTCACACAGAGGTTTGTTGGGCATTTACAGTAGTTCAGTAATGGTCAAAGCTGAAGCTCTCGGTCTAGAGGGGAAAAGTCACAGTTTTCCACTGAGCCGCTGGATTCTGCCTCACACAGACAGTGCAGATCGCCTCTAGGTCACGCTATTATCAGCCAAACACAAACTGGCTTTGAAATGTGAACTTTGCATCAATGAGAAATCAGTGTGCTATACATTTCAGCTCAAACAGACTAATGTGGCTGATATATTTGGGATGGACTAAGGGTCTGTTGTTCATGCTGCAGCCGTTGTGTGAGGAGAACGGCCCGTGAGCTGCTGTCATCCTGCCCTTGCCTTCAACCAACCACTGTCCTTCTGATAGACACAATCACACGCAGTTCCCATAAAATAAAACCATCCGCTGAATGACAGCCTGTCCATGTGCAATATTAACAGCTACTTGCATAATTAATAGCTAATGAACAGAAATGAAAGCATCACCGGAGTAATTTCTTTGAATAGCAAAGACATACAGGTGATTTTGACACAGACATACATTTTAAGGCTGGTATAATGTTGGTAGAGGATATTTGGAGGGTTTCAAGGGTGATGAAGATATGTGTTTGCACACCCATGATCATGTTAATATGTTCCAGCAGAGGTTGTATGGGTCATAGGGTCAGGTTCAGATAAATCACAAAGACATGAGCTGATTTCTGTTAGGGCACTAGTGCTGACGGTAGTGTGTTACTTATGACTTTAATAATGAGGTTTGAGTCCGACTGGATCATCAGCTAAACCCATTCCCTGCACTGTTATACATCTAAACCCAAAACCATTTTTTTGTTATTCATTTAATTACATAATTCCCAAATCCAACAGTGAATTGAAACTGTCCTTTATAATGCAAACTTTTGGATTGGACACTTTATAGCTAAAACAAAATATGTGTAAATTCAAATATCATAACAATCAAGCACAATTTTTGTTGCAGGTCATTTCTGAATAATCAGCCCAAACTGCCACGAGTCATTTCTACTTATTATATATTGTCTGTTATTCTGTTTGTAATCGATCATGTCAGAGCTGTTGATAGTGACAGCAGATCTAGTGGAATACAGTTGTGTGTTACTAAAGAACTGAAACACCTTCAACACGTCCGATACTTGACACTGAATCTATATATATGTATACTAAAGTTATCTTTTGTTTTTCATTTTTGCCTTTTTAGCTAGAGATATTTAGCAGGGCATATATAAAACTGTATTTGAATTAAAGACAGATTTGCACATAAACTCCTTGCGTGATAGCATAAGAGGATTGAGGATAATGCGAAAGGCGGCGGTTCTGATGGAGGATTCTGTGGCCGTCCCGCAGGCGAACGGAAGGTCACCCCTCTGCTGAGTCAGGCTTTGAGATCGGCTCTCTGGGTATTATCTGGGCTTTCCCAGCACACATAAATTCGGCATGAGCTGACAGTCATTAATGCCGGGCTGGTCAGATGGGCAGGAGTGTGGTCGGAAGAAAAGTGATGTGTCAGCTTCAAAACTTCACACTTCAAACATCAAACGCATCTCCAGCGCAGTCCTGCAACATGCATTCACACTGGCACAGAAGCATGCGCAAAACTGACACGAAGTGCAATCTCAGCATCATGATTTAAAACACTGGTTTAAAAAGATCGGGTCAGAATGAAAACATTATCAAATCAACATTAAAAAGCCACAAGAAAACATCTGAATGTGTCATTTGGACATTTGGGAATACATTGTGATTACTGTCTGTTAAGAAATTGTTAGGAAAATGTATAGAGATAGGAGTGTGTTTAGTGGCTCATGATAATTATACAATAATAAATATACAATAATAGTATATTGCAACTCACATGATTGTCAGGTATCGATACAAACATATTTATCATTGTATTTCTACGTAATACTCAATAATGTTAACAATTTACTTTAATGTTTTGGTGTGTACTGTATTATACAGAATAAACACCACATCCATTGTGGATCTCTAGTTTGCATTTCTGTAATGTAAGGGGTGTGGATCCAAATGCAGCTTTATTTAATAAAACTTAGTCAGACAGGCCGGGTCAGTATCAGCAAACAGAGTAATCCAAGGAAATCCAAAAGAGTAATCCACAGAGCAGGCAAAGTTCAGGGCAGGCAGCAAACAATCATGAAACAGTCCAAGATCAAAACACAAAGGAAAAGCAAGGCAAGGCAAGTAAACATGAAAGACTAAGAAACATTACAGGCTAACAATCAACAGCGATGTGAAAGTGTGTGTGTGTGTGCCATTCTTATTGTGAGACTAATGAGCTAATGAGAGACAGGTGATAGCAATTGATAATAAGTGCAAATGAGTCCAAGCAAGGGATTATGGGAAATGGAGTCCTGGGTGAATGGAAAGAGTCAGGAATGGAGTGCCCACTGGTGCAGTCATGAGCACTGCAGTTAGTGATCGTGACAATTATTGTTGTTATGAATCTCGGCTCTTTCATAGATCGCTGCTGAGCCAATAGATGTCAGAGTTAACCAAACCTGAACCCACACAAAAACCCTATACACAGGCAAAATGTAACAAAATAGAAACAGTGATCGCAGGTGGATTATTTTGAATAAAAGACAATACAAATATTTCACCTTTGTAACAAACATTATAGTAATTAATTACTAATAATGAATGCTCAATATGTCTTCATGTCTTCATTGGTGGATTGTTGCTGTAGTTTGTGTTTACCACCTGCTGGCTTCTCCTCTTCCTCATCTAGCTGGATCCCTCTTTTCTTTACTGAATATATCTTGAAATGAGATTCTTTCCTCAACGCTCCTGGAACAGACCGTGACATACACACTGAGTCTAGTGCTGTCATTTTAAAGTATGCATTGGGCCAGGTAAAACTCGGATCAAATATACAATTATTTTAATGAACCAAGCAAATCTCCAACTGAAATCGAATGGCATTGATTGCCATGCTTATCATTTATGGAAGACAGACTTTTTACTTAAAACTGAATAATTACTGCAATGTCTTCACAACCAGATATATGCTTTTAAATTATAAACTGAAGTGAGGACTTACACTATTAATGCTTTTCTGTTGCTATTCCAGAATATTAAGAATAGTATCAGTAATGCACGGATTCAGCCTTCCACATATTCTGTAGCTCATGAAAACACTAAATTGCACCTTATTACTGCATTTGGAAGTGCATTTTGTGAATCAAAGCTGTTCTCTGGGGTCCTTAACGCTCCACAGATTCCCTAGTTTCAATGAAAATATCATGCATATCTCATTAAATGCTGAAACTCTTCGGTTGCATTGTCGACAAGTTAATATTTCGTAAAATTTTGGAGAGGTTTCTTTAACCACCTGCAAACAAACTGTGATTCTAATTGAATTACATAAATTGCTAAATGGCATATTTTGGCTTCAAAACAGTGACATGTTCTAAAAAGCGGCTACATTTTGCTCCTGCTGTACAGGAATTGTGGTACTTAAATGTTTTTATATTTGATCATTGTTTTGGGGTTTATGAATGGCCTTTGCATGCATGTGAGGACCAGTTTGGGCAAACACACATTTTGAAAGGATCCCAGAATCCATTGTTACTGGAGATATATCTATAAACCTTCCTTTGTCATTCAGCTTCTGAATTTATGCCAGTTTATCTGTAACTCAATAACAATAATCACAAAATTCCAGGAATATGCCAAACTATACAAAGAGCTCTCATTTTCTGAGAGAGTTTGTATTTATTTTGTCTCTTTTAGGGCGAATCTATTTTTGGGTCACACATATGCATTTCCCAAAGCATAGTACAGGCTCTCATGCATGATGGGTAATTATCTCGGGGCAAAAAAATAGACCTTGACATCTCACTCTGATCTGAAGAATACTTTATAGTGATCTCCACGCACTTGCACACGCACACACGCACACACGCGCACACACACACGCACACACACACAAACACGCACACACACACGCACACACACACGCACACACACACGCACACACGGTTTGAGCAAAGGACAATTATACTTAATTACTTATTCCAAATGTTTAATTCACATGAATTTATTTATTTGATGGTGTCTTTGATTATAGTTGAATTTAACAGCTATTATTGATGTGTATCACACAATAATCTTTTATTTAAACTTCCTTGAAGATTGTGATTGACTTGTGGTTAGTGCTTGTGCTTATATATGCTAAACCACAGTACCACATTGATTGTGACACATACCCTTTACTATTGCCATTGAAATTCACCACTGATTCATCATCTCCATCATTCATCATTCGAATAAACAGGAGCTAGCCTCTGACTGAAATGTACATAAATAATACATCACATTAAAGAAGTCAAATGAGAGCCCATAACTGAAAAATATTTCAAAAATGATACAGTGGAATACATCAGACTTTCACACCATTTTCCAAATGCACTATTCACACTTCTTGCAAAAAACTGCTTTGCATTGATGCATTGACCTCCTTCTGTCGTAAGGTCATCTTATTATGTTGAAAATATGTTCAGGTTTTCCTCTCTGTGTCAGAAGATCTTGTCTCATAGATGCTTCAGAGAGCGTTGAAGAGAATCAGTAAGGCTCGTTTGCAGAGATTCTTCTCGCGTGCAGTTCAGCTCAAGACATCTGTTATAGCTTTGAGAAACACCTCCAGCTACATGACGGCCATCGCAGCGTTTGTGCTCAGTTTTCAGATCAGATTCACGTATGTCTAAGACAGAACTGTCCTCAAAGCATCGCATTCATATGCAGCTGAAATCCAAACTTGTCAGACATTTGCACAGCATTTCTACTAAAAGTACGGATTTAAAAAAAGCTGCGTGGTGCATTATTTTTCAACAATTCAATTTTAGTAAATAATTATTTTCTTCACGTCTATTACCAATGCCATCTCATCAGAAAACAGAACAAATTACAAATTGGCAGTTTCAAATGAATGCATTTGGATTTGATTTGTACAAAATTGCATGATGTGGATAATAATGTAAAGCCTCTGTCGCTGTGAGCGGGTAATGTGAGGGCAATCGACTCTAGTCATGACCAGCTTCTCAAGCATGTCCTGGAGCTGATTGGTGGAGTCCCTCGTTTACTTGGCATAGGAACTCAGGTCAGTACAATTACTGAGAAATATTTCAAGGAATATTTCATGTGAAGATGGAGAAAAGCCAACCTGCTGCGGAGAACATAAGATTATAGCTGGCAATGGCTTTGACATGTGGTATGTCACCAGAGTGTGGCTGCAGGGACATAATAAGCATATGAAGGCAGCCGGGTCATGCTGAGCTCGATGCCACCCTGTGTGACAGAAGAGAGGTAGTGATGGGAAGTTTGGATCATTTTACCAAATCAGACCTTTGAGTCTCGTTCAGCAATATGAACGAATCTTTTTTGAGTCATTTCGTTCATTTTAGCAAAACATAATTAAAATGTTACGTGTTGCATCCCTAACACACATCTACTACTTATGCAAACGTTGATCACACTACAAACAATACAAAATTATAATGGTATAAGAAACATAAAAGATTAGTTCATTGTTTACCTGGGTCTTCAGTCTATGATTAGCTCACCTCACCTCTTATCTGACAAGTCTTCGGGTTTGAGTCGTGCGTTCATCATGTGACAGCACCATAAACTTTAACTAATGCAGTCAGCGCCAGAAAGAAAATGGATTTGTTCATCTTTCGAGTTTTTCGTTCTTTTGTCACGTGACTTGACAGCATTGGATAGAGAAAATATTATTATTATTATTATTATTACAATTATTATGTACTCTTACAGTTACGTGATGCGTTTCTGGCTCAGACTGCATAGTTTAAGTTTACGGGGCTGTCACGTGATGAACGAACGACTCAAAAAACCTGAAAACTCGAAACAGGTGAACTACTTGAATAATTTCAGTACAGAACCTATTGGATGTTGCGCATGAGCGAATGAATGAATCACTCCCCGAGATGACTCGTTCTTTCCGAGTCACATTAAAGCTTTGTTCAAAATGAACGAATCGTTCAAGAAAGACCAATCACTAGAGAGAGACTCCAGGAGCTGACTGCTGCATGGCTATCTGCACATACCTGCTTCATCAGCTGCCAATGGAAAGGCCAAAGGATTAATCCCTTTACTGTTCACTAAGTCTGTTGTTAGAGCAGGGAAACTAACCTTACCAGATGGCCTTGTTGTCCTTCCTTCTCTTGAGTCCATCGAGAAAATATTGATTCCTGCACAGGCTGTAAATCTCTGCAGAAGATATCTGGTTGCAGCCCCAAAGTCTACCTGGTCTCATGGCATAAACGTACCTGGGTGCACTTTTTAGCGAGACATGAAATACTAATAACCAATAAGTACATATCACTGCAGTTTCCAAAAGAAATGAACACTAAAGGCAGTAAACGACTCATTTTATTCTCCGACGCCTTTTATTCCTTTTCTCACAAATTTACAGAGTTTCTATTAAAGTGTCACTATTATGCCTTTTCGAATATTACCTTTCATGCAGTGTGTCATGTAGCTGTATGTGAACATAAACTATCTGTAAAGCTGTGAAGCCGACAGTGCACGATAAATAAAGTTATTGTCTATAAAAAGACAATAGCTCGCAATCGCCTAAACGAGTCGTCAGGAATTCTAATATTATTCTGTTACGGCACGAAGTAACACATTCACATAATGTCCGCCCATGGCTGTCATTCGCGCTGTAGACCAATCAGAAAGGGCTGCGCCATCTGACCAATCACAGCAGTGAAAGGCGGGGTTTAGAGAGAGACTGATCCTTCGAACTGCTTCGCACGAGTCGTTTAGGAATCATTTAGAAATGAGGTAAAACTAAAGCTATTTTTTGAGAATACTAAAGTGTTTTTTGACCTTGGATGCATGTAAAACTGTTTTAGGACACTCATAAAGCAATATTAGCAACCTTAAAAATGGCATAATAGGGGCACTTTAATAAAGCGTAATTTTCACACTATTGCTTGAAGAATATCATGTTATGACTTCAAAACATATTATTATGTTTGGAAATGTGAAAACTGATGCTTTTGAATGTTAGAATCACACATATCCAGCTTCATATCAATGGGTTTTCATAGCTTTGTTCGGTAGCTCACAGAGAACAGAGACGTACTTGAATCGAATCCTGTGTAACTACAGTTCGGCAAAACAGTTCAAATCTGCATTTAAGGACATTCAAATAGTACGGTTGCATCAAAAAATTTGTTTTTATATCAGTTTTGCATTTGTCAACACTATCGGGTAGGTTTAGGGTTGGGTTTAGGGCATATTTCCAACACGATAGAGCACAAATTTTTAGCAACGGTCCCCGGATATTTTAATTCTGAACCGCTGCAATACATACCTGAAGCAACGTAATAAAAACACAGCAATACGTACCTATATCAACGTAATAAAAACATGCCAGGGTTCATGTATTGAACCTGTGTTTTAGCACCACTCAGTGGACATTTCTCTATGAAACTGTGGTGAAACGTGCAGTAAGGTACATAAAAACGGTGTGGCTAAAAAGTGCCCCCAGGTACATTTATGACTTGACACCAGGTTGCCCAAAGTAGGCTTGGAGTCAGTAAATCCAAATTAGTGTTGTGAACTTCCAGATGTGCAAATAATCAAATTCTGTGCAGATAATCAACATAAAATGATTTTTTTTTTTTGTCTAATGCAGACAACAATATTTTTCAAATCAATTTGGTGACATACAATATATTCACGTACTCGCATACCTGTAGAAGAGCCTAACTCTATGGGCGCTACTCTCAATTTCTGAAAGAAAACATACAGTAAGCAAAAGCACACAAATCCTGAAAGACTCATATAATCCAACCACCCTGTATTGTCCCTGTCAAAGCAGTGGACTTACATCAGAGAGTCTGAGAGGTCACTTACATTTATTCATTTAGCAGGTGTGTTTATCCAAAGTTACCTTATATGTAAAATACAGCAAGTGATCCATCTTGAGGAAGCAATAACACATGAAGTGTTAACAATACAAACTAATGAAGTGAAGGTTCTGATTGTAACAAAACGTGAGTCATGGGGATCCATTTACAAGGCTTTATTAGAAGGCGTGGTTATGAAACAAGCATTGGTCGGTACACAGCAAACAGACATAGACGAAGCAAGACAAAGGGTAATCCCATGGCAAGCGTAGGTCTGCGATCGGTGAACAATATCCAACATGGCAAGGCAGAGAGATAATCCAGGTACACAAGCAATAATCCAAATGAGGTGCAAACAAAGTCCGAACGGCAAAGGGGTAATCCAGGAAACACGGGCAGGTATCAAACACGAGAAAACTAGCAAGGCAAGACAACTGCATGGGCTCCGTAGAGCAGCCATCGCTAGGATATACGCTATACAATACTCGGCAGAGAGGAAGAGGAAGTCCATGGTTTATGTAGGGTGTGTGATCAGTGCAATCAGCTGTGTGTGTCGTCAGTGCAATGGCTGATGGGAATTGTAGTCTGAGGTGGCGTGCAACAGTTAGTGTAGTGCAAGAGTCCATGTGGTGAGCGAGTGACCTCTGGTGGTGAGTTAATGGAAGTTCATAGACCAGATTCATGACACTGACGGTCAGACGATTCTGATAATCTGGAACATGCATATGTGAAGAGACGGTTTGTTTGCAGCAGGAGGATGGTTGGCCATAAGCTCGTTGTCATCTTACTAGCAATCTGACTGGTCTCGTGAGAACGTGACGATATCCTCGCAAATCATTTTGCAGTGTTTACATTAGAGCTACACCATTAACCGTTAAAAAATTGCGATCTTGATTCAAACACCCACGCGATCTTCTTCATGAATGACAACGATTCAGCTATGTCTATTTCGACTGTTTCACATCACGAGTGAGAAGGAAGTTTTGTCGCTACCCATGTTGGTGAATCAGAGGGTCGGCCATCATCACGCTTCCGATGTGAACGCTGTCATTCACTGATACGGTCGGCGAACAAAACATGCACTGCTCAAGCTCCACAGACACTTACGATGTTAAAGACATTCAAATCTGCATTCATGCTGCCGATGATCCAGAAAAAGCAACACAAACGGTCTTTTCAACCACACATCATTATTTCTGATGTGTCGCAATTATTGTCTACAGTAGCAATCAAAACGAAAGTATCTTAACACTTGTATGTATTGTAACGCATATCCTCTTCCGCCAGGAGGTGGCGACAACCTGTTTAAAAAGTATATGTCATTCAATCATTCATTTAAAGAGATTCCAATAGTGAAGCAAGTCTTTATGAAGTCAGACACTGACTCCATTTAAATATTTTTTTTATTTTGTTCAAATTAATATATATATTTAAAATACTTAAGCAATTAACATTTAGTCAGAACCCCTAGTAAATTACGTTATTTTGTTTAATTTGCTAATATTTGTTTTTTCAGAATTGTGAGAGAAACGTGATCTCCAATTTGTTTTTAAAAAATGTGATTCTCAATTTATCCAGAATCATGCAGCTCTAGTTTACATGTTGTCTTTTACTGCATATAATTCATTAAAATAGAAGTTTAATTTCATAAAGTAAAAGTTGTTTTTCTGCTGAATAAAAGGCTATTTTCCCCTATATATTTTTTAGGTCTAAAAATCTCGTCTCGTTCTCGTGAACCCAGTCTCGTGTCTCATCTCGTGGGATAAGTGTCTCGTCACACCCCTACATCGTACTGTTTCTGAACTTCCCAAACTGTTCCAGGAAGATAATTCCAAGAGTCCTTTTTTCAAAAACAGTTTTTTTATTCAACATGTCCACTTGAGGAGACTTTTATCCCTTCTTCACAAGAAGCGGATAGCACTTCAACACCATTCCAATCCAACAACGTGATTGTTTGCTGTTGTGAAAGGTGGTCACAGCATGGCTTGGTCTGTAAGCTTCAGCATGAAAACTAGAACTGTTTCTTAAAGGTCATCCCTATCCATTATTCACTTTCCAAAATATTTCCAGATTAACCCATACATTTTGCTGAACACATGGAGTCCAAACGTGAATCTGAAATGCTGAACTGTTCTTCGTGGCTGTAAGTTAAGGTAAAGAATATAGGTAATTATTTACAATCCACACTTAGAACGAGGTTGAACAAAGCCGTTTCTGTGACTGTGGCTCACTGTGTGCTAATATTAACCCCTCATTCAACAAGCATGTGTTTGTCTTGCCCACAGAAACCCAGTCCTGCTATAGTAAAACTTCACCCCATCACTGTGGGTAAAGAGGCTTTGAGGGTTTCCATCCCCTCTGCACACTGTCCACTACAATGGCATTTAATAGCACTTCAGCAAAATGTAATTAAACTATTATCAAACTCAACCATTCATGGGACAAGAATTAGCAGATGATGCAAACAATGATTCATGAACACAAAAACAACAATACACATGTACTGTATTTGTGTATACAATACAGTAGTATTGTACAGCACACACAGACATCAGGCACAGAAGACATGTGTTTGCTAGTGAATTTTTCTGAATGACCGGATAGTACTGTAGAGTACATTAGCTTCAGAAGCCCTCAGACGCTCCGCAGCCACAGATGCACAGGAATTTAGATTTGTAGAATAGCAGCGGTACGAATAATACTCCGTCTGCTCAAGAATCAGGCTGAAGGACAAAAGACATTTTCACAATATAATATACAAGAGCACAGCCTGAGACAGAGCTCATGTCTGATCACTGTAAATTAATCATGTCTTCTGTTTGTCTGTCTGCCCATTAGAATTCAGCTCACTTACTAAAGCTAACAGTGAAGCTGGGTTGAATGGTAACGAGATCATTGAAATCATAAAATAAAATGCAAACAAGCGCACCTTGCTGCTTACTTAATTTGACCAAAATGGGCCGTGACCCAGTGAACAGCCTCTTACCCAAAGACAGTCTTTGTTGAGACAGACATGTTTTAATCTTCATGATTTAAACTCCAGGAGCAAAAACAGTGCTAGAGTTGGTGAATTTGTTAAGCTGTCTGTTTCAAAACTAAACGATTTCTTTGCATCATCACCAGATTTGTATAATAAAGGTATGACCACACTAGATTTTTTTGCTCTATTAAATATGATGTGATTCCTTGTTTTCCTTTTCTTTAGTGTTGTGTGGCTTTTTCTCCTAGAAAAGGATTGATTCTATCTAAAACAGAAGGCTGATCCAGACCGGGATAAAACGGCTCATTCAAACACGCCCCCACATGTCTACATCACAATGTGGAAATGCGTAATGCCACCCAAATGTTAACGCAAAGAAAGAAGGCATGGTTTCAGTAACGCAGTAGTGTTGATGCAGCCGTGTCAGAGAGATGCTGTGTGTTTCTATGCCAACGCAAAAACACTTTATTTGGCCTTCAGATAGTAGTTGCATTTAGGAATCATTGGTTTAGATTTGTTTACAACAGAACAGCACAACCCAGATGTTCAAATTTGTGCAACGCATTTTATGGATGACAGTTTTGTGAACCTAGGCGAGTACAAGGCTGGCTATTTCTAATAAAAAAGGGACAATTCCGACTTTGCTATGGTAATCTGGCGCTTCTGAATCAACGACTGTAAGTATGTTTTGTTATTAGTTCAAGTATTTGCTATTGACTGTTCAAACGTGGAGTTTTGCGCAGTGTAGAGTAACGCGTTGTGTGTGTGTGTGAGGGGAACAGGGTCACATCACTCACAGCGGAGTGTACAGCCCGTCATAAATCATAGCACATTAGCTGACTTAACCACGGCTTGTGTGCAAACACATACGAGCTTCATCACTGTCTGTCACGTGACTCTGTTCCCCTCTTGGGCTTGTACTGATGGTAAAACCAAGGACATTGTTAACTGCCTTTATATTTACTTTGAAAGCTGAAGCTCATGATTATGGAAAGGGGCGTTACATTTCCTTTGTGTGCTTGCAGTGTTCAGCCAATCACAATGCACTGTGCCAGCTGGCCAATCAGAGCAGACTGTGCTTGTTGGAAGGAGGGGCTTTGTAGAAAACGACGTGTTTTCATAGAGGACATACAATAATGTACTGTATTTGAAAAATAATGTGTTTTTTGAACATTAAAGCATGTCAACATATTCTGTTCTGTTACCAAATACACAAAATAATGATCTTTATAATAGCAAAGTATGACCTCTTTCATTCATTCATAATTGTGGAAGACTGTAAACACAGGCGCATTGGAGCTCAGTGAAACTGCAATTGTCATAAACATGTTTGTTCTTCACATTTTGAATGTTTTAATGCAAAATATATTCCACATGACTGTTGTTTTTATAATTCATCGATACTCTTTTGTTGTAGTTCCTTGTAAAGTTAACAATCAGTCAGTTTTACTCCTGTTTATTTACTGTAAGTAAAAAGATAAGTATATTTTTCCATATAAGGGTATACTGTCGTTGTGTCAGTATCAGTAGCATGAGATCAGTCGTGGTTTCGCCCCTGCACAGCAGACCATGAACAGGTGTTAAATGAAATCTAGACAGGCAAACAAATGCAGCTGAGACCTGGGCTGACATCTCTCCATCATGCTGCTGTGGGATGATTGAATCATCGGAGCTCCCTGAGGCCGCTGAGTCACGCGGGTTACCCGGCCGGGCCACTCTATCACCCCACTGCTGTTTACAATGAGCCACTGGGATTGAAAGGCCACTGTCAACAGAAGTAAACAACACAGGGCTTGTAATGCTTCACATACCTTACAGAACATGTTATACTCCGTTTCTATATTATCACATTTTCTCAGTTAGCTGGGTGTTTGGAACTGTCTCTATGGCAGGAATGTGAATGAATAGCTTATTCGGCAATATGAATAATGCATTTAATTACATGATAGAAAAAGTATTTGTTAGATGCTGTCAATATTTGTGCTTGCTTGATAATGTGAGCCGGTTGACAGTACAATATACAGTAATACAACTAAAAGTGTAAAGTGAATGTGTGTAAACCATATACAGTAAATGAAAACGAGCGTAGCGCGATCAAATATATTAGTGTTACCAAAAGTGAATAAATACCTATGTGGAAATTATAAAGGGAACTTATTTTGAATACTTCATGTGTGTAGTATTAAGGTGATCTGGGCGTATTATATCCGTCATATCATGTGATATACCAGCATCGGTTGCATTGCATCACTGTCATTCATAAATCCTCTCCCGTGGCCTGATGGGACAGTAAAGAGTCTATTGTATGCACATGACACAATAAAGCCAGAAGTAGTAGGTTATCTGTTTTTTTTTCTACTGTGAATTCAGACATACTTCTTCTCTCATGCTCACTATTTAGTAGGGAAGTATGTGATTTAAAATGCAGCCCTTAAATGTAAGGGTCAGATAATGGAGACAAATTAAATGTGTACTGTTGGTGTGTCTCCAGAAACACTATCAGCTGCTGCTTACACTGAAGAACTACAGTACCCACAATCCCACCGATCATTAGCTCATAGCAGATCTAGACAGGTGGAGCTGGAGAAGGTGGAGGGTTTCTGATTAATTATTGTTGAACATATTTATACTGACTCGGACTCAAACTGATATGGTCAAATCAATACCATCATCACGTCATTATGATGTTTGTAATTACTGAGGATTGAGGAAGCCTCCAGAGCTGACATTCAGATATTGTAATGGGCGTTTCTTTTCCATCATGTGCTTTAAGCAGTAGACCAATCAGAACAGACTGCGCCATCTGGCCAATCAGAGCAGCGTAGGCTCATGTAAAGGAGGGGCTTAGAGAGACTGAATCTTCAAACGAGTCATGTCCGAGAAAAGAGATAATTATATTATGAGAAAATAGAAGTGTAAACCTGTTGTAAGAGGTCTCCAAATCAAAATGAAGAACCTTTAGCATAATAGAGGTACTTTAAATGGATGGAAAAAGGGATGTTGTCCTAAAATAATGATGAAATCATCTTTCCAGTGTTGTTGAAAGTCGAAGTAAACCAATTTATATGCTTGTATTCCACTGGATCCTCAGCTGTGTTAACAGGCACAGGAGAGACGAGTGTTTCCCAGCATGAGACTGTTTCTCAAAGCCCGAAAGAAGAATGTGGTAAATGAAGCGTTTCCCAGAGCATGCTGGGATATTGGCTGAGGGTTGGTGCACACATTTATCCGTTTTCTGTTGGCCAGACTGAGGACACTTACCTGCGAGTAAGATGATGAGCAGAGCGCCAGCGTGAGGCCTGTGTCTGATCCACGCGCCGACTCGAGAGTGACCGAGCCCCGTGAAGCGTGAATTACTGGACCTGCCATAGCCATTTAAAACTTCTGAGCCTAGTTCAAGAAACACCCGTGTATTTTGTGGAAATTACCCTGCCTACAGTATGCCAAATTATTGTTTCCCACTATAGTACACATAAGTTAGTGTGCTCCCATCCCTCTCACACATTTGGTCATTATTTTCTATAAATAAATGCGCTCACAGTATTTGGTTCTAGTCGACTGATGAACTGACTTATCCTTTGCTTTCATGCAAAACATCTTTTTTAGAGAAGAACAGTACATATCTGCTGTTGATTTCTTTAAGATTGAAATAAAAAGACATAAACTATGACAGATTTATCAATTGCATACACTAATTATGTTTCAGCTCAGCAGTTGATACTCTCGCCGTCTGTGGGTCAGTCACTGTAAGCATGAAGAACAGAGACTCAAATTCACATTACTGTCATACGTTTTTCATTGAGAGACACTTAAGTCCCGAATAAGTGATTTTAACCTGCTCTTTTTAGCTTTCTGTACTTATACTGTAATCAGTTGCATTAGAAAATGCTTATTAAACATTATGTGACCGTTACATCTTGGCTAAGACACTGTGCTATGTGTAGTAATTTTGTTTGTTTCATCAATACAGCTACTATGTACTAAACCTCCAGTTTATATATTTATATACATATGATTGATTCAAGGTAAGTGAATGGTAAGACAGAAAAAGTGCAGGGTTGCTGGTGTCACTAAGAGAGGTTAGTGAAGCATTAAATGAGTTCTTGTTTGTTTTCCAGCATGCGTCCGCTGAGACTGTGTGCATTGAGATGGTGTGCAGACGGACCGAGCCCTGCTCCCGCTCTTATTCCCAGACTCTTCTGTCTGAGACACCGTGTCACTCAAGACTGATGCTGCTGTTGTGCTTTGGCCCCTCAGGGCCATGTAAGCTCCTTGGCAATCCTTATGTGGCGCATCAGAGCGGCATGGAGTTTGGTGCAGTGCTGCCACACTAGACCTGCAGCGAGAGAAATCTGTAACAAGGAGAGCATTTGAGTAAATGCTATGTTGTATAGATTTCACTTCAATGCATGACTGCATTCAAGTATATTCCCTTTGCGTCGAGTTGTAAACAACACTTTTTGTTAGTTAGCTAGCATATTTTTAAGCCCAGTTCACAGTGCCAACGAAATGAAGCAACAAGATTCCATGCATTTTAATAGAGAGCCGACGACTTCCGGCGATCCGAGCGACACTGACTTTTGTTGACAGCATGTGGACATGTCCGGCGACATGACAGAGTTGAGAAATGTTCAACTCCACACAAATGAGCAGCGACTCTTCGGAGTGACTACAGAGTGAGTGGAGTTACTGAGATCCTTTAGATACTGCAGTGTGTCTGCAAGGCGGAGAAGTGAATCGCTCAGCATATGTAGTTGTTTAAACTAAGCTTACTATATTAATAAAAGCTACTCACAACTATGCCAGCTGTCCATTGATTAAGCCAATGGCTTAATGATTCCTCCTTTTGGAAATGGACATCAGGTCCAGGACCACAGGTGCCAAGTCTGCATATTTTACGGGACTTTGGGCTCATTTTTTTCGAAGTCACGTTAAAAAATCACGGGTCGTGGGTTGCGGTTTTTTGGGCTTATTTGAAAAAAAATGGTTTCTTGTTAGGAAAACCTGACAAGCAACTCAGTTTCCTTACATTAATGATCAATGTTTTTTGTTTTTTTTCCCCAATATATTGTTGCCACTATCTGCTTGCAGGTAAAAGCCATCGCACATCACACCCCCTCCTCCCTCTTATTGGAGTAAAATCACGTTTAACGTGCAGACATGTGACATTAGTAGATGTTAATACAAACCCGATTCCAAAAAAGTTGGGACACTGTACAAATTGTGAATAAAAAAGGAATGCAATAATTTACAAATCTCATAAACTTATATTTTATTCACAATAGAATATAGATAACATATCAAATGTTGAAAGTGAGACATTTTGAAATGTCATGCCAAATATTGGCTCATTTTGGATTTCATGAGAGCTACACATTCCAAAAAAGTTGGGCAGGTAGCAATAAGAGGCCGGAAAAGTTAAATGTACATATAAGGAACAGCTGGAGGACCAATTTGCAACTTATTAGGTCAATTGGCAACATGATTGGGTATAAAAAGAGCCTCTCAGAGTGGCAGTGTCTCTCAGAAGTCAAGATGGGAAGATGATCACCAATTCCCCCAATGCTGCAGCGAAAAATAGTGGAGCAATATCAGAAAGGAGTTTCTCAGAGAAAAATTGCAAAGAGTTTGAAGTTATCATCATCTACAGTGCATAATATCATCCAAAGATTCAGAGAATCTGGAACAATCTCTGTGCGTAAGGGTCAAGGCCGGAAAACCATACTGGATGCCCGTGATCTTCGGTCCCTTAGACGACACTGCATCACATACAGGAATGCTACTGTAATGGAAATCACAACATGGGCTCAGGAATACTTCCAGAAAACATTGTCGGTGAACACAATCCACCGTGCCATTCGCCGTTGCCGGCTAAAACTCTATAGGTCAAAAAAGAAGCCATATCTAAACATGATCCAGAAGCGCAGGCGTTTTCTCTGGGCCAAGGCTCATTTAAAATGGACTGTGCCAAAGTGGAAAACTGTTCTGTGGTCAGACGAATCAAAATGTGAAGTTCTTTTTGGAAAACTGGAACGCCATGTCATCCGGACTAAAGAGGACAAGGACAACCCAAGTTGTTATCAGCGCTCAGTTCAGAAGCCTGCATCTCTGATGGTATGGGATTGCATGAGTGCGTGTGGCATGGGCAGCTTACACATCTGGAAAGGCACCATCAATGCTGAAAGGTATATCCAAGTTCTAGAACAACATATGCTCCCATCCAGACGTCGTCTCTTTCAGGGAAGACCTTGCATTTTCCAACATGACAATGCCAGACCACATACTGCATCAATTACAACATCATGGCTGCGTAGAAGAAGGATCCGGGTACTGAAATGGCCAGCCTGCAGTCCAGATCTTTCACCCATAGAAAACATTTGCCGCATCATAAAGAGGAAGATGCGTCAAAGAAGACCTAAGACAGTTGAGCAACTAGAAGCCTGTATTAGACAAGAATGGGACAACATTCCTATTCCTAAACCTGAGCAACTTGTCTCCTCAGTCCCCAGACGTTTGCAGACTGTTATAAAAAGAAGAGGGGATGCCACACAGTGGTAAACATGGCCTTGTCCCAACTTTTTTGAGATGTGTTGATGCCATGAAATTTAAAATCAACTTATTTTTCCCTTAAAATTATAAATTTTCTCAGTTTAAACATTTGATGTCATCTATGTTGTATTCTGAATAAAATATTGAAATTTGAAACTTCCACATCATTGCATTCTGTTTTTATTCACAATTTGTACAGTGTCCCAACATTTTTAGAACGGGTTTGTAGACAAATAAGGCCACCAACAGAGATGTACAGAGATGGAGGAAACGTTGGGAAGGTGAGCGGTGCAAGGGAGTAAAGGGACCTCCTTTAATTGGTCAAATACATTTTTATATTTGAAGTGGCATCATTATGAAAATATTTGCATATTGTAATGCTCAGGAAGGATAACGTAACATTAGGCCGGCCTTCTGTCTGTACAGTCTTGACTTAATTGCTCTCTTTCATCCCTTTTGCAAGAAATCAATCAGTTGCAGTTAGACTAGATTGAGAACTGTAGTCCACATAAAGCATATCCAACGCACCAGCTCCAGATAACAGCATTTACACCAAACAAACATACTGCTCTCTTACCTCAGATGGGTTAGCATTAGCAGCAAAAGCTCTAGAGCCGCGCTTATTCCCGAATCAGTCCTCAGACTCAGACCTGACATGAGTCTGATAGTGGAGCCTTTCACTGTGTATTCAAGCAGCAGGTTTATAAGAATAGCACTGCTAAGTTTGGGGTGTTTTTGTGGTAGTTGTTTTATAACTAAATGATCTGTAAATGATGCATTAGCCTAAAGTTTTTACAGTTTTACACCGATCAAAGTGTCTGGCTTTATCTGATTAAGACTGTGATTAGACTGTCGCAATGTAATTTCGTTTTTTTACTCATCTGACATAGATTGAATATTGCTGCATACACAAGAAAACAGGCATGAAATAGGATTTTCTGTCAGATCCTAACCACTTCCAGATGTGCGTCTGAACACATCACAGACAGTCTTCAAGGTTTCTTTATCAAGGTTTCTTTATTTGTCACATGATAAATTATACAGGGTATAATCAAAAGTGAAATGTAGGTCGAATCAGGTCCGCTCAGTGGACAGTGCAAGGAATAAAAAAAAATATTATATAAAAGTAACACCACACAAGAGCATATATATAGTTAAAAAGGAAATAAAAAGTAAAATGTGCAATAGAATAAAGAATTAAAGTGCAAAACAGTAAAACAGTAAGATGTGCAAAACAAATAGGATGTGCAAAAACAGTATATGGGACTTAATAAATATTAGTATAAACAGGAGGGATGAGAGGGATGTGCAACGGGTTGTACTGGGTATGCACACATAGCGGCAATACAGATGATGAGAATATGAATGTCTTTAACAGTTATGTGATGCAGATGGAAAAGCTACAAGATACAACATGTGATTGTATTAGAAAATGCTAATATTAGGATGTATAAACTCAATAAATAGATTGCTGGAATGAGTTCTTTGCAGTGCAGCATTATTCGTACTCTGGGTCTGAGCTTTGCCTTTAAAATCAGACTCACAACAAATTAAATGTCTCAGACAATTCGTGTACAAAAGAGTAAAATGATATAATATTGTCTAAAAAAGGATTGTTCTAGAGAATGCATTTTTTTAATATGGCGTAGATATAAATTATTGCACCTGTTGAAAATACATGTTCTTTTTTCATGTTGTGTTTTTGTCTTTGTGATGATATGAAATGATAGGAATGACTCACACTTGGGTTTCGCTGTATTACTCATTATCTATGCCACTTTACAACAATCTCAGGTAGTCATTCGAGTCTCAAATAAGAGTTTGCCTTGAAGAGAATACGTTTCATCATCGGTCATGTAGTGATTTGTGTGAAGAACACACATGTCTAATACCTGAACTAGAGAGTAAGACGAAGTTAAACAAGCTGCTGGTGCACAAGCACAAATCTGTGGATATTATCCACTTCAAGCACTCAGCACAAGAGGCAGTGAATCCCCCGCTGACTAACACTGAATACTGAATCATTTCAGAAGAGCTGTGAGTATCTGACCGGCTCCAGTCACACCAGCAGCAGAGGATCTGTCCTCAACACATCCACTTTTATACCAATAATAATAACAACAGCAACTATGAATGCACATTTAGTTTTTCCATCCCTTTGTAGTTATATTGTTATGCAGTATGTAGACAAAAAAGCAAAGATAGTGTGATAGTGGTAAAGCAAAGTTGTTAAAATATTACTAAAATGATGCAATAGGAATAGCATGTGCAGATGAATCATTTTCAGTTCAAGTTTATTTGTATATCACTTTTCACAATTAAAATCATTTCAAAGCAGCTTCACAGAAAATTAAAGTTTCAACATTATATTTAGGAGTAGCTTATCAGTGACTGTCAAGTTGATGTCCATATGGCAGAGATGTACAGTAAAAATCATGCAGTTATCTAATGACATAATCAGACAGACGGCGAACAATCAACAGCAATGTTTTGATTAAACCTATAGCAACATTTGGTAGTTTTGACTGTTGTTTCAGGGTTAGCATCATCTCTTCTCAGGTGTTCGGTCATCTCAGATCTTTGTGAGGGCTGGATCCAGACTGAATGTGAATCAGTCACAATAGCACCATGCAGATGTATTCAGGAAGTCATTTATTGTATGTTGTGTTACATAAAATAACCATTCACTGCTGTTCTGACCAAGTTCAAACTGTCTAAATCAGTTGACACCATGTTTGCTCCTAGAGGGCCGGTGTCCCTGCAGAGTTTAGCTCCAACCCTAATCAAACATACCTGAAGCAGCTAATCAAGGTCTTACTAGGCATACTTGAAACTTCCAGGCAGGTGTGTTGAGGTAAGATAGAGCTAAACTCTGCAGGACAACGGCCCTCCAGGACCAAGTTTGATGACCCCTGGTCTAAATCATCCAATTTACTAAAATTATTCCAGTTTCAAATTTCCCAATGCTAGGTGAGATTGATTGATTGATGGTCATAGTGTTAGTAGTTGTTGTTTTGGTTCAGAGGAATGGTCTTTTGTACTGATTTGATTGCTGTGAGTGTTTGGATGGACGCGAGCTCCAGTCAGTGTGTGCTGAGGCTTCACATACAGTGCTGTGCCTCACGCTGTAAAGTCCTTCTCCTCATAATGAGTGTCATTCATATCAGGCCAGCGAGGGACAGAAGAGGCAAGCGCAGACAGCACAGGTGCATATAATGCGAGCGGGCCCTGTGGTGTCAGAGCTGTCAGTGGAGGAGCCGGCCGGCCCGGTACGGCGCTGTAGGAGGTGTCGGGCGCTGTAGGCTCCGGGGTGAAGGATGAGCTGGACGTGTGCTGCTTATGAGGAGGTGGAAACGCTCCATCTGTCTCCTCTCAGAGCTTCTCCTGTGCTTCTCTGTGTCCTTCCTCATCTCTTGCATTTGGATTGGTCGTCATCTGTTCACCGCTGCTTTCTCTTTCTGTTCTGACTCTACGGTTTGTCTTTGTATTTCTATCTGTGTCTCCTGAGACCCTGAGCTACAGCTCAATTTCTTGTGCCATCGAGATCGCTTTCTCTCCATAATTAGTCACCGTGCACCCCACTTTTTAAAAAAAATGCTATGAAATCAATTAATGGGATGTTTAATCACTATAGAATCATTTTGAAGTGGGAAAATGAATTAAGTAGACTAACAACTTGACCTTAAATTGCATGTGAATAATTGCAGTAAAAAAAAAAAGAAAATGAACCGTTGTTTAATGAAAGTGAGTGATTTCTGCACCACTGGCAGCATCAAATGGGATTTCAAAGTGATGAAACAAGCTTCTCGAATGCTCTTTCAGTGTCGGAAACTACTGACTGAGTGACAGTATGGAATTGACATACAATCTACAATAGAAATGTGGTTAAAAAAAAAGTTCACAGTTGACTGGTTTACTTCATTTGAAATGATATAATTCTGTTCTGTGTGATTTTGGGGCCAAATTATTAAGTTAGAACAAAGGTTTTACAGTATATTAGTGACTTTAAATGCTAATTTGCTATTGAATGAAACACCGCTTGTTATATGCAGTTTTTTGGGTGATGTATATGTTTGATGGTGGAGATAACTTCAAATCATTTAATACTCTTTATGGAAGTGGTCATGTGTAAGTTCAAATAAAGGGATCTGAAATATATCGATGAAATGGTAAACATGTATTTAAATGTGTCTAACTGGTAATACCACCAAATTTGGCACACACAAATATATAGACAATATATATGAGCAATAGCACACGAGTAGAGGTGGGACATGGCTGTATACCAGCATGGCTGTGATTCGTCTGTAGGTAATCCCAGCGTGCCGATATACAGCCATATCTCATGAACCGTACAACAGTTGGACGGCACGAGTGTGTAAATAAATTTGGAACAACAATGGAGTGTCTTTAAAAGCCCTCTTTTGTGCCGAACTACTTCCTTCCACCACGGATTCAAATCTAAAGCTGATAGTGTAACAGCTGAGTTCAAGCCTCTATTACGTCACGTTAGAACTAGTATGAATGAGCATTGAGTTGCTTCATTAAAAGCTGATTGTGTTACTGTATTAAAGGCAGTGTATTATATATAGTAGAGTATTATGAGAGAGATTGACTGAGCGAGTATCTGATACAGCATTCATTCTTCAGATCAATCTCATATTCACAATAAAACATTAGTTTGAATGTCCGCTGAGGAAAGGGATATCTTTGTCGTACTATCCTTTCATCTGTTAAAGTGATTTCCGATGACAGGCGGTTGCATCTTACAAGCTGTTAAAAGTAAAAAACATTAAATAGATTTTTATTAGAAAACCGCATATTTGAAGTCCAAATAAAGACATTCTCGCCTATAAAACTCTTAAAACTACGTGGCACAAAACTGTATTATTTTTTAAGTTATAGTGGATTTGGGTGTCTGCCATGACACTCGCTGTGAGAAATACAGCAACTTCACTAGATGGAGTGATACAGTGACATGGCTGTTGGACATTAATCTTGCACTCTCATCAGCCAATCAGATTCGAGGACCAGAAATAACTGTTGTATACAAACCATACAACATTTTTAACATTTCTATGATGCAGTAACATTCAAGTAATGAGGTCACAGATGTGTTTGGAGAGTATTTTACAAAAGCCAGAGCTGCATGCTGGAGTAAGTGGATTTTATGTATAAAGGTGAGTGTGAAGAAATGCATAGAATAAGTTGTGTTGCCATGTGTACAATTTAATGAGATTTTGATGAGAGGTTAAATAAGTATTTGACTCAGTACAGATAATGCATGGATTTCTGTGCTGTGAACAAATATAGTAGATTCAAAAATGTCATTTATGACATACATTTCTTTTTTTTTGTTTTGTTTACTCAGCACTGTATTATGTCCATTGTCCATAATAGTTTTTATTTCCCCACAATCAAAGTCCAGTGTGACCGTAGCCTTGCTCTGATCAGAACAGTCATTATACTCCTCACATCACAGCACTGCTCACTCCTCAGACGTGTGCTTCAGCACTGCTCTTCACCTCCTCTTACAGCACCGGACTGCTAAACTAACTCATATTCTGGGATCAACGGCTTGAATCACTTTCCGGAGGCTTTCAGAAACTGTTGATGGAGGCGGCTGCTGTCTGACACGGCTGACGTCATCATGAAGTTTTGGAGGCAGCGCAATGTTAAATTGTCCTTGAATTGTGAGGTCTGGGTGCGTGTGAAAGGGTGTCTGGCACAGGTGCTGTATCCGGCTCGTAGAAAATCACCTGTCTCCAGAGAAACACCGAACTAATGAGCATGTTGAAGGCTGGTGCCACAAATGTCCACATAATCCGGCTAACAGGAGCCAAAGCCAAAGCTCCTGCCGCATATGAATATAACCAGAAACACGGGAGACAGTCACAGAACAGACCATTGCCACAGAAATATCTGCTTATTATGAGTGCATGTATGTTGTTTTCTCACACACGCTGCGGTGTGTCCTTCACGAGTCTGGCGGGTTTGAGTGCTGCTGGCAGGTTTTAGTGACGGGTCAGGCGTAGGATCCAATCCGGAAAGCAGCAGGAATCAAGGTGACTCGAGCAGAGTTCAGACTCACACGCTCACCGCCGGCAGCTGGACATGAGGACTCACACTCTTATAATGCTGAGAAAACACAAACGATGAGTGCCATGCAATACCGTGTGTTTAATGCTCATTTCATCACTAGACGGTTACCAATCTCATCTGTACTCAGAGTACACTGCACTGCACTGCATTATATTGAGTGCTATTTGACATTATAATGATTTCCTTCAGTTTGCTGTCCTCTCTCGTGCTTTACTCCATTCACGTCCAGTGAATCTATCACTTTACCCAAGGCTGGAAATAAATGAACACTCTGTCATCATTATTTTTTCCTTTTAAACACTGATTCTAAATGAAGTCTTCAGAAATGTGAGGATATGGTATGTGATGTCTCTGCTCACTCTGGAAGCAGCATCATTTCCTCCTCATCATGTTACCATGACAACGCAGCACAGCATCATTCGCCACAGTAGCCGATCTTATGAGGGAAATGTCTTATTCGGTGCTGTTGCACTTTTCAGTTTCTTCACTGAGTCCTTCAAAACAGAATAGCTTGAATTCTACTTACATGTATGCGTAACTCAAACTCTCCCATCATCAGGTTTACAGATGAGTAAGGACGTGACACGCTGGGTCACATGACCATAAATGATGAGCACTCTGTGTAATGGCCTTGTGGCAGGTCAGTTTCTGAAAGGGTGGACTTTGGTTTTAACCCTTCGCCTGGCGTCAGTCCTGTAGAGAATGAGCTCTGTCCCGTGTGTGTGAGTGACTCACACAGAATAACACCATCCTTTGCTGTAAAGCACTAGAAATGCAGAACTGAAGTGATTCGTCTATTTTGAAATGCCGTATTGTGAGTGTACATGAGCGTTTTATGTTTATAGATGATGTCAAGAAATGGATTGGGGTTGAGAGCGTAAAAATATCCATACTAAGATACTAAAAATAACTAACATCATTGTCACTGTACACATATCTGCCTATTATTCTGGCACAGAGACGTGCTTAGGTTTAGGTGAGGGTGAAAGTAAATGCTTTGTATTTTAGATGCTATCAGTACAGTTATTTTACATAATGATAATGTTATTGCACATGAAGAGTTTCAGGAGGTGTGTTCGTGGCAGATAATGGAGTTAATACACGGCTGCATCAGTCATAAACTCTGGGGCCCGTTTGCTTTGACAGAGATGCAGTGAAATCACACCATGAACAGACAGATATTAATACACTTATGTCCTTCAACCCTTCATTTACGTCAAAATGATTTCAAATAGATGAAGAGTTCTGCGAACGGACAGCATGACTAATTATTTCATACTACAACATTTTTGAAGTCAACACACACACACACACAATAACAAACACACCATAACAACTAAATAATTACAATTTGATGATGGATATTTACTGTAATGTATGATTTTGTTTTTTAGATTTTTTGTCTTGTTTCCAACAAAAATATCAAAAAATATTTAAATCGAGAAGGACAAGTTTTTCAGACAAGTAACCTTATTGTCTCGTATTCAGATTTTGTTTTTTATTCAATTAGTTTTTTGCTCGAAACAAGCAAAATAACCTGCCAATGTAATTTCTATTTGAAATAAGATTATTTTGCTTGTTCTAAGCAAAAACTCACTTAATTTTGACTTGTTTTTTTCTGAATACAAGACAATAATACGGAACATGTTAAGTGTTTCTGATGCAGAAAAGTTAGTTCATGCATTCATGACCTCTAGACTGGACTATTGTAATGCACTGCTAGGTGGTTGTCCTGCATCTTCAATAAACAAGCTACAGATAGTACAAAATGCTGCGGCTAGAGTCCTTACCAGGTCAAGAAAATATGATCATATTACTCCAATTTTACAGTCTCTGCACTGGCTACCTATTATGTTCAGTATCAGTTGCAAAATATTATTACTTGCCTATAAGGCCCTAAATGATTTATCTCCTGCATACCTAACTAATCTTCTATCACGCTACAATCCAACCCGCTCCCTAAGGTCACAAAACTCTGGACTCTTGGTAGTACCTAGGATAGCAAAGTCCACTAAAGGAGGTATAACGTTTTCATATTTGGCTCCTAAACTCTGGAATAGCCTTCCTGATAACGTTCGGGGTTCAGACACACTCTCTCTGTTTAAATCTAGATTAAAGACACATCTCTTTAGCCAAGCATTCATATAATGCATCTCACAATCTTGTACTGCCAGTCTATCTGAACAAACACACATTATTATGCTTTAGCTTGGGTTATACTGATCATTTCATCCAGGGTTATTCCTGGATGGAACAACTGCTATGTTAATTGTCTTTAATTGTTTATCTGTTTCTGCCACGGGATTAACATCCCATAATTACACAAGCATCAGTCTGGATCCTACCCTTAAATGATCTGAGATGACCGAACACCTGAGAAGAGATGATGCCAACCCCTCGGAGGACCTCAGAGGAAGCCAACCATCAGCGATTATACTGACTTAATCAAATTTGTCATAAGTTCATTATATTGAGTTTCTACAATATGAATCTATTTTAGAAACTTAATTTCCTGTGAAGTTGCTTTGCAACGATTGTATCGTAAAAAGCGCTATACAAATCATCTTGAATCGAATTGAATAATTTGTACTTGTCTAGAAAATCCTTCTTGATTTAAATATTTTGAGATATTTTTGCTGAAAAAAAAGTGTTCAAATCTTTTTTTTTCACTTTTTATAGTTTTCAAATAATTTGTTTTCATCAACAGTTCTCTGAATCATTTGAACAGATTACCAGTTTTTGTAATATTTATATAGAACAGTACTGCAGTAAAGAAACGAGCGTTTCATCTGTACTGTATGTTCTTTTAGAAAGAGTTTTCTCAGTCAGTTTTCTGTTGTAAACTCTTTGACCAGTATTACAGGTACAGCCAACATGGCAAACACCTCAAAGCCTGTAAGCAACACGGTCCAGGTGGACCAAAGCCTGATCAGGTCACCTTAAAAACAGCTGCAAAAACCCAAAGCTGAGGTCAGCGCAAGAACACAACACAACACCACTCCATGAACAGCTCTTTCACTTCAGATCAGCCCTGTCTCTTTGTCATGATCTTCATTATTTATGCACTTAAACCATGTCTTATAAATGTATAATGTATAAACCTGTAATAACTGATATATACATGTGACTGTGCTGCTCTGTGACATGTCCATTATCTAAACTGCATGGGTTAATCATGATTGTTTTTAGATGAGTTTTTCATAAACCTTCATGACCACTGGGATCAGAGCAGCACGCATAGACAGTAAATATCATTGTATATGTTGTATATAAAACACTATTAAGAAATTATTTGGTAGTCTTATACATTTCCATATGTTGGAAGCACACATAGGGCAATAATTGAAATCCCCTATATATTCATATATATTTATGTATGGGTATATTTTGTTGCTGTATTTTCAAATAATTTTTAGATTATCAACCTAACGTGTTTTTCTTTTATATGTACAAAGTGATGGAAAACACATTATATTAAACACATTTGACACACACCTATTGAACCATAAATTCAATTCTAAATATGTACCTTTATTATTAGTAGTATTATAGTTAATTGTTTATGTGTTTATATTAGCTTATACTGTAAACTTTTTGCATATATGCTGATGATATGGATTTTTTTTTAATATTGTGTATATAAAATATTAATCATATTTAATACCTATTGTAAAATATATACATATGGTAAAAAATATGTTCAGTTTGTCATATATCATATATTACCTTATAGGTAACAAAACTATTTGGCATATTTTATATTTCTGTATGGTCTTTATGAAAGCACATTTGGACTTGCTTGTGTTGGTTGAGGTTGCTCAGTGCTGTTATTACTAATACCAGCACACCTGGAGCAGATCAGAGAGGACTTGCTTTCGTATTAAAAATGAAGCAACACAACTACAGTGTTTGAATATTCATAATGTCACACAGCACACAGTTGTTTGAGAGCTTCCTTGCTATGGCTCTATATGAGTAATATTTCAGGGTTTGCTGTGGTGTGATTGGCTGTCAAAGGCAAACTGAAGAAAGCAGCCTCGACGTGACACTGAGCCGTGAGAGCGTTCATTAAGAGCAGCTCTCTCACCTTCACCTGCGCTCGTGTGTCTCAGTCCAATACAGACACTTCACCACTTTAAAGATCAACAAACATTCAAAAGAAAACACTCGTATAATTCATCACTAAACACTCCATCAGACGAGTGTTTGTCCTCACCAGTGTACTCAAAAAAAGTAATCCACTACAAATGACTAATTACTTCTTTAAAATTGTAATTTGATTACATTACTGATTGCTGCAATTAAAAATTAATCAGATTACTAATTACTTTAATTTCAAGTTACTTTCGAGTTTGCTTTACTTTTCAAGTAATCAAACCTAAAAGAAAATACGCTACAAAGGGAAACTCATAGTTATTTTATTAGTTTAATATTGGCTGAAAAGTTATATAAGTATTATTTGTACACACTCCCAATATCAACAATCTTTTTTTTATAAAGAAAAAATTTAAATAAAGAAAACAGAGTCTTCCTGAGTCACTAAAATTACCGAACACATGACATGAGAAATGCAGTATATCTAAAGAAAGCTTGCAGTGTCTATTATTAAAAAGTAAGTCATGTCGAAAACAAATATTCTCTGATCAAATAATGCGTATGAATTCAACACGAGGTCTTTCCCGTCTGAGCTCAGCTATAATGTGAGCACACACATCGCACGCTATGAGATAATCATCTGCGCGAAACCAAGCTTGAGACGTGCGAACATGTAAACGCTCACCTCTGTAGAAATATTCAAGTTCATCTCTGCTACTTTGAGTTTTTGGAAGAAGTCGTGCTGTGAGGAATAAAGTTGAATTGTGATGCGACGCGGTTTAATCCAGCGGAGGATCTCGTTCTGATGAGTCATTTATTTTTACTTTATTAGTCTTACTGTGACATAAACTTGTACACATTCACGTGTTGAACTTTTCACAAACTATAATGCCAGACTAAAATATGCAGAGTGCAACATTTTTAAATATGAACTAATGCATCTAAATGTTGTAGGACTCGTCTGCATTTTAGCTTGCGTTCTCCGGTGATTTATTAAAGGGCACACTGATGTGCAAAACATGATTTTTAAAAAACATGCATTTGTAGCTGAAGTAACGCAATTTTATTGACATCCATAGCTGTATTTAAATTACATAAATGTAAAATGTAAGGCATTACTTTACTGCGTTACCAGGAAAAGTAATTTGATTACAGTAATGCTGTTGTAACTGTGTAATGTGTTATACCCTACTCCGGTCCTCTCACATCAACACACTTACAGCACACATTACCGGACTCAATTCCTTTCTCAAAACTTGACATTTAGAAAGCAAAAATACGTTTTCCATGTTTTGATGAGCCAGCTGTCTGTATGTGTTTTATTGTCCTTTGGCACAGAGTCGTTTGTCATGTCTTCCTCTTTGTTCCCCTCATGTGCTCTTTTTCAATTTAACTGCTGGAGCTTATGATTGGTCCTCTTCTCTCTCTCTATTTCTCAAAGACGCGCCTCTCTCTCTGTCTGAGTTATAGTGGCTCTGCTGTGGGTTTCACAGTTAAACAGCTGCACTAATAAGTGTGATATCACACAGGAAAACGGTGCTCACGTATTCTTCAGAAAACATAAAGCTCACTTTTTAATTTGCTGTCTTGGCTTTGCTTTCTAGTTGAGTCCCTGATTTGTTAAACCTCAAGAAACCAGAAGTAAGTTTAATTTCATGTCGAGTCAAATGCATTTATACAGCGCTCTTCATTGTTTCACAGCAGATTTACAGAAAAAATTCTGCAATGTATATATATTAATGTATTCAAGCCTTCAAGACTTCTACTCAATTTCAGTTCGCTTCTCTACTCAGTCTGATATAGCAAACCAGCTCCCAGATTATCTTTGGCTCCGCACCAGCCGTCCAACCAAGGAACAGAGGGCGGGCTGAGAGCCGTGACGTAGACGCTAAGTGCCGAATTTAAGATTGTACGTTAGTTTAGGTTAGGAAAATCTAAAACAACAGCGGACGTGGAGACACGGGATGCTATTCGCTCTGTTGTGGAGAATATTCCCGGCATTTGCCAACTAAAGCCCGAACAAGAAGAGTGTTTGGTTCACATTTTGAATGGATGTGATGTTGTGGCCCTACTCACTACAGGTTTTGGAGAAAAGTTAAATTGATCAATTGCTACCGATCGTCAGCGAGAAACTGGGGAGGCCAAAGTCCGGCAAGGCGATAATTGTGATTGTGTCCCCCTTGTTTGCCCTCATAGACGATCAGGTTAAGGAGGCAGCAAAACTCGGTCTGTGTGCTGCACAGCTTGGCGTAAACAATGATCGAGAAATGGTGAGTTTGCATACATGGGTTTGGTTATTAACTTCAACAAGTTAATTTATTTCGACATCAGCTCAGTTCGAGGCGGCAGAGCCGGCACATATCATTCGTCATAACCAAACTTTATGTGATTGGCTTACGGGTACACCAATGATTTTAAACTTCAGACAAGTAGGTTTCAAATTTAGGTGAGATATGGCTAAGATTATAGACAGGTATAGTGGTATATGGATTGTGGGTAAATAGATAAGATTAGTTAATCCTTTGCCATCAATGATCGATCCTCAAGGTTCAAGGTCAAGGTTTCTTTATTTGTCACATAATAGTTATACAGGGCATAACTAGAAGTGAAATGCAATCGAATCAGGTCCGCTCAGTGGACAGTGCAAAACAATAAGAATACAAATTATATAAGTAACGTAACACAAGGGCATACATATGGTAAGAAAATGAGAAATAAGAGTAAAATGTGCAATGAAATAAAAAAGTGCAAAACAATAAGATGTGCAAAAAACAATAAGATGTGCAAAGACAATGAGATGTGCAAAAGACAATGAGATGTGCAAAAAAACAACAAGATGTGCAAAGAAAACAATAAGATGTACAAAAAAAAGAAAAAAAAACAGTGTACTGGGACTTAATAAATAGTAATGTGAATAAGAGGGATGTGCAGACGGGTTGTTTATGGTATTGTACATGGAGCAGCAATGATGAGAATGTGATGATATTTACAGTTGACTTGTGAGTGTTTATGAAACAGAGTTTGTGTTTAGGAGCCTGATGGCCTGAGGGAAGAAGCTCTTCCTCAGTCTTTCAGTCTTTGCCATCATGCTCCTGAAGCGCCTGCCAGATGGCAGTAAACAGAAAAGATGGTTACCGGGGTGAGTAGAATCTTTGAGGATTTTTGCAGCTCTGCTTCTGCAGCGTTTGAGGTAGATGTGCTGCAGAGAGGGGAGAGCAGACCCTGAGATGCGCTCAGCTAAGCGCACGACTCTCTGTAGAGCTTTGCAGTCCTGGTTTGTGGCATTATTATACCACACTGAGATGCACTGAGTCAGTACACTTTCTATGGCCCCTGAGTAGAAAGTTTTCAGGATAGCTGGTGAGACCCTGAATTTCCTCAGCTGTCGCAGATGGTACAGCCTTTGCCTGGCTTTCTTCACCTGAGTTTGAATGTGTGTAGTCCAAGTCAGGTCCTCGGAGATGTTTACACCGAGGTACTTGAAGCTACTCACCCTCTCCACAGGGGTCCCACTGATCATAAGAGGAGTGTAGGGCTGCTGCTGTCTCTTCCTGAAGTCCACGATCAGCTCCTTAGTTTTGCTCACGTTCAGAGAGAGACAGTTGTCCTGGCACCATGATGTAAGTCTCTCCACCTCATCCAAGTATGCGGCCTCGTCATCGTTGTTGATGAGGCCCAGAACCACAGTATCATCCGCAAATTTGACAATAGAGGTGGAGCTGTGTGAGGACACGCAGTCGTGGGTGTATAGAGAGTATAGCAGGGGGCTCAGGACACAGCCCTGTGGGGCTCCTACATTCAGGGTGATGGAGTTGGAGGTGAACTGGCCGACTTTCACCACTTGTGGTCTGGCGGTGAGGAAATCTTGAATCCAGTCACAAAGTGAAGTGTTTAGGCCAAGGTCTGAGAGTTTAACAGTCAGCTTGGTGGGGACTATAGTGTTGAAAGCCGAGCTGTAGTCTATGAATAGCAGCCTGACATAGTTGCCATTTTTGCTGTCGATGTGAGTGAGGGAGGAGTGCAGTACCTGGGAGATGGCATCGTCAGTAGACCTATTTGGCCGATAGGCAAACTGAAGAGGGTCCAAAGTAGCAGGGATGGAGGAGCAAATGTGTTTCTTTAAAAGTCTCTCAAAAACCTTCATGACTGTCGATGTGAGGGCAACTGGGCGATAGTCATTCAGGCAAGAGGGTTTACTGTTCTTAGGCACAGGGATTATGACAGATTTTTTAAAGGAGGTGGGAACAACAGAGGTAGCAAGGGACTCATTAAAGATGGAAGTAAACAATCCAGCAAGCTGATCAGCACAGGACCTCAGAACGCGGCCAGTAATCCCATCAGGTCCTGCTGCTTTCCTGACGTTCACTCTCTTTAGTTCCCTCCGAACGTCATCCTCTGAAAAGGTGATTACATGATCATTGCTGCTCTGTCTGCTGCTTCCTGACGAGCTGTTCGGCAGATTTGCGCCGCCATTGCAGTCAAAGCGACCGTAGAAGGTGTTTAGCTCTTCGGCCAGCAGCGGATCTGCTCTCACCTCTGCGGAGGATTTATTCCCAGAGGAACAGATGGTCTTCAGTCCCTGCCACATGCGTCGAGAGTCATTGAGCTGGAAATGTGACTCAATTTTCTCACTGTACCGGCGCTTAGCGGCTCGTATTGCACGCCGGAGAGCGTAGCATGATGTTTTGTACTCGCTCATGTTCCCTGACAACAGACCGGCATTGTATGCGGCAGTGCGATGGTTAACCGCATCACGGATTGATCTGTCCACCCACGGTTTCTGATTAGTAAATGTCCTTATTGTTACCGTTTCAGTGGCTTGCTCGGTTAGCGTGTTTACGAAGCTTACTGCTACATCCGTGAATTCGCTGACGTCAGATGAACTCGCCCGGAACATGTCCCAGTCGACGTCATCAAGAGACGCCTGTAGCGTAGCTTCAGAGTGGGCGGACCAACGCGTCACTTCCCTCTCCACCGGCGGCTCGCGAGCGATCCTTTGTTTGTATTCCGGCGTGAGAAAAATGGCGACATGATCTGATTTGCCAAAAGCCGGCAGTGAGTGGGCTTTGTAGGCGTTATTGAGCGGAGTGTAGCAGTGATCCAGTGTATTCAGTCCTCTGGTTGGACAGGATATGTGTTGATGAAAGTTCGGCAGGACTTTCTTGAGGTTGGCCCTGTTAAAGTCCCCAGCGATGATGCATGCAGCGTCGGGATGTTTGTTGATATATCCGCTGATTTCATCGTGGAGATTTGACAAAGCCACGCTAGTGTCTGCTTGTGGAGGAATATAAACGGCAGACGCGAGGATCGATGTAAATTCCCGGGGCAGATAGAAGGGGCGGCAGATAATGGAGAGATGCTCCAGATGAGGCGAACAGGAACGCGACAGAATGGAGATATTCCTGGGGTCACACCATTTCTTGTTAATAAAGAAACACACTCCACCACCTTTGTTTTTTCCGGCCTCGGCTGATCTGTCCATCCGTAAAACAGAGAAGTTCTCAGACGGCGTTACAGCGGTGTCCGGGACCGTTGGCGTGAGCCATGTTTCGGTCAAACAAAAGATGTTGCAGTCCCTAATGTCTCGTTGGAAACTAATCCTGGCTCTAAGATCGTCCATCTTATTCTCCAAGGATTGGACATTAGCGAGCAGAATACTTGGAAGAGGAGGGCAGTGAGCCCTTTTCCTCAGTCTGCTGCGTATTCCAGCACGTCTCCCACGGTGTTTCCTTCGCCTCCTGCGGTTGTTCAGGTGGTCATTGTTCAACTCGGTGCTCCGAAGTATCTCCAATGGCCACGCTGGGTCCGTGGATAAAGTATCCTTAATCAGGTTAGTGTAGCGATGTCCAATGTCCAAAAGTGTTCTTCTGTCGTACATAATCATTGCAGACATACACGTATCAAAAGAGAAGTAAAAAAAAAATAAAAAAATAGGTGAGAAACACACATAAAAGCACAATTCTGAGCGGAGCTAATTCACAGCGACTGAACTCAGCAGCGCCACCGAAAGATTCCTCATGACACAATATCCCTTTCAGACCTCTTGATGACTGAGACGAGGATCAAACAGACGAGTCTGAAACACACAGCTACCATCGATGCCTAATATTTATACAACAGTTTGAAATGAATCTGGCATTTTTTTTCCTACTCTTATTACATAGAGATGACCACTGCTTTGACGATCAGGACTATTTCAGAGCAGCGCTGTTGTTACTGTATTTATTATTTATTCATCAGTCTTGCTCTAATGAGATTTCATGCATGCTTATGTAACCACGTTTTTACTGCTTGATGCATTATTTATTCATTCAATCATAAGTGTTGGATCACATCATGGTTGTGGATACCGATTTAACCAATCGGTCCAGTGGCCAAATCATGACACAATAGAAGTGAAAAATAATTATAAAAGAAGAAATTAATTTGTTATTTCAGATGGCGCTATAATACAAGCATATGGTTTCAATGAAAAATACATATCTGAAAACAACATGGGGCTGTGTATTATGGAAGGCCAGATGGTCTTTAAGTTACCTTTGTGAATATGCATTACAATATGTGTAGAGCATATTTAGTATGAAATGTACATATTGGCAGGTTTAATTGGTATGTTCTCATCTGAGAAATATGACAGAAATGCACCCTGGTCAATTCAGTACTGCATCTGTTCTCTTGAACTAAAACTGAACTACATCTCCATTTCAATCTCATATATGTAAAAAATCTGTATCATTTTAGTACAATAAGTGTTACGCTCTTTGCATTGGTCAGTCTGACACCTGTGTAAGTGCACCTGACTCTGGATAGCAGCGACTGTGCCGGTTAACACCTATTACAAAACCAATCATGTAAAAATAGCTCTAAAATGAGGCTTGGTCTGTTCTGTAGCTGCGCCTCAAGCAATGACACCATTAAGCTCACACACTTAAGAGAAGAATATGATCCGCTCCCGTTAAACACAATAAAACCAAAGGCAGCTGCTGAGTGGTCAAGGGCCGTAACCACTGAGCAGATATTAAAGGCTTGAGATCGAATGCCTCTTGCCAATATCAATATATTTGAGTTAGCAAATGAAATCAAATAATGTGGTTTGAATTCTGATAAAGTCTAGTGGATTATTCCAGCAGGACAGCAGCAAGATCTGAGGTCAAATGCACCAGTTAACCATGCAATATTTGTTTAACCATACAAATGTTAAACTGAGCAAGAGTCTCCAGGAAAGCAAGTGCTTATCTTTTTAAAATATGCTATTTACCAAGATTCACAATGTGAATGTGTTAAGGCCCTGGAGTAGGAATCAGTGGCTGACACTGATGCAGCATCTCATTCCTGCTCCTGGAACCAAGGCTACATCATTACAGAAAACTATTTTCTATCAAAGGCCATCATATGAGGTGTATCTTCTTTTATCCTCACTATTGATTGTTTTCACGTGACGTCACACTCTTATAGGAACCCATACCTGGAGGGCAAAATTAAGCCTTGCTCCACTGACCTCCAGTTCTTTTCACGCAGATTGCATTAAATAGTAATGTAATAAAATGCAGATATTAAAAGGTGAAACTGAAGAAGATGAACCCAGAATATAAACACAATGTGCAAAGTTTCACGTTAAGTGGTTTCCCATAGAAAACCATTAGAAGGAAAACACTGAACCGTTAAGCGGATTGCGTTCATATTCTGTCCTCATCTGCATGCTTGTGTAAACTACTTATCATTAATATAAAGGTTACTGAATTTAATATTTTATTATTACTGTTTTAAATATATTAAGGCACTTTTAAATGTTTTTACAATGTTTTGTCACACTGTTTAATGATTGAAATATTGCCTCGGGTGCTTAATATGGCTTGAAAATGGCCCACACTTGCATTTTATTCACATGCCTATTTTTTTATTCTTTTGAGAGGTAATCTAAATATATGCGACTGGGAAACAGATGAAAAATTGACAGATTTGTGCTGCAGTTCTATGGATGTTTTGACCCCTAGGTCTTCGAGCCGGTCATGTGACTGAAAAATATGAATTGCAGATGTACAATCACTAAGATAAACTCTTTCAGTTCCATAGCAGTTTTCACAATAAATACTGTTCTACAAGGAATAATAGGCTTCAAACCACCAGTGAACAAGCTGAAGACAAACTCAGTAGAAATATACAACTTAAAACTGTTTGAAAGAAGCAGAGATGCCCAGCTATTTAAATATTTGATGCTGTCACAGTGTAAAACATGGTCCTGCTTTTAAAAACCTGCATGGCAAAGTCATATGAGATGACGAGGAATGGCCTTACAGTGGAAAACGGTGAAAGGCATCAACACAGAATGTGTGACCACTGATGTCTATCAGTGCATTACTCTTCAATCCTGCAGTCAGTGTTCTTTTGTTTGAGGGAATCAGGCCCATCCACTTGGTATTAAGGTATGTTTTCAGTGACACATCTTCTCTGACCGCTTGTTTGTGGATTTCATTGAGACTATCCTCTCTTATTTCATGACGGGGGATACTACTGAACACAAACCTGTGTTACGTGGCTTATGAATTAGTGGGAAAGGAAGCAAATGAAAAGGTTAGTTTTGGTGTGCTTTCTCACAACACGTCCAGAGGCAGAGCTTCAGTGCAATTCCAGCGATCACTAAACGTTGAAAAGCTTCTGTGTTACGGTTGGTGCTTGAACGGTGTCTTGTTTACCTTTTTTGTTACTCCTCCCTTGTTTTTTCTTGCCTTCGTATTTACTCTATGAGCATGTATGTGTATAGTGTTCCTGTGGCTCAGTGGTAGAGCATTGCGTTAGCGGCGCAAAGGTTGTGGGTTAGATTCCCAGGGAACACATGTACTGACAAAAAACACTTTGGATAAAAGCGTCTGCTAAATGCATAAATGTAAATGTAAATGTATGTATGGAACTCTTTCTCTTAGGTGGACGCACCTGTTCGTTGTTGAGAATGATTGATTTAGAGGAGTTAAAAGACGCCAATGAGGAGGAGAAAAGGAGAGATGACAGCTTCCTGTGGGCCAGCCAGCAAACAGTGTCTTTGAGTCTTATTCTGTGTAGGGTTTTTTTCCCTTTCTTGTTAGTTGTTGTCCATTATGTAAAAATTGTTACTGGGTAGATATGTTTGTTGAAATTGTTATACGTTGTGTGAATAAATAGTCCTGAACAGTTACATCATACTCATTCTTGTTTTTGTTACATAATCTCTATTTTTTGAGCCATTTAATGAGAGGTTGTAAAGTGGGGGCTCGTCCGGGATAATTAGACTACGTTGTAGGGATGAAGTAAGCTAACGCTCCGGTTAGTTAGAGTAATCCAGCTGGCCGTGTTTAGCGCCAGACTTTCCATCGAATTACTGTTTGTTGTTTTATTTTATTATTTTTGGAGATACTATGGGGAAGAGATTTATCTGGTAACCCTCTGAAGACTAGGAAGGTTGCAGTTAGTGTTGTGGGTAGAAAGTAAGGTCCGGGGTGAGCTTGTTAGGTTCTTATGTAAACGCAGCGTTGAGTAATGGCAACGTTTAATTT
>QVTF01020332.1:130000-137500 GCA_003573665.1 Oxygymnocypris stewartii | reverse complement strand
TATTCAAAATATAAATTTTGCTTTACAGTATACACTGCTATTTAAACGTTTGGGGTCAGTATTTTTATTTTAAAAAATTAATACTTATTTTCAATAAGGATGTGTTAATGGCTAAAATGTAACAGTAACGTTTTTTGGTTGGAAAAAATTATATTTTTACTTTTTATTCATCAGAGAATCCTGAAAAAAGTATGAAAGCTTTCCAAAAATATCAAGCAGCACAACCCTTCAACATTGATAATAAATCAGCATATTATAATAATTTCTGAAGGATCATGTGACATGTGTATGTCATGTGTACATGATATCTGCAGTCAAATAATATCTTAAAGTATATTAAAATAAGAAACCAGTTTTAGAAATTGCAATAATATTTCACAATATTACTGTTTTTTTTCAGTATTTTTGATCAAATAAACAATAAAGCCATGTTGAGCAGAAGAAACTCCATTGAATAAAACAGCCCTTCAAATCATCTGGAGGAGTTTTACTGTGTAACTTGTGCTGACTTATGACTAAATGATACATGAAGGACACTCAATATCATGGAGAGGTGTGCTCGTACATTTCTAAATGACCGGATGTATGATGTATAATATCCCCATTCAACTAAATTCAAAGAAGGAGCAGATCTAGAGATCTGGGGGCTTGCTGACTTTCAGATGGATTTCTGTAAAGCTGCATTGAAACAGTGTGTACTGAGAGGTGCTTTACAAAAGCCTGTTTTTCAGCATTGACTCAGATTCATTGTAATCACTCTTCGGCATTGGGCGTATGTTTCAGACTCTATTGCCAGAGTACGCCCTCCATATGACATCATGGGGTGTTAATAATGGATGTGTCTTCTCTCTCCGCAGTGGACGGCTGTATAGACTGGTCGGTGGACCTGAAGACATACCGCGTGCTGGCCGGAGAACCGCTGAGGGTGAAGTGCGCTCTCTTCTACAGCTACATACGCACCAACTATAGCGTGGCCCAGAATGCCAAGCTGCGGCTCATCTGGTACAGGAACAAGGGCGACTCCGAGGAGCCCATCATCTTCTCGGGTCACCGGCTGAATAAGGAGGGAGACTCCATTTGGTTCCGCTCCGCAGAGATGGAGGACAATGGATTTTACACGTGTGTGCTCAGGTGGGTCATTAGCAATTCAAACTCAATTCATGTGTGCACTGAAAAACACAGTCCACTGATATCTGCAGTCTAACACAGCCCTGGATCACAGCTGACGTCTCCCAGAATTCCCAGCGGCAATCGATGCTAAAGACAACAAACTCATGTCAAGATAACAGGTCAAATATACAAATCAAAGTGACGTCAAATACTTGACATGACAGTGAAACATTGTGGCCAGTTTCAGTGTGTGATTAAAACTTCATATTTTCTCCCAATTACCCCTGGAAGAAATTGCTGTCCAAACTGAGTTTAAAATGATGTAACAGCATCTTGATCAAGTCTTGACTAATATGTGACATCCAACAGATATGAAGGTGTTTGCTGGGTTCCCTTGTTTACTATAGTAGGGTAAGATGAGCCTCACACACAACATCTGAACATCAGCAGATTCATATTGTTTTTTATTTTGAAGTGAAAATATCATATTAGACCCTTGGGGTAAGATGTGCCACTAGTGTTTGAATTGAATACTTCTAATTCTAATTAATGGGGTTATTATTTCATATTTCCATGAATTAGATGTACATTTCTGACATCTTCACTTTCATTACAACCCGCAGGCTAATAGAGGAAAATCCTGTATTACATTTTTCAAATATAAAATCATACTGTTTCTATTATGACATACCTTCAATTAAAATAAGGGCAATTAAATATGTAAATATTCAGATGCCTGTAAGTCATAGAATAAATGTACCTTTCTCTTTTAGTCTTTGGCTCTGTCAGTCGTCGATTATTCAGTTATTCAACTCGTTTACTCAGAACTCAATTTTAAACAGAATAGTTGATTTAGGGGGTATTTTAGTAGTGGTTTCTAGTTTCTGAGACACACAGATAGCACCAGAGACACTGCACTGTAAGTTTAGGGCAGTTGGGCAAAGACCATGCGATACAGTGTGTTTGATGCCTTATTTTATTTTGTTGTCAAGCGATATGTATTTCATAATAGCATGTCATGAGCAGTTTGTTCTTTGCGTTCCACACATAGCATTGCTGGCAGGAGTCAGATGAGTCCAAGTGTAGTCTTGTGTATGCATTACAGTGTCCCGGACCTGATGAAGAGGGAAAAAAAGCAATTTATACTGGCTTTACCAGAGTCGCTGACTAGAGGAGAGCTCAATGTACTGAACAGTGCAGTTGCATTATTTTTCAGCTGTCAAAGAAAGTCATGTTCAGTCATAGGTTTACTTGGGGAATTGTGTCTGTGTACAGTAGCTCAAACTGTTGGGACTGTATTGTGAGAGTAACACCGTTGTTTGAGTCATGAATACAGTCACATCGAGGGTGAAGCTCTTCTCATGGCTTCTTCTTGTGCTTCTGTGAAGTTAATACAGTTTGATTCTAGCTCTGGGGTTTAATCTGATGCTTATGCAATTTAAACTGAGAGTGTGCTTCTGTTTTTAATTTATATGTTATTAGGTATTCCCATACTTTTGAATTGTTTGTTGATTAGGGAGCTGATGTCATGCTGTCCCAGATCTGATTGACACAAAATAATTTGAAGGGTTTACTAATACCACTAAGTCTGTCCGCTCTCTGCTCGCTCATAACAACACTTTCTTCTGGCTGGAATAATCTAAACCACGTCTGATATCTGAACCCATCTGAATTGACTTTGTAAGTGGCTACAGAGAAAAACTGGTCATCAGTGCTGGGGAAGCTACTTTAAGCCCAGCTTGACCAAATCACAAGCTACTCATCATTTAAAGAAGTTCAACTATAGACAAGCAAACATTGTGAAAAAGTAGTCAGCAACACTACAAGCTACTAACAAAAAGAGCGCAGTAGCTAATAACTTTGATGCTACAGAAGGGCGATATTTATTTGTCAGTTTGTTAGTTTATCCATCAGATTACAAATGACTTTGGTATGAAACAGTTTAAATCCATTCTCTCTGATGGCCATCACATGCTGAGAGATGCTGTCAAACACAATACTAATCAAGAAAAATAAAATCCCTCTACGGGCACTAATAAACAGTTATTTGTATTTATTTGTAATTATGTTTATTTATTTAGTCAGCAACACAAAGTATGGTGCTGGTTTTAATTATTTTCAATACCAGCTGTCATCATGAACTTTAATAATCATATTCACGTCCATAGTATAGTTGCACGATGCTTCAAAATGCTTAAATATACAGTACATGCTGTCAAACGTACATGAAAACATGCCATTCCCAAGGATTTTCCATGGCAAAGTGTTTCTTTACCTGCATTACAGAGCTGTGCACGAGCTGTTGAGCTAAAAGATTGTCTTCATCGCTTGTTAACAGTAGCTAACCCTGTTTTACTGTTTTTACTGTCAGGGCTCAAGTAAACAGACTGAATTATTCAGGCTCAAAATGTTTCAGTTTGGATGATTTTGTTTAGCGTCTGATGCATTCATTGAGAAGAACTGACTGACATGAGTTCATATTCCAAGCAAACGCTCTGATGGTGCAGAGCTTGGTTTCGCTACACTGCTATTCTTAGTTGAAACACTGCAGGGTTTTTAAAGTAGTGTCAGTCGCTGCGCTCAAGCTTTCACTGTTTCTTAAAGGGGTCATCGGATGCAAAATTCACTTTTCAAGATGTTTGAACATAAATGTGTGTTGGAAGTGTGTACACGTCCATCCTAAAATGCTAATAAAAAAAATTCCTATTTTAAAATCCTAATTCTCAAATCAGGCTGTTCTGAGATTCCTGTCAGATTGATGTAGTTCTGTACAGGTCCCTCCCACAATAATTGATTGACAGTACCGTCTTACATTAGCCCCGCCCCCTGAGTGAGCTGAGAGCTATCCACTATTGAGTCGACTCCGGTGCAGGGAAGACAAGATGTCTCAGATAAGGTGATTTAATAGTTTAGTTGTTGGGTGTAATAATGAATATAGCAGTCATCATTTACTCCCAACATCTGAGCCGCTGAAGACACAGAGGATTAATGTTACTTTCACTTTGAAGGGAATGCACCAATCCTCAATCTACATATGTATCTATGTTCGCCCGAATCATTCGTGACCCAGCTTCATCTACAAAAGAAGTTAGTATAAGGATGTTTATGAATCTTTGTAAATCGCCTTAACTAATAATGTGCTAGTAATCCAGTTTCAACGCTGAAGTAAACAGTACTGCTCATCACCTCACGGAAGAGAGGGGCGGGGTCAGCAGAGCTCATTAGCATTTAAAGCAACATGGGCTAGAACAGCGTGCTGAAAACAGAGCTGGTTTTGACAGGGTAAAAAATGTACTAACATTGAGAAATTTTAACCAATGTATGTTATAGACTTTTCATTAAGACTCTTAAGAATCATATCAACTTGTGCAAAATGAGGTTTGAATCTTTTTATTGCTTCTGTTTCTCATGTTATAGCCTCCTTAAAATGAATCACTTGTTGAATTCCTCGTTGGGAATTTGGATCGAATCACTAGAACAGAACAGAATGACTTAGGATCACACACTACCAGACTTACACACACACACACACACACACACAAAACATGTGCCTTGCTGCCTTGCTGCTATTAGATGCATAACAAACATCTGATCTAAATATCAGACATCCCATGATAGGAGACAGGATTCATAGTATGAGCCCATTATACACTGCGTGGTTTTCTGTGAAATTTATCGACTCAAAATCTGCAGATGGGCTCTGCCTTTCAGCTACTAGCGTGCACTTGTCCAGACTATGAATCAGGCCAAAAGTGATGTAGGGTTATTAGTCACATGCACATCCATTGATGGACAGTCATCCTCTGCTCCCAAGCTTGTAGATTTGTTATTCTTGGCTTCAGTCTAATCAGAAATATACAGAAAAATGACATAAATACATGCAGAATGTGCACTGTACACTGCATACTACTTTTTCAAAAACAGTAGATAGTGTGTTATTCCAAACTCCCAAAAACCTCCTCATTTCTGAAGACGATATTTCAAATGTGAAGCCGGAGATGCAGGAATATAAAACAGCTTTAATTCACACCCGAGTACCTACGCTTTTGCAGGATGAAAGCTGAAGGAAGACCTTGAGGAAACCCACGGCTCAGAAGAGATTTCTCTCTCACGTTGCAGCTAAAGGGCAATTGGTGTAAAACATCTGAACAGAGGCAGCTGTGACTGAAAGCTCAAGGTCTGATTGCTGCAGGATGGTTAATTCACTGTTACTATTCCAAGTCCTGCAAACAAGACCGGCGGTGAATAAAACACACAGTGACATAGCGCACAGTCTCAGACCCACACGAATAAATCTGAGCAGCTATTATCTAACGTACAACATCTGTGCGGTATCACAGAAATGACTGGGTAAAACTCCTGAAACACATGCAGATCTGGGTAAGACAGCAGTGCTCAGCTCTGTCAAATGAGTTAATGCTTTAGCTATCACACTAAGGACAAACAGTACTGTGTTCCTGTGGCTCAGTGGTAGAGCATTGCGTTTGCAGCGCAAAGGTTGTGGGTTCGATTCCCAGAGAACACATATACTGACAATACAAATGTATAGCCTGAATGCAGTTGTAAGTCGCTTTGGATAAAAGCGTCTGCTAAATGCATAAATGTAAATGTAAAATGTACTTTACAGCATTTGGTAACACTTTAGACTGCTGTTCCTGCATTAATGAACAACCACACAGGACCAAACGAGCATTGCAATATTATAATTTTAGTACCAACAAGAAACATGTTTTGATTGGTAAGTTATAGCACTCAGCAATCAATATTTTCTTACAAGTTCACTGGGAGATAATAATTAACTACTGTATTCAAATGAGTGCTGTTATTTACTAATTCATTAATCAGAGTTCCTAGTTATTCATTTATTAGTCTCAGTAAATGTTAATTTTTACCAGCAATATTTGTTTAATTTTTTGGTGGCTGCTATATAGTGAATATGTGTTTCCTAATTTAAAGTGTTACTTTTTTTCTCTCAAATTAGTTACTGCATTATGAACAAACATGAATAAAAAATATAGAAAAAAAGTCTAAAACACTTATTCACTATTAACTACGACTTTTCCATCAATAAACTCCTAATTCGCTGCTTATTAATAGTTAGTAAGGTAATTGTTTAGTGTAATAAATGGGATGTAGAATAAGGTATTAATATGTGCTTAATTTGTACTAATAAATGTCTAATATTCTAGTAATATGCATGCTAATAAACAACTAGTTAAGAGACCCTAAAATAAAGTGTTACCTTATACATATATTGAAAACATTGATAAATGCAATGCTACATTTGTGCACATATTTGAAAATTGCTACTTTGTCACTATGACAGCACAAATCCCCAGGTGTTGATACATTTATGCATCGTGCTAGACAATGTTTTCACTGTGGCATGGCATGTATTTTCCAGTTTTATGGTTTATGCCTCATATGCACATTGACATTGACTGACAAGCTGAGCGATGTTTTAAACCTACATGTTGTTTTAGGTAATCTTCTAAAATATTTTTATTTGCATAATGAACCTTTAGATACCAACTGGCACATCTGAACATGCCTGCTATAGGGTTGGGTTAGGGTTATGGCAGGGTTAGATTAGGGTTATGTTAGAGTTATGTTAGGGTTAGGTTAGGTCAGGTTAGGGGTATATTAGCGTTAAGGTTAGGGTTGGTTCATCCCACTATATTATATATGCCAAAAGCAGTAGGCCATGCTGAATGAATATGAATTAATAATTTGTACTCATGAAACAGTAGGCAAAACAATACCTTGGCCCCAGACGCGATTTCTTTAAGACTGCAAGGGAAGCTCAGCTTCCCCTATAATTGTCAAAAAATGAATGGTCAAATATATGTACTATTATGTTAACATTTTATTGACAAAAAATGCGTTAAACAGGTTCATCTCGAACGAAAACAATTTCGTTCAGAATCAGCTACTTAGGTCGGCTGACTCGATTTCCTTCTCATTCATTCCCGTAGCGTACAGTGCATTACTCTGTTGAAGCCCAGCATCCATTGACTTCAATGGGGCTGCTTTAAACAGTTTTTTTCAGTGCTTAGAAACAAGACGGTCATTGGATAATGCTGCGATTATGTCCCGCCCACGGACGCTCAGCGTCTCTGGGATGAATGGAGGAGTGGGCTGGCCCGGACTCCGAGCGTCTGCGTGATGATTGGAGGGTCTGTCGAAAGACTGCATCTCCTTTTGATTGACAGCGATTTTGTACTATAAAAGTCACTGACACTGAAGCTATTCGAGCTCAGTCCCATCGCGGAAGTGTAGTCGAAAGACAAACTGCTGCAACCTATTTCTTGGTATTTGCTTGGTGAAATTGCTAGCCAATTTTCATCATACATTTCACCCAGATTCCTTGTTTCAGTTCAACCTAATTCC
>QVTF01020332.1:77500-125000 GCA_003573665.1 Oxygymnocypris stewartii | reverse complement strand
CAGGAGTGAGGTGACTCTGGCAGGTCAGCGGAGGCGTGAGGTGACTCTGGCAGGTCAGCGGAGGCGTGAGGCGACTCTGGCAGGTCAGCGGAGGCGTGAGGTGACTCTGGCAGGTCAGCGGAGGCGTGAGGTGACTCTGGCAGGTCAGCGGAGGCGTGAGGTGACTCTGGCAGGTCAGCGGAGGCGTGAGGTGACTCTGGCACCTGGCAGGAGTGAGGTGACTCTGGCAGGTCAGCGGAGGCGTGAGGTGACTCTGGCAGGTCAGCGGAGGCGTGAGGTGACTCTGGCAGGTCAGCGGAGGCGTGAGGTGACTCTGGCAGGTCAGCGGAGGCGTGAGGTGACTCTGGCAGGTCAGCGGAGGCGTGGGGTGACTCTGGCAGGTCAGCGGAGGCGTGGGGTGACTCTGGCAGGTCAGCGGAGGCGTGGGGTGACTCTGGCAGGTCAGCGGAGGCGTGGGGTGACTCTGGCAGGTCAGCGGAGGCGTGGGGTGACTCTGGCAGGTCAGCGGAGGCGTGGGGTGACTCTGGCAGGTCAGCGGAGGCGTGGGGTGACTCTGGCAGGTCAGCGGAGGCGTGGGGTGACTCTGGCAGGTCAGCGGAGGCGTGGGGTGACTCTGGCAGGTCAGCGGAGGCGTGGGGTGACTCTGGCAGGTCAGCGGAGGCGTGGGGTGACTCTGGCAGGTCAGCGGAGGCGTGAGGTGACTCTGGCAGGTCAGCGGAGGCGTGAGGTGACTCTGGCAGGTCAGCGGAGGCGTGAGGTGACTCTGGCAGGTCAGCGGAGGCGTGAGGTGACTCTGGCACCTGGCAGGAGTGAGGTGACTCTGGCAGGTCAGCGGAGGCGTGAGGTGACTCTGGCACCTGGCAGGAGTGAGGTGACTCTGGCAGGTCGGCGGAGGCGTGAGGTGACTCTGGCAGGTCGGCGGAGGCGTGGGGTGACTCTGGCAGGTCGGCGGAGGCGTGGGGTGACTCTGGCAGGTCGGCGGAGGCGTGGGGTGACTCTGGCAGGTCGGCGGAGGCGTGGGGTGACTCTGGCAGGTCGGCGGAGGCGTGGGGTGACTCTGGCAGGTCGGCGGAGGCGTGGGGTGACTCTGGCAGGTCGGCGGAGGCGTGGGGTGACTCTGGCAGGTCGGCGGAGGCGTGGGGTGACTCTGGCAGGTCGCGGAGGCGTGGGGTGACTCTGGCAGGTCGGCGGAGGCGTGGGGTGACTCTGGCAGGTCGGCGGAGGCGTGGGGTGACTCTGGCAGGTCGGCGGAGGCGTGGGGTGACTCTGGCAGGTCGGCGGAGGCGTGGGGTGACTCTGGCAGGTCGGCGGAGGCGTGGGGTGACTCTGGCAGGTCGGCGGAGGCGTGGGGTGACTCTGGCAGGTCGGCGGAGGCGTGGGGTGACTCTGGCAAGGTCGGCGGAGGCGTGGGGTGACTCTGGCAGGTCGGCGGAGGCGTGGGGTGACTCTGGCAGGTCGGCGGAGGCGTGGGGTGACTCTGGCAGGTCGGCGGAGGCGTGGGGTGACTCTGGCAGGTCGGCGGAGGCGTGGGGTGACTCTGGCAGGTCGGTGGAGGCGTGGGGTGACTCTGGCAGGTCGACGGAGGCGTGGGGTGACTCTGGCAGGTCGACGGAGACGTGGGGTGACTCTGGCAGGTCGACGGAGACGTGGGGTGACTCTGGCAGGTCGACGGAGACGTGGAGTGACTCTGGCAGGTCGGGCGCCCACCAGGGCGGAGCAGACGAGACAGACGCCCACCAGGGCGGAGCAGACGAGACAGACGCCCACCAGGGCGGGGCAGACGAGACAGGAGACCTCCACAACGGAGCAGGTGCCCTCCAGGGCAGAGCAGAGATCCCTGGCCGAGACTGGGACCTAGAGGAGATGGAGACACAAGAGACAGAGAGAGCATATTTGGTTTCAGGGACCAAGGCAGGGAGTTTAAGCGGCCATGGTAAATCCGGGGCCTCGGGCAGCCATGATGGATCAGGGGACCTCATGGGCCATGGCGGGTCCGGGGTCTCCGTGAGCAATGGAGGGGAGCTCCCTCCATGAAAGTTCTTGGTGAACTCCACCACCTCGAGGGGGCACTCTGGAAACGCTGAATCTCGGTGGCGCTCGGGCGGCTCTGACTCTCTTGGGCACTCAGGTGGCTCTGGCTCTCTTGGGCGCTTGGTAGAACTGGACGGAACCAGCGGAGGCATCGATGAGCTGGGCGGGACCAGCGGAGACGAAGGGGAGCCGGACAGGGCCAGCAGGGGCTCTGGGGAACCGGATGGAACCAGGACAGGACCCGGAGTGCCGAACTCTGTGAACTCCTGGATTGGGACGGCCTCTGGAGCGAACTCTGTGAGCTCCTGGATCGGAGCGGTCTCTGGAGCGAACTCTGTGAGCTCCTGGATCGGAGCGGTCTCTGGAGCGAACTCTGTGAGCTCCTGGATCGGAGCGGTCTCTGGAGCGAACTCTGTGAGCTCCTGGATCGGAGCGGTCTCTGGAGCGAACTCTGTGAGCTCCTGGATCGGAGCGGTCTCTGGAGCGAACTCTGTGAGCTCCTGGATCGGAGCGGTCTCTGGAGTGAACTCTGTGAGCTCCTGGATCGGAGCGGCCTCTGGAGCGAACTCTGCGAGCTCCTGGATCGGAGCGGCCTCTGGAGCGAACTCTGCGAGCTCCTGGATCGGAGCGGCCTCTGGAGCGAACTCTGCGAGCTCCTGGATCGGAGCGGCCTCTGGAGCGGACTCTGCGAGCTCCTGGGACGGAGCGGGCTCTGGAGCGGACTCTGCGAGCTCCTGGGACGGAGCGGGCTCTGGAGCGGACTCTGCGAGCTCCTGGGACGGAGCGGGCTCTGGAGCGGACTCTGCGAGCTCCTGGGACGGAGCGGACTCGGCGAGCTCCTGGGACGGAGCGGATAATGCTGCGGACCTGGAGACACCAGCTACTCGCACCGACACCAGGGGTGCGTCCAACACACAAGCAATTAGACCTGGCCGAAGAGGTGCGTCTGCAGGCTTGGTGGCCATCTTGGCCGGGGACTCAGGCATGGCCGACATGTTGCGATCGTGCTCTGGTGCATCCACCATCTTGGTTTCGGACGCGGTGTTGCGTTCCACCTCTAAGACGTCCACCGTAAGGGAGGAGCCAGCACACAGCAATGCAAAGGCAATAAAGTCCTTTAAGCTACAATTAAACCTCCCGGCAGGTAAGCATGATTTGATAGGCTCATTTAAGCCAAAACGAAAAATGTCTTTGAATGCAACCTCATCAAATGGTGCCTTGCAAGATATCTCGTAGAATCGAGTGACGTATTCCTCAATAGGCAAACTCCCCTGTTTTAGGTCGAGCAGCTGGTTGAATGCTTCCATACCTGGCCAGGGTTCCTTAGAAAAGCCGCTGGATCGCTGTTTTGGCGAAGTCTTCTGTAACAAACGGTCTGAGGCATGGGGATCCATTTGCAGCTTTTATTAGAGACAAGGTTAAACAGGCAAAGATCGGATACCAGCGACAGGGGTAATGGAGACAGGATCAAACTCATAAACAAATACCAGGCTTAGGTCGAGGCAGGCGGCAGACAGGAGAAGTAGTAGATAGTCCAGATATCAGGTCACAAGGGCAGGCGGCAGAGAATCACAGAGTCAGGTAAACAGTCCTAGGTCGTACACGGAAGATCAGAAATACCAGGAAGAACGCTCAGAAATGTTAGTCGGGGCAGAAACAAGACTTCGCAGTGAGTGCATGTGAGAGTGCTGCTTAAATGTGTGTGAGTGAATGAGGTGCAGGTGAGGTGAGACAATCAAGACTAATGAGTGAATGGTGACAGCTGTGTGATTGGTGTAATGGTGGACGGGAGTGTGTGTGTGCAGTGCATGATGGGAGATGTAGTCCATGGGTGATGTGCAGTTGTAGTGAGTGGCAACCAGATTCATGACAGAAACAGACCTGCTTAAACCTAATAGATATAGATTTACACCAGCAAAATGTCAATTTCAATTACATGTGGTGTGTATTCCTGCTCCTCTGTGGTTTCTGGCCTCACTACAGTACGTTTACAGCAGATCATGTGCTGTTCTTGCCCTATCTAGTACCATAACTCATTGACGGGTGGCCTAAAGCAGTGGTTTTCAATCGTTTCTCCTCAGGGCCCTCCCTACGTACATATATGACAATCTGAGCACGTTATACTAATGGTACACAGGAGCATTGTTTTAGGACGCAGATGTACATTTATTTTCATGTTGGATATATTACTGCACTGGATTAGAAGAAAATAAAGTGACTCATTAAATCAATATGTTCTACATATTAACGCCGGCCTTCAAGCACCTCAGAAGCTATTGAGGGTAGCATGCAAAAATAACCTGTCTTTAAATTGACAATTATTTGCTACCTCAGGAAGGTCATGAACAAATAAAAAAGTAATAAAACCATTTGCGAACCACACAATCAAAATTAAATTAAATTGATTATCTAAAATGATTTATGGTTCATCAAGTACTAGTGGATATACTTACACACACACACACACATATATATATATATATCCACAATCAGGGCAAAATAATTAAGAGGTTCCAATCAACTAAAGATGTTATGAATCTGCCTGGAAGAAGATGTGTGTCTATATCGTCCTAATTCATGGTGAGGAGGAGAGTTTGAGTGGCTAAAGACTCTCCAAGGACCACAGCTGGAGAATTGCAGAAAATAGTTGAGTCTCTGGGTCAGAAAACCTTTAAAAAATATCTATCAAACAGCACCTACATTACATGTTGTTTGGGAGGGTTTCAAGAAAAATGATCCTAGCTCATCCAAAAACCAACTCCAGGATATTCAGTTATCAGACACAACTGGAACTTCAAATGGCACTGGCTTCTATGGTCAGATGAAACTAAACAGAGCTTTCTGGCAGCAAACACAGCGGATGTGTTTGGTGCAAACAGGGATAAAAAAGTACCCCATGTCCATGGTTAAATATACTGCTGGATCTTTAATGTTGTGGGCCTGTTTTTCTGCCGGAGGTCCTGCACATCTTGTTCAGATGCATGGCATCATGGATTATATCAAATATCAACAGATAAAATATCTAAACCTGATTGACTCTGTTAGAAATCATATAACAGGCCGTGGTTAGATTTTCCACCAGGACAACAATCCAAAAAAATCATCAAAATAAACACACCAAAAAAACCTACAGAAAATGAATGGGGTGAACTGAAGAGGAGAAGCTGTGCATCTGAAGGATCTGGAGAGATTCTGTATGAAGGAATGGTCTCTGATCTCTTATCAGGTGTTTTCCAAACTATTCAGGCATTATAGGAGAAAACTAAGCGGCAACCACCCACTCTCTCTCTCTCTTGAAATCAACACGGAAGTGACTAAAAATGCAATTCATCGACTGGCCGCTTGAGGCGGGCTCAAAAAAGGGAGTCAGTCCCATAGACTCCCCATGTAAAAACGCCCAACTTTACAGCAGAAAAAAAGTGTTTACAGCCTGGTACAAAAAAAATATTTTGGTCTATATCGCTAATTTAGCCCTTAATGATAGCTGTGAGGGGGGTGAATTTATTTTCATAACTCATCCATTTAAATTATATTAAGCCTTAAAGTTCTGCATAATTAAGGGCGTGGCCACTTGAGTGACAGATGGATTGCCGCTCTGCTCCAGAGTGTGATTTTATTTGTACAGAATTTCTTTTTTATAGGTAGGACACTGGAAATCTGGCAATTAGATGTTTTAACAACGATCTCAAACTTGATTTTCACAGCTATATTGATATTGCATCTGCTTTTGCATTGTCTGCAAAAAGTGATAAGGTAAATGGCAGTAACTTCCACATTATAGGGTGCTGATCACCATTTACAGAATAATTATAGTAGCATCTGTATAAAATCTAGTGATCATTGGCTAGGCTATAACATCTAGTAATGTGATAAAAAAAAAAAATCTGACCGTAACAACCAGACAAAAAGTAAAACGTTATTGGATACTGTTTTGCAACCAATTTATTTGCAATGTTCCCTAACATTAAAGGACGCAAGACATACTTAACCTATTGTTTTTACATGGAACTCAATTAAAATAGCTTAACCTTTAAGAATGACTTGTGGATTGATGTGAACGCCAGCAGGGATAATGCTCCGAATGATTGTGAACTAAACATCTCCATTGCAATGGATTTTATCGAGTTACAAGAAAAGAAAGGAAAAGGATTTAATTGCGAACAGTTGTTGATTGTATATGTGATACACTGTCATGGTATTTGAGTCCTCACGTACAGAAGTGTGCAGCCCTAGACTGACAGCTGGCACTGAGTGAATAATCTGCATTATAAAAATAAAAATACAGCACTTTAAAGATTATTTACGATTCATTATTGTTGCCAAGTTATCTAGTCGTTATTGCTTACAGTGCTTTGTTATATGGAGAAGTTTGTTAGATCGTGATCTATCTAATTTGTTTGTCTAATGAAGTGCCAACAGATGTATAAGAGTACACAAGTCACATCGTAATTTAAGCGCGGTAGACTTTAATGGACAGTAAAACAAAGACAGAATACGTATAACTCCAGGCTGGCACAGTACTGACGAACAAATGCAAACAAATGCAGAGGACCGTAACTTACTTTGAGCATTCAAAAACAAAATCAAAGAGCGGTAACTGATGTTATACTGTGTTCTCCCTTGGTTTCTCTGGAGCTTTCTCCATGATGCTTAAATAAAGGTCATTAATGGCCCAAAATTATCAATAACTAATTTTCGACCAAAAACGAAGTTATGGTGTTTTGTCTTTGCACTGCTGTCACTATAGACGTGTGTGGTTTCAGCTCAGCTTCACCCACGTTCCGCCTTTTGGCCCATTTTTGATTCTCTGGGAGTGACGAGATGGCAGTGGTCGGCTCTGCCCACTTTAGGCTTAAAAAAATGCTCTTCAGAAACATCCATGTGACGTCACGGACACTACATCCATTTTTTTACAGTCTATAGAGAAAACTCAGAGCTGTTACCCTGGGAAAAGGACGTTGCAATAATTGGGTGCCAATAATTGTGGCATAACTAGATAACTAGAGAAAACATTTATTTCACAATGAGACCCCCCCCCCCCCCCACACACACACACTTTCAGTTGTTTCACTTCAACGATAGTTTAGAATTTTGTGAATGTTTTGAACGAAAGATCAAAAGGATAAACCATGCAGATTTATTTGCACAGCTGCCTTTGCTCATATTTACCAAGGGTGCCAAAATTAGTGGAAGGCACTGTATATATATATACAAATATATTACTATATCCACTACTGCTTCATATCCAATTAATGCAACTTCGTTTGATGACATGAATAGGTAAGCAAGAATGAGATATTGAAGTCGCTCGGAACATTGAACTATGAACCAATATAAGACAACCTGACCGTTCTGCGGGGGGTGGATAGTTAAATTAATATTACAGAAATTAATTAGGATAAAATAGGGTAGGAATATTGTATTAAATCACTGATTATGAATAGCAACAAATAGTTGGTTAGTCAATGCAGCTGGTGGCACTTGTGCTCAAATTATGCCGTTATGTTCATCAGTCAACAGTGGCTATAATCAATGCACATCGCTGACATCTAAATCTCCACGACACAACGTCAAAACAAACACGAGCTTTACCCCTGGATGTGTGAAACAGATGAAACTCATGGACTATTGATCAGGATTGACATAAATGTTCTTAATATGGCCAGCATAATTGAGCTATTTAAGATGAGAAGGGTAAGAGTGCCACAAATGTCACTCTCTCATTTATTCACTTAAATTATGCATGTGGTACTTTTAGCCCTTAGATCTCTTGTTAATTTGCCTACAGGGACAATGGATGAAAATGACTCTCATAGCTAAAAGTGACACATTTATTAAAGTACTTTAATGAAGTGATTAGTTAATTAAGCCGGTGAACTCTTGTATATTCTTAGACCCTCACATGCAATGATAGATTGACAGAATGACAGATTGGTGTTAATACCCATTAATAGAGTACATGATCATAGAAACCTACATCTCTTTTCCAAAGGATTATGGGTAGTTGGCATGAAATGTTATGTGGTGTGAATCTTGATCTCATATTATTTTAAATCATGATTTTTTTTATTTTCTAATTCATTCATACAGTATGTATCATGCCTTGCAGTTCTACTACCATTAAAAAATTACATGCAATTTTAACTGCGTAAAAAATCATATTTTTATTGTTTTCCTACTGTACCTGTTTTACTGTCTCGTTAAATGCTGTAAACATTAATATTAAAATGTATCTACACTGTAGGAAGCAGGTATTGGGGTATTTCTAAAATCACTTTACAAATTTTAAAACTGTATTACTATATGAGAGGAACTAAATTCTTATTAAATTACTCATAGCCAGGAATCATATAACACCTGATGAACCCTCTTTGATGGGCCATGAAATGTAAAATTGAAAACCATGTATGAATGAATTTGTCAAATCATTTTATTGTGACCAGAACTATAAGCATTGCTAGAATCTATTTAGAGATCCTTGCTTTTCATCTCAGCTCCTCTTCAAACCTACAATTAACTGTTTGCTGTCAGCTCTCTATAAACCTGTGATCTCTCTCCACGCCTGTCGAAAACAGCGACTGTAAGATATCTGAGGTTATTGTTCTTTGAATCCTCCCCTCACCAGCAGTTCAACACATTAAGGGCCCACATCCCATCAAATTCCCATAAAAGTGCTGATAGGAGTGGAAAGTCACAAAATGGGGTTCAGACATACTCTTTTGGACATTAAGTTATAGCACAAATACCAGTAAACAGACTGCCACAGACCTTATTAAATCACATTGCATAATTCATTTAAATACACTCCTCCCATAAATATTGTATGAAATGGAAACACCTACAAATACATATGCAATAAGATCGGCCGCAAAAATAACTGTCTACATATTTTCATTTTTAGTTTATCGCTGCTTGTCTGTAGTAAATTCTAACAGTATTGTTTTAACAACAAACAGGTTGCACCAGTGCACACTGTTAGTAAATCTGACTCCAAGTATTACCTGTTCTTCTATTCTTCTTGATACACTAGGTGGTAATATTCACCCTGGAGCACTGCATACAGACAATCTCCTGTCAAAAAATTTAAAAATAAAAAAACTACAAGCCAATTCACAGAGCTACAATAAATTCCACCAAACACAAGTAGAGCAAACACAATTTGCTCTACTTGAATTGATTTTAATTTGGCAGCTGATGTTGTGTCATACTGAACTATCAAATCACTCTGGCGTGATCGCATCAAGTATATACAATTATTTTTTAAGCCATTTATTTGATTTTTTTTACTCAAAATCCACTTGGCTAGAAAATCTATATGGGCACAGTTGAAATTGTGTTCTGGGAGGAGCAGGATTTCGGCTGGGCCCCCCTCGGGTTTAGTGCCCGGTCGTCCCATGTGTTAATCCGTCCCTGAAGCTTCACTTCATGATATCTCCCCCCTCCAGGAGATAAAAGGATCACGAAGCATGGGTCAGGGAAATCTCTGGATGATAGTGTTGTGACAAACAGCTGATTATTCTATTGATGCACTGCCACCATTTGAATGAGAATGGGACTAGAGTGTAAACCCAGCTAATGAAAAAAACAATAGTTGGTTAATTAGTTGCCTTAAAAAAACAAGTTTAGTGATAACTTGAGCGAATTTAACAAACATTCCAGGCTTTCAAACATCAACTTGTAATTAAATAGACCAAATACAAAGTTTAACTTAAAATGTAACTTAAAATAAAATTACCAAAGATGAATTACTTATGGAGCAGGTCTTGAAGGCAGAAGAATCATCCTTCAAAATGACAGGTAGTCTCTGAAGACAAATATATTTGCACACATCGTACAACACAGTTTGCCAAGGAGGATACTCACATGTATTAATTACAAATTCGAATAATTCTGTATGACTTGTTTTGGGGCCTTGGAGATGCTGACATGCCTCGACATTTGTGCTTATTTCAGTTACTGAAATATGAATCCCATTACATACTATTAGACTGTATTCAGCGTTAAAAAAACACTACCCCCATTTTAGTTTGAAATGTTGTTCATTTAAAATATACTATACACTACAAATTTTCAATTTCTAAAATATCTGTGTTAATGTTTCAAACCTTCTGAGCAAGATATATCTGATGGCTTGCTTCTGAGTTTTACTCTCGGTTTAAGCTCTGCCTGTTTTTATTCTGCTTGGATGCAGATCATTTTGTCATTCCAGAAATACAGATATACAGGTGTGGCTACTTATCCAGACAATGGCTTTATATTTATATGTATGTAATAATAATAAAATAATAATTCGAGCAAGATTCAATCTCACAACCTTGTAATAAAGAATGCTTCACTTGTGTGTGTTCTTGTTTGCAGATGTGAACCCATGGGCATGTGTGTGTGAGTGTGTAAGATCAAGCTTAGGTCAGGGACGGAGATCCCTAAGACTGAAATCATTCAATCACCTATAACATGGATGGCATAGAAACACTGTGTGCCAATAAAAATATAGGTTCATCAAAGTTGTCTGTGCAGTATTCATGAGTTCAGCACCAGAACATGCTATGTTGTATAAAGAACTACAGAATTAGAATTACAGTTTTTATGGAGCTTTTAAAGGTTATTCTTTGGCAGGCTGTCCAATCCTCAGAGTTCAGCTCCAATCCCAATGAGACACACCTCAAGCAGCTGATTGAGGTCTTCAAGACACCCCTGATCTACAACATCAGCCTGCAGAAGCCTTTCTGTCTTTCTAAGAGGAAGCACTGATAACTACAGACACAGTTGAGCAGCCAGCGGTCTGTTTAGATAGCCCAGTTCTCCATTAGTGTGAAAATGAAGACACACAGTCAATATTAAAATGATTTTGCCCCAGACTGACATGTACTGTACCAGATTGTCCATGTGTTCAGCTGCTCTCATTGATGCAGCAGGACTACAGGAGTAATGCAGAGGAACACAGCCAGAACAGTAGCCTGCTTTTCTCAGTCAACAATTAATACAGTTTAAGCCATTACACTGCAGCAGCTAATGAACACCACAGAGCACGATAATGCAACCAGTGCTAATAAACACTGCTTAGTGGGTTCAGAAACACAGAGCTCAACTAGCTTTAATCTGTACCAGGGCTTAAAAAAAAAAAAAAAATCGGTTCAATCTGAGCAGAATCTGTATTTTAACCTTTCTGGTTACAATTTTGGCCAGATGAAGCCTACTAAAAAAAAAAGGAAAAAAATCTGTCAATGCTTTTTAAAGACTATTACAAATGTTTGCTGCATTATTAAAAATGCTATTTATATAAAATTGCATTTTGAGAGGAAAAAAACGTAAGTCGCGTAGGCTCACGTTGCATTTTATTATTAGCCTACATTAAGAAATAATGTAGGAAAAAATGCAGGTAAATTAACATTTTTACAAACAATATAAACACATCTATTAGTTTCCTTCTCTCCACAACAAATCCTCTAAAGTTAAGGTGATTAGGCTAGGCCTATATTAAAGTCCAGCCAAAATCAAATTAATTTAAGGTGAAACTTGCCTACCTCTCGCATTCGGCACGAATCCAAATGTTTCCATTTTCACAACGTATCTGGATGTCAAAATATCATGTATTAGGTAATAGGCTTTGTACTTCACTCGCATCGATGGAAAACATATTTCTTCACATCGTCTATATCAGCACAGCGTGGCAGTGGTCATGCTGAACACAACAGATTGAACAACAGAGCAGTGTTACTTTTTAGTGTTTCTTTAACTATATTTAATTTTTAACACACTGTGTCTGTGTGCGCGTGAGGCGCGATATCCAAAACCCAACACTGGTTGTTATAGAAGCAAGATTCAAAACTGTCATGCTTTTGCAAAATAAAGAAAATTGTAAAAGAAAGAAGCTTTTGCAAAAATAATAAAACTTATTTCTGCCATGTCATTGTCCTTTCCGAGAACTTTGAATCGTGTCACAATTAACTAAAACTCAGCACATATTTTTCTTTTGTTTTGCTAATCTGTCAGTGATTTAAGTGAAATATATTTCTTGTATAGGCCTATATATTTATTTTTATGTGAGCCTGTAGTTTTATTCTGTTTTCAGGTGCGTGTGATCTGTTGAATCCATCTGACACTATCCTCGGATAAACTCTAATGCATCGTGACTTTCCTATGATGAGTTCACAGCTGAGCACGGGAAGGCATTTCACTCGCTGGATACAGCGTCATATTTGCATAGGGCGCACCACTTGAATTCCTGATAGGTTGACAGCAAATTTCAAATATCAAAATGGAACGATAAAATGTTTATTAACCAGATAATGGCCATCTCAAATTCTATTCTGGACTATAAAATTAGATTTTGTTTCTGGTTCTGTTCCTGTCAAAATTTCCTTCGTTTCCGGTTTTCGTTTTCGTTCCTTGAACCGGTTCAGAGCCCTGATCTGTGCATGCACAAGCAGGGAGTTTTTGTATTAGAGTACTTGTGTAAAGGTTTAATACATATTGCATTAATACATATTTATTAACGTAAATGTGTATATCGAAATGAAAACAGTTTAAAATTGTTCACTTTATTACTCCAGGAAAAAGAGTGCGTATGCACATCCAAGAGCATCCGTACAGTGCGCACATATTTACGCCAAGTTTATTTTTTATAAATCCAGATGTGTGCTTGGAAAACAGCAAAAGCACATTTCTATGCCCATTTTGTGCTTACGCAACATTTCTACATGAGACCCCAGGACCTCCAGCAGAAATATAGGCCCACAACATCAAAAACACAACAGTATATTTCATTGTACACATGGGGTACTTTTTATCCCCGTGTTTACCAAATCCATCTCGAGTGTTTGCTGCTAGAAAGCTCATTTTTTAGTTTCATCTGACCATAGAAGCCAGTCCCATTTGAAGTTCCATTTGTGTCTGATAACTGAATATCCTGGAGTTGGTTTTTGGATGAGCCAGGATCATTTTTCTTGAAACCCTCCTAAACATGTAAGGTAGGTGCGGTTTGACAATTATTTTCATGGTTTTCTGACCCAGAGACTCCATTATTTTCTGCAATTCTCCAGCTGTGGTCTTTGGAAAGTCTTTTGCCACTCAAACTTCCCTTCTCACTGTGCATTAGGATAATAAACTAGTCCTCTTGCAGGCAGTTTTGTAACATTGTGTTGATTGGAAATTCTTAATTATTGCCCTGATGGTGGAAATGTTCACTGCTCTAGTTGTTTTCTCAAAGCCACTTCACTAATTTGTGAAGCTCAATTATCTTTTGCCGCACAGAGAAATATATTATTTTGTTTTTCTCCTAAAGATGGATGATTAAGGGAATTTGGGCTTTGGTTTCTCTCCTATTTATTATAACTGCCTTAACCACTTTGAGTAAAAGACTGCTATAAATCTGATTTATGGAGTGATCCATCAACTTAACTCTGCATAGACCTAAATTAATCAGGTATATATATATATAAAATGACAGTAAAATACCAAAATGATCTTTGATACCTTATATAACACAAAAGTGTATATTATACACCAACAGTGAATGCTTGAGAAAAAGAAAAACAAGCATAAGAAAATAAAGTATACAGATGCAAACAGGTTCGCTGTACCTTCCCTCAGTCCTTGAGCTGCCTGATATGACCGACAGTAACAATAGTATTAGTTGAGTACATGAGTTGAAATGTATATGAAAGCCTTAACTGACATCCATCGATGATGAAGACCGTACAATACATTTACGCATTTAGCAGACGCTTTTGTCCAAAGCGACTTACAATTGCATTCAGGTTATACATTTTCATTAGTATGCGAGCAATAAAGATGGTAATCTTAAACTGAGCAATTCTAGCTGACCAACATTCAAGTAATCCAACGAGAAAGGTTACATCCTTATAATCCTTGTGCATGAGATCCAAGTAATCCACACATTAAAGTCAGGAAATAATCAACCTCCTTTTGATTTCCCAACGATGAATGAAAAGTTTGTTTGCTAGGGGCAAAAAAAAAAAAGGAGTCCTTCTAAAATAGATTTAAACTTAACATTAGCAATGCATCTGATTAACAAGCAAATCTGAAACAACAGAAAAAGCATGTGCAAACCCATACAAAAACCAAACAAGAAAATCATACTCCTTACTTTGAGCTTAAAACCAAGGTTTCCCAATCAGGACTACGAGTAGTTAGTGGTAACACAGCCGGTAGGCCATGCTGCCTCTACCACCCACCCGGGTAAATACAAGTCACTAGAGCACCCTAGCGGTGCGTAGTAGTATTACAAAAAAAGTATAAGGCCTAGGCCTGTTGCATTATATGAAACAGGAAGCCATGGCTGCATAATGTCATTTTCATAATCACCCTGGAATGTAAAATGTGAATATACTTCAGCGCTATGGCACTCAAAAGCACTTCTAGGGGTGCCAATAATTGTGCGCAACATGTATTTGAGAAAAATATTTCATAATGGTACGGTGAAAATGAGACCTTGCTAAAACAAACAGAGCGCCAGTTTAGTAGAGTGTCCGTGTAATCAGTGTTCGAGAGTCTGCTTACAAAAGCCAGAGAAACCAGAATCTTGAAGCGTCATGCAGTTTATTAAAACAACGGAATTCACATGAGCAGAGTAACTTCTCCACTAGAAACCACTGTCTGTCCACTTGAGATTGTCTTGGCATGAGTATCTCGCCCTGCAGGAGAAGTTGGCAAAAGCGTGAGGGGCATTTCAAAACCACTCATTTCATCAAGTTACAGCAAGTACTTACTCTTCCTGGTGCAGCTTTGCTCACAGGAGCCAGAAGAGGGATGGCACACCTCTGTGCTACAGTGGATGAAAATCTGATGGGGGGGGGGGGGGTTAAAATATAGAATCCATTTAAGAAATCTGTGTAATATTGAGGGTTCAGGAAGAGCATACTGTTTCCTGCAGAGGAGCCAGTGAGGCTGGATCTACAAATGTGAACATCTTCACAACAAAGCGCTTGTAGTGGGTTGGGAATTGAAGACCGGACCATCCAGTCACTGAAACCGTTGTGGTCAGATAACGGTCATCCTGGTAAGGGCATCTGAAAGGGAAAGGGGCAGTTAGAGACACCCCAGACTAACTAGAGTCTAATGGCTTTTCTTTCTCACCCATTGACCAGAAGGTCCCACTGGGGAAGACTAAGTGGACTGAGGGTTGATGTTGCCCAACAACGTCCCAGCATCAGGACAATGTTGGGGTCAGTCCTCTCCATAATGCGCACCTCAACATACAGAGGCTCCCGGAGAACTTTTGTGACCGGATAATCAGAATCACTGTAGTAGGACGTGTAGGCCTCATCCCCTGAGGAACACCATTGGGGTTTAACCAGACTCATGTTTGAAATGCTTTAGGAAGACACAGGGAAAGACCTTACCTTCAGCACAGCCTTTGGTGACACATTGGCCATTGGCCAGTCTGAGCTCCACCCTGAGAGGTCCAGGAGCAGCTACTGGTGGAGGTGGAGGAACAGAGTTGACCTCCACAACCAGAGCTTCAACAGAAGTTCCAGAGTACCTACACTGGAAGAGCAGCCTGGACAACAGACGGTGAGCTTGTAGCATTTATCAGAGTTTAACATTCACACCAAGCCATACATCACTTACTCAAAATGACTGTCCCTTGTGATGGAACCAAACGGTCCGATCCCTACTTCATAGGAGGAAGTCATTCTGTTCTCATACACCACATATCCTCTGTCTTCCTGTGAATAGAAATACAGCTTATGATGGACTGGATGCCAACAAAGCAGAAAAACAGCAGATGCAGCTGCTCACCATCATGCTTGTGCCACACGCGGTCACATGGAACTGGTATATAGCAAAGGCAGGTGTGGACTCCACAGGACCGCAAGGTGGGTCGTTCCCACCCATGAGACTAACTGAATCCAGATTCAGTCGAGGCAGAGTTACGTCTCTAGACACCACTACCACAAACTGACCATCTCTAATACACTGGACAGTCACTGGACCAAAATTACAAGAGGAGGTTAATTCTGATAATCTATGTATCAGGAAAAGAGTAGGACTGAAAATGCTTACCTGCCCTCCCATAGTAACACTGCTGTCCGTTAAAGCAGCAGTTGATAGCTTCACACTCAGCACCACTGATCCCAGGTTGTCCACACTGGATCTGCTCATAATCAGCTACAGCACATTTATCAAGGGGCTCTGCCAACACCACTGGTTTCTGAAGCTGCTGAGGAAACCGCTGGTCAGTTTGCCGTTGAACTGGCTTCTGAAACTGCTGGTCAGTTTGCCGTTGAACTGGCTTCTGAAACTGCTGGTCAGTTTGCTGTTGAGCTGGCTTCTGAAACCGTTGGTCAGTTTGCTGTTGAACTGGCTTCTGAAGCCATTGGTCAGTTTGCCGTTGAACTGGCTTCTGAAACCGCTGGTCAGTTTGCCGTTGAGCTGGCTTCTGAAACCGCTGGTCAGTTTGCTGTTGAGCTGGCTTCTGAAACCGCTGGTCAGTTTGCCGTTGAACTGGCTTCTGAAACCGCTGGTCAGTTTGCCGTTGAGCTGGCTTCTGAAACCGCTGGTCAGTTTGCTGTTGAGCTGGCTTCTGAAACCGCTGGTCAGTTCGCTGTTGAACTGGCTTCTGAAACTGCCGGTCAGTTTGCAGAAACATCAGAGCTTCAGGGTTCTGGGGTAGATTACTCCACTGTGGAACAGCACTGCAAACAGCACAAACCAAAACACAAAGTGTTTGGACACAAATTGAAGGCCACATTCCTGCCATTACTAAACAATGTAGCACAACTTCAGAATGCCTTGGACTTCTATTTGTACTCATGCAAATTAATCATCGTTATCAACCCCACCTCCTCAAGAATCATTGCAGCTGCTTTGACTAATTAAGAATTTATCTTCACGTTTGATTGGTTGTTTTCCACATGAAACTAAATGACCACTAAACTGAACGACAACAACAATAGCAGTTGTGCTCATTGCATTTTCTTTAGATTGATGGGTTGACAAACAATCAATAATGATAAATCAAATAATTATACAGTTATGGAAGACAGTCAGTCTCATGAATGTTGGTGCAGATGCAGATTCGTTTTTTCAAATGCTCATTTTCAAGTTTAAGGATAATTGTGCAAATTTTGAAGCTATAATATTTTCTATAATTGGAGTTACAAGTCTTTGTTTCTGTTTTTTGGCTTCAAGACGTTTTAAATAAGATTAACCATTACATAATTTTGTTTTAGGATTGGCTCAAACTTGCTGGTGAACAAAAACAGTAATTGTTGTTGTTCACTTAAGTGTCACAATTTAAAAAAGATAAATTGAAGGACTATGAAAACTGAGTAAATTTGTAGTTCTGTACTTCATTTAGATACACCAAGCAGAAAGTACCAAACCTCCAACTTCTATCCATTTGCTCAACTCAGCCATGTTCAAGCAACCCTTTCATTTGGATAATTAGGGTGCCAGGTCTTGATGTCTCATCGGGAGTGCGAATTTCCAAGTTTGGAATACGTTCATAAAATGTGCTAGAAACTAAAAAGTTTTCCTTTGCGCTTTATGTACAGGCCATAATGTCATCCAAGCGATACTAGTTCACATGGATTTGCGAAAACTAAATATTATGCACTTCATGCCAGTAGCTGCCGATGTAAACCCGTAAATACACACATGCTTATAGAGCGTACGTAATATGAAAGTTGTGATGTCTTGTGGAAATTCACTTTTTTTTGTAGTTTGTGCAGACACAAACTGTATCATTTTTAAAAACCTGCAAAATTTTGAAAAAAAAGTTTGTGCATTTGCTAGCCCCCCAAAACTACTCTGTAAATGAATGACCAAAACAGAGCTTTTGTTAAACTTGCATGTAAAAAAAAAAAAACGCTTAAATCAGTAGCATGGAGTTTGCTTTAAATAAGGGTTTCCTCTGGGTTGTAACCCCAAAACACTTGTTATGTAGCAGTGCACATGTTCAGATTTGAATTAGTTTAATGTCAGAGACAAACACCAAGAATACCAATCAAGACACACGCAAAGGTATGAATGGGTTCTTTGTGGTACAGCAGGTGACCCTAGTGATCTTAGCGTTAATATTTATACAACGCCGAGCGAGGGAAACATATACACCCAGACACACATGGTAACTGGACCTTTGTGTCATCATGTCCAAAAACTCAACATGGACAGGCAAAAAGAGAAGACATAAACTTCCAGGAATGCTGAAGTCAAAGAATTGTAGATTAGAGTTACTTGGGACAACACCACAAATTGAGCACTTCTAGAACAAACAGGTAGCCCAAACAGTTACAAAAACTCCAGACAGAGACAAGGTGTCATAGAGCTTATTAAAACAGCCATCTTAAAAACGTTTATAAGACCAGGGTGACTTCTCCACTAGACACTATGGTTTGCTCACTAGAGACGGTCTTGACATGAACAGCCCATCCAGCAAAGAGAAGGTGGGTGAGGAAATGGGATACCATTTTTTAAAACAAAACCAAAAGACCATAAATGGAAGTCACTCGCTTTTCCTTGAGCAACTCTGCTCACAGGAGCCAGAGAGCGAATGGCACTCTGATGTACTACAGTGGATAAAGATCTGACCAAGAGAGAAAAAAAACCAGTAGGGTTAAGAAACTTGACATTTGGAAGAGAGGTAATAAATACTGTTTCCTGCAGAGGAGCCAGTGAGGCTGGATCTACAAATGTAAACAATATTCACAACAAAGCTTTTTTAGTGGGTTGGGAACTGAAGATCAGACGATCCAGTCACTGGAACCAGTGTGGTCAGATAACTGTCATCCTGGTAAGGGCATCTGAAAAGGAAAGGAGGTTAGAAAGTGTCTCCAAGCAGACTAACTGGATAATGAATTGGCTGTACTCTCACCCATCTACCAGAAGGTCCCACTGGGGGAGACTGAGAGGACTGGGGGTTGATGTTGCCCAAAAACATCCCAGCATGAGGACAATGTTTGGGTCAGTACTCTCCATAATGAAAAAATATATTGTGTCTGGGTGCACGTGAGGGGATGGCGCGATATCATATACTGTACCAACGCTGGTTGTTATAGAAGCAAGACATCATTCAAAACTGTCATGCTTTTTCAAAATAAAGAAAATTGTAAAAGAAAGAAGTTTTTGCAAAAATAATAAAACTTATTTCTGCCATGTCATTGTCCTTTCCGAGAACTTTGAATCGTGTCACAATTAACTAAAACTCAGCACATATTTTTCTTTTGTTTTGCTAATCTGTCAGTGATTTAAGTGAAATATATTTCTTGTATAGGCCTATATATTTATTTTTATGTGAGCCTGTAGTTTTATTCTGTTTTCAGGTGCGTGTGATCTGTTGAATCCATCTGACACTATCCTCGGATAAACTCTAATGCATCGTGACTTTCCTATGATGAGTTCACAGCTGAGCACGGGAAGGCATTTCACTCGCTGGATACAGCGTCATATTTGCATAGGGCGCACCACTTGAATTCCTGATAGGTTGACAGCAAATTTCAAATATCAAAATGGAACGATAAAATGTTTATTAACCGGATAATGGCCATCTCAAATTCTATTCTGTTCTGGACTATAAAATTAGATTTTGTTTCTGGTTCTGTTCCTGTCAAAATTTCCTTCGTTTCCGGTTTTCGTTTTCGTTCCTTGAACCGGTTCAGAGCCCTGATCTGTGCATGCACAAGCAGGGAGTTTTTGTATTAGAGTACTTGTGTAAAGGTTTAATACATATTGCATTAATACATATTTATTAACGTAAATGTGTATATTGAAATGAAAACAGTTTAAAATTGTTCACTTCATTACTCCAGGAAAAAGAGTGCGTATGCACATCCAAGAGCCCCGTGTTTACCAAATCCATCTCGAGTGTTTGCTGCTAGAAAGCTCATTTTTTAGTTTCATCTGACCATAGAAGCCAGTCCCATTTGAAGTTCCAGTTGTGTCTGATAACTGAATATCCTGGAGTTGGTTTTTGGATGAGCTAGGATCATTTTTCTTGAAACCCTCCTAAACATGTAAGGTAGGTGCGGTTTGACAATTATTTTCATGGTTTTCTGACCCAGAGACTACATTATTTTCTGCAATTCTCCAGCTGTGGTCTTTGGAAAGTCTTTTGCCACTCAAACTTCCCTTCTCACTGTGCATTAGGATAATAAACTAGTCCTCTTGCAGGCAGTTTTGTAACATTGTGTTGATTGGAAATTCTTAATTATTGCCCTGATGGTGGAAATGTTCACTGCTCTAGTTGTTTTCTCAAAGCCACTTCACTAATTTGTGAAGCTCAATTATCTTTTGCTGCACTGAGAAATATATTATTTAGTTTTTCTCCTAAAGATGGATGATTAAGAGAATTTGGGCTTTGGTTTCTCTCCTATTTATATGAAACAGGAAGCCATGGCTGGATAATGTCATGTTCATAATCACCCTGGAATGCTCAATTGTGAATATACTTCAGAGCTATGTCACTCAAAAGCACTTCTAGGGGTGCCAATAATTGTGCGCAACATGTATTTGAGAAAAATATTTCATAATGGTACGGTGAAAATGAGACCTTGCTAAAACAAACAGAGCGCCAGTTTAGTAGAGTGTCCGTGTAATCAGTGTTCGAGAGTCTGCTTACAAAAGCCAGAGAAACCAGAATCTTGAAGCGTCATGCAGTTTATTAAAACAACGGAATTCACATGAGCAGAGTAACTTCTCCACTAGAAACCACTGTCTGTCCACTTGAGATTGTCTTGGCATGAGTATCTCGCCCTGCAGGAGAAGTTGGCAAAAGCGTGAGGGGCATTTCAAAACCACTCATTTCATCAAGTTACAGCAAGTACTTACTCTTCCTGGTGCAGCTTTGCTCACAGGAGCCAGAAGAGGGATGGCACACATCTGTGCTACAGTGGATGAAAATCTGATGGGGGGGGGGGGGGTTAAAATATAGAATCCATTTAAGAAATCTGTGTAATATTGAGGGTTCAGGAAGAGCATACTGTTTCCTGCAGAGGAGCCAGTGAGGCTGGATCTACAAATGTGAACATCTTCACAACAAAGCGCTTGTAGTGGGTTGGGAATTGAAGACCGGACGATCCAGTCACTGAAACCGTTGTGGTCAGATAACGGTCATCCTGGTAAGGGCATCTGAAAGGGAAAGGGGCAGTTAGAGACACCCTAGACTAACTAGAGTCTAATGGCTTTTCTTTCTCACCCATTGACCAGAAGGTCCCACTGGGGAAGACTAAGTGGACTGAGGGTTGATGTTGCCCAACAACGTCCCAGCATCAGGACAATGTTGGGGTCAGTCCTCTCCATAATGCGCACCTCAACATACAGAGGCTCCCGGAGAACTTTTGTGACCGGATAATCAGAATCACTGTAGTAGGACGTGTAGGCCTCATCCCCTGAGGAACACCATTGGGGTTTAACCAGACTCAAGTTTGAAATGCTTTAGGAAGACACAGGGAAAGACCTTACCTTCAGCACAGCCTTTGGTGACACATTGGCCATTGGCCAGTCTGAGCTCCACCCTGAGAGGTCCAGGAGCAGCTACTGGTGGAGGTGGAGGAACAGAGTTGACCTCCACAACCAGAGCTTCAACAGAAGTTCCAGAGTACCTACACTGGAAGAGCAGCCTGGACAACAGACGGTGAGCTTGTAGCATTTATCAGAGTTTAACATTCACACCAAGCCATACATCACTTACTCAAAATGACTGTCCCTTGTGATGGAACCAAACGGTCCGATCCCTACTTCATAGGAGGAAGTCATTCTGTTCTCATACACCACATATCCTCTGTCTTCCTGTGAATAGAAATACAGCTTATGATGGACTGGATGCCAACAAAGCAGAAAAACAGCAGCTGCAGCTGCTCACCATCATGCTTGTGCCACACGCGGTCACAGGGAACTGGTATATAGCAAAGGCAGGTGTGGACTCCACAGGACCGCAAGGTGGGTCGTTCCCACCCATGAGACTAACTGAATCCAGATTCAGTCGAGGCAGAGTTACGTCTCTAGACACCACTACCACAAACTGACCATCTCTAACACACTGGACAGTCACTGGACCAAAATTACAAGAGGAGGTTAATTCTGATAATCTATGTATCAGGAAAAGAGTAAGACTGAAAATGCTTACCTGCCCTCCCATATTAACACTGCTGTCCGTTAAAGCAGCAGTTGATAGCTTCACACTCAGCACCACTGATCCCAGGTTGTCCACACTGGATCTGCTCATAATCAGCTACAGCACATTTATCAAGGGGCTCTGCCAACACCACTGGTTTCTGAAGCTGCTGAGGAAAACGCTTGTCAGTTTGCCGTTGAAACTGGCTTCTGAAACTGCTGGTCAGTTTGCTGTTGAACTGGCTTCTGAAACCGTTGGTCAGTTTGCTGTTGAACTGGCTTCTGAAACCACTGGTCAGTTTGCACAATTATTTAAATTTTCACATAGCGTATAGCAGTGGTTCCCAATCCCAGTGAAGAGCTTCGCCATTTAGGGCTTTATAAGTAATTAACAAGATTTTAAAATCTATACAATGTTTAATAGGGAGCCAGTGCAGTGTTGACAGGAACCGGACTAATGTGGTCATACTTCCTGGTTCTAGTAAGAACTCTAGCTGCTGCATTTTGAACCATCTGTAGTTTGTTTATTAAGCATGCAGGATATCCACCCAATAAAGCATTAGAATAATCTAACCTTGAGGTCATAAACGCATTAATTAATATTTCTGCATTTGAAATTAAGAGCGTAGGTCTCAGTTTAGATATATTTTTAAGATGAAAGAAATGCAGTTTTACAAATACTAGAAACGTGGCTGTCAAAGGAGAGATTGCTATCAAATAGCACGCATAGGTTCTGGACTGATGACGAAGAATCGACAGAGCAGCCATCAAATATTACAGTTATTAATGGGGGACATCTGCCACATGGTTTCAAATGGGATTGGGAAAATATCTTAGTGTTTCTAAGTGTTACTTGAGGGGAGGGGGGTGGGGTGTTAGGTCCGATAATTAATACCTCTGTTTTTCAAAAATTAGCTGTAAGAAATTACCCGTCATGTAGAGCTGAGTATCATCAGCATAACACTGAAAGCTAGCCCCGTGTTTCCTGATGATATTTCCCAAGGGTAACATGTAAAGTGTAAAAAGTAATGGCCCTTGTACTAAGCCTTGAGGTACTCCATACTGCACTTGTGATCGATATGATACCTCTACGTTCACTGCTATGAATTGATGGTGGTCAGATAAGTATGATTTGAAACATGCTAATGCACTTCCACTAATGCCAACAAAGTTTTATAGTGTATTCAAAATAATGTTGTGATCGATATTGTCGAACATAGTGCTAGAGGGATACAATAGAGGGATACAACCATGATCGGATGATAAGAGCAGGTCATTTGTCACTCTAATGAGAGCAGTCTCAGTACTATGAGATTATCTAAATCCTGACTGGAAATCCTCACAGATATCATTTTTCTCTAAGAAGGAATATAATTGTGAGGATACTACCTTTTCTAGTATCTTTGACAGAAAAGGCAGATTCGAGATCAGTCTGTAGTTTATCTCAACTGCTCTGTGTACCCATAAATACAGATGAACTGGACACAATTACTAGCAACATGGGAACTATCTTCTCCAATACATTAGAAACTGTTGCACCCATCAAATTAAAAAAGGTTAGAGAAAAATGTGCTGCGCCATGGTACAACAGTTATACCCATTCTCTCAAGAAAGAAACTCGTATTCTTGAGCGCAAATGGAGAAAAAGTAACTTGGAAGTCTTTAGAATTGCATGGAAAAACAGTATGTCCAGCTATAGACAGGCTCTAAAAACTGCAAGAACCGAGTATATCCACAAGCTCATAGATAATCACCAAAACAATCCAAGGTTTTTATTTAGCACAGTTGCTAGATTAACAAATAAACAGATGTCACCCGATCTAAATATTCCCTCACAGTTTAATAGTAATGACTTTGTGAATTTCTTTACTGATAAAATAGATAATATCAGAAATACAATAACAAACGTAGATTCTACAGCATCTAGTACTTCAGCATCATTCATCGCACCCAAAGAAAAACTGCAGTGCTTTACAACTATAGGACAGGATGAGCTAAATAAACTTATCACTGCATCTAAACCAACAACATGTTTATTAGATCCTGTACCAACTAAACTATTAAAAGAGTTGTTACCTGTTGCAGAACAACCGCTTCTCAATATTATTAACTCCTCGCTATCTTTAGGTCACGTCCCAAAACCATTTAAGCTGGCAGTTATTAAGCCTCTTATTAAGAAACCAAAATTAGATCCTTGTGAACTGGCAAATTACAGGCCCATTTCAAATCTTCCGTTTATGTCGAAAATATTAGAAAAAGTAGTGTCTGCTCAATTGTGCTCCTTTTTGCAAAAAAATTATATCTATGAAGAATTTCAGTCAGGTTTCAGGCCCCACCATAGCACAGAAACTGCACTTGTTAAAATTACAAATGACTTGCTGCTTGCGTCAGACAAAGGCTGTATCTCGTTGCTAGTTTTACTTGATCTTAGTGCTGCGTTCGACACTATAGATCATGACATACTGATAGATCGATTACAAAACTGTACAGGTATTCAAGGGCAGGCTCTAAGATGGTTTAGATCCTACCTGTCCGAACGCTACCACTTTGTTTATTTAAACGGGGAGTCATCTCAATTATCACCAGTAAAGTATGGAGTACCACAAGGATCTGTCCTAGGTCCTCTATTATTTTCATTATATATGTTGCCCCTTGGTAATATTATTAGAAAATACGGGATTAGTTTCCATTGTTATGCTGATGACACTCAACTATATATCTCAACAAAACCAGATGAAACTTATAAACTATCTAAGCTAACAGAGTGTGTTAAAAATATAAAATATTGGATGACCAGTAATTTTCTCCTATTAAATTCAGATAAGACCGAGATATTACTTATTGGACCTAAAAACAGTACACAGAATCTCTTGGATTACAATTTGCAACTAGACGGATGTAATGTTACTTCCTCTACAGTTAAAAATCTGGGTGTTATATTAGACAGCAACCTATCTTTTGAAAATCATATTTCCAATGTTACAAAAACAGCATTCTTCCATCTTAGAAACATTTCCAAGCTACGGAACATGTTAAGTGTTTCTGATGCAGAAAAGTTAGTTCATGCATTCATGACCTCTAGACTGGACTATTGTAATGCACTGCTAGGTGGTTGTCCTGCATCTTCAATAAACAAGCTACAGATAGTACAAAATGCTGCGGCTAGAGTCCTTACCAGGTCAAGAAAATATGACCATATTACTCCAATTTTACAGTCTCTGCACTGGCTACCTATTAAGTTTCGTATCAGTTACAAAATATTATTACTGGCCTATAAGGCCCTAAATGATTTAGCTCCTGCATACCTAACTAATCTTCTATCACGCTACAATCCAACCCGCTCCCTTAGGTCGCAAAGCTCTGGACTCTTGGTAGTACCTAGGATAGCAAAGTCCACTAAAGGAGGTATAACTTTTTCATATCTGGCTCCTAAACTATGGAATAGCCTTCCTGATAACGTTCGGGGTTCAGACACACTCTCTCTGTTTAAATCTAGATTAAAGACGCATCTCTTTAGCCAAGCATTCATATAATGCATCTCACAATCTTGTACTGCCAGTCTATCTGAACAAATGCACATTATTATGCTTTAGCTTGGGTTATACTGATAATTTCATCCAGGGTTATTCCTGGATGGAACAACTGCTACGCTAATTGTCTTACTGTTTCTATGTTACTGCCACGGGATTAACATCCCGTGGTAGTTAGGAATTACACAAGCTTCAGTCTGGATCCTACCCTTAAATGATTGAGATGACCGAACACCTGAGAAGAGACGATGACAACCCCTCTGAGGACCTCAGAGGAAGCCAACCATCAGCGATTATACTGACTTAACCAAAGTCTGCCATAAATGGAGGATCAGCACCTGGAGACAACCTCTACAGCCCTGAATGTCAGCGGAGTCTATGACACATAGATGAGCCCCGAGACAGATCTCCAGTGAGGACCTCGTCACCTAGACATCCATCGGGGAAAGACCCCTGGAACCAGTGGACCACTTACACTCTGACTTTGCTGCAGTTGGAACAAACTACTGATTCGTCTGGCCGGAGGGGAACTGGCCCCCCGACTGAGCCTGGTTTCTCCCAGGGTTTTTTCTCCATTCTGTCACCGATGGAGTTTTCGTTCCTTGCCGCTGTCGCCTCTGGCTTGCTCAGTTGGGGACACTTCATTTCCAGCACAATCATCGACTTGATTGCACAGATATTATTTAAACTGAACTAAGCTGGACAATGCCATTACTAAATTCAATAATGAAATGCATTCAGCAGATAATTGAGTGTTAAATCCTGTCATTTTACATTATTGACAAAATTTGCCTATTTTGATATTGTGCAGTGCTTTGTTACAATTTGTATTGTTAAAGGCGCTATATAAATAAAGGTGACTTGACTTGACTTGACTTAACTAGATCTTTGGGGTCAAGTTGTTGTTTTTTCTAATGAGAGGCTAAATAACAGCCAATTTAAAGGTTTTGGGGACATATCCTAATGACAATGAAGAATTAATAATAGCCAAAAGAGGATCTATGACTTCTGGAAGCACCTCTTTTAGTAGTATAGATGGAATAGGGTCTAACGTACATGTTTTTGGTTTAGCTGATTTAACAAGTTTATACAATTCTTCCTCTCCTATAGCAGAGAATGAGTGGAATTGTTCCTTAGGGGATCTACAGTGCACTATTTGATGTCATACTGTAGCTGACGGCTGCATGGTTACAATTTGATCTCTAAAAGTATCGATTTTGGAAGTAAAATAGTTCATAAAGTCATTACTGCTGTGCTGTTGGGAAATGTCAACACCTGTTGATGCTTTTTTTTGTTAATTTTGCCACTGTATTGAATAAATGCCTGGGGTTACCTAGTGAGGAAAAGTAAACAGATCTAGCAGTTGTTAATGCTTTTCAGTAGGATAGGGTACCTTCCTGCCAAGCAATACAAAATACAAATACCTCTAGTTTTGTTTTCCTCCAGCTGCGCTCAATTTTTCGGGCTACTCTCTATAGGGAAGTGTGCTCATTGCACATCTGTGTTGGACTCTTAAGCGTAAAGGAGCAACCATATCTAAAGTGCAAGAAAATAGAAAGTCCTTAGTTTCTGTTACATCATCAAGTTTTTCTGCGCTGTTGGATATGCTGAGGAATTTAAATAAATCAGGAAGATTCATTACAAAGCAGTCTTTTGTGGTAGAAGTGATGGTTCTACGATACTTGTAACAAGGAGTTGAATTTACAGCTTTAGCTATATGGAGTTTACACAAGACTAGATAGTGATCTGATATATCATTGTTTTGCTGCAGAACTTCAACCGCATTAACATCAATTCCATGTCAAAGTATTAAATCTAAAGTATGATTTCGACACTGAGTAAGTCCTGACACGTGTTGTCTAACCCCGATAAAGTTGATCCTAATGCATCTTTTTCATTATCAACGTGGATATTAAAATCACCCACAATATAGACATTATCTGCAGCCAGCATTAACTCTGATAGAAAATCCCCAAATTCTTTAATAAAGTCTGTATGGTGCCCTGGTTGCCTGTATACAGTAGCCAGTACAAACATCACGGAGGATTTATCATTAATACTTTTTTCTCTAGATAATGTTAATTGAAGTACCATTACTTCAAAGGAGTTTTACTTTAAGCATGTCTTCTTAGAATAACTGACAATATTGCTATAAATTGTAGAAAAACCACTCTCCCTTAGCCATTTGAATGCGGCTCGGTTTTAATAACAGTATTCTTGGGGGATAGACTCATTTAAAATAATGTATTAATCTGGTTTTAGCCAGGTTTCTGTCAAAGAAAGCACATCTAGTTTATGATCAATGATCATATCATTTACAAAAAGCGCTTTTGTGGAAAGGGACCTGATATTCAATGAGCCAAGCTTTCTCATTTGTTTCTCTGTGTTTTATACATTTTTTATTTGTTGAACATCAATTAAGTTGTTACTCATAAATTGGTTTGGACGTTTTTTTGTATGTTCTAGTTCGGAGAACAGACATGGTCTCTATAGTGTGATATATAGGTTCCTGACCTGGGCCCTAGTTAGTCAAGGACAAACTCTAAGAGAATGAGCCATATTTCTAGAGAGAAGAGCAGCACCACCCCAGGAGGGATGAGGACCATCTCTTTTCAACAGGTCAGAGGTCTCATTTATAAAACTCTCTGTATGTCATTCTAAAAGTGTATGTACGCACAAAAGCTAGATTTTGCATACACATTAATTTTTTCAGATTTATAAAACCCAATGCGTATGCCAGAACATGCGCAAAAATCTCTTTATAAATTCCAGTCAGGGGAAGATTTTGTGTACGTACATCTCCACCCTAACTCTTCCCATAAATCACAATATATGGAGCTTACAACGCCTTGTTTTGCTATGCATAATTTCCATCCCATTCGCGTGACACGTGTTTAACACCATCAAAGGTGTTTAATGTCAAAGACATTAAAGAAATAGGAGATCCTGACTGTAATTCCATTTGGACCATAGGCTACACATTATTTTTTATTGCTAAAAAGTATCCTTGTTACGTTTTACAATGAAAACATCCATAAAAACTAAACGGTTTCAAATAGTTGATCTCGTTCTTTTACACAGGTATTTCAATTGTTTTAAACAATTCAAATCAAATTAAATTCATGCAGTTTTGATGATAAGATGACGATAAGCTGAACATATATTTTATAATGAAAACAGCTGTTATAATAGGCCTATATTTTTTTGCAGTGTAAATACAATTGTCTGACTCGGCGAATTACTGAAAATATTTAAAAAAAGGAAATGTGCAAATCTTACCCTTGTCCTTTAATGGTATCCTTCCAATTCAGTGATATGTTTTATGATGTTTTGGATATACCTTTACACAACATCAACACGTCCATCCAGTACAGTGCAATGGGTTGTACAGTAAGATGTTATCATTGGTTCTATTCAAACCGGACAATGGACTGACCGTTCGACCACCGTATCCAGCTGTGTCCGCCATAATATTGAAGTAAGTGCACATCATGATCATTGTTCTCGCTAAGAAAAAAATAAATTGCTTGTAACATGAGATTTGCAGCTTAGTTTAAAAATGAATTATTGTTCGCCTATAACACTCCTCGCTGTCATTAAAACATAGGATGCCACATGAAAAGTGATCAAATGCATCCACTATATGTCTACATTTAATTGTGTTTAATTTCTGCATAATGACTTTTTGTAATTTCAGTGCTTATCTCCATTAATGAGAGTGGAATATTTATTGTAAATGCATATCAAAATGAAAACACAGTTTAAAAGCATTTCATTACTTCTCATTCCAAAAACTCTCAGTAGATTTCATCCTAAAAGTATTCAAACACACAAAATCTAGATTACGTATCTAGATACGTACAAAAGTTTTCAGATTTATTAAAGCATGCATACGCCAGAGCATGCGCAAAAATCCCTTTATAAATCCCAGTCAGGGGAAGATTGTGCGTACCTGCATCTCCACCCCGACTCCTCCCAGAAATCACCACATATGGAGCTTACAACGCCTCGTTTTACAATGCATAACCTCATCTGCATATCATTTCCATACATATTTCCATCCAGGTAACAAGACGTTAAAGAAATATGAGATACGGACTAAATGCTATTTGCGCCATATACATTTTTATTGCCCAGAATGTTTTAGAATATATAAAAAATATCCATAAAAACAAAACTGTTTAGTTCTGAGAAAAATAGCCTATTTTAGAATAAGCTTGACCTCATTCTTTCCACTGACCAAATAGTATTTCAATAGTTTTTTTTCTGTGTCTTTATTACATTGACATGTCCGGAAAAAAAATAGTGTGAGATGTTGTGAAAGGTGTTTGATCAGCTCCGGTCTTTGTGATATTTGTGATTGGTTAGAAGAATCTGTGGAGTGGCAGCTCTCAAACGCTCCAGCACAACTGGGTGACTGAAGCCTTATTAGCGCTCAAACACTAGCCTAATGTCCTAATTAGCAGCTGAAGGGAGGGCAGATGGCGCTTCTTCAGTCGCTACTGGATGGTGTTAGCTGTACACTGGAAGCCTCTTTTCCGCTCTTCAGGCTGAGAACGGCTCACAGACCACTAACCAATCATCTGAAGCCAGTGCAATCGGTGTACGTCAGCAGCTTCGTGGGTCCATTGTCCACTCTCAATGTCATCAGGGACAGGAGGAGACTCAGGCCTTAAATAACGGCATTGATCCATGTCACACGAGATGCAATCACTCAACATTATTGATCAGTCAACACACGTGTGTTTCACTATTACTAGTAATAGCAGTAATATCGGATGCTCTGCACTGGCCCAGAAATAATTCAGTTTGTATTGATTTCTGGATTGTTTCAGAACGATTTATATTCACGTTACCGAAATAATTAAATGTGAGGCTTGTGAATTGTTCAAGATGGCAGATCAAGGGACCTCCTGAGGAAAAGCTGTCAGCAAGGGAAGATGGTTTTATATATTTGACTGATATGGATATGTGCGTGTTTAATGAGACGTGTCCTGTGTGTGGGATACAGTTTGTTTCATCTCAGCACAGCCTTCTCAGAAACGCTCTCTCTGTTTGTATGCAGATGTATTCTCATTTTTCAGATCCACTGTATTTTTCATCATTAATTGATTCCCTTTGAACATGATGACACAAGTTATCAGATTATTTCATAACAGAACGGCCCAACACAGCTTTCAATTAATCCAGCCGTGTGTCGTGGTGGGATAAAAGAAAAAGACAAGGATGGAGCAGTGGGGATGTTAATAATTACTAAACTGTTTATATTGAACGTACCAGTAATTGCTCTGTTTTACCACTGTGGCCATGCCTCGTGCTTCTGATATTGCACAAAATAAAAGCAAATCAATGCAGTAGGCAGATTAAGAGATTTCTAGAATCAGAGCTAAATGAACAGGGAGAATCCAGGTTCATTACATGTTAATGTTCATGTCATTAAGTGTTTCTAAATGTACAGAAGCCCACATAGACTAGTTATTTGTCACTATGGTGAAGAAGATACTGTAATAGAACCCAAATTATACACTTCTCCCACATACATAAAAAAGAGAGAAAAGTCTTCAAAGAGATGCTCTACCAAAAGCATTTGTTAAAAACAAAGCTGCCAAAACAACGAGCTTTATACTCACTCCACATTGTGACGTCACCCTGTGATTGACATCTTGACAACACATCAGCGTCTACCACGAATGTGCGAAATGTTTGTAAATTATGAATTGAGGAGTTTGGGAGTAAATATTAAATGGGTTTATTTATTTTTATTTTAATGTTTCTTGAGCTTGTGAGTTTTTGTTAGCACAAAGATGCCATATGTGAACCTGGAGCACAAAAGCGGTCATATTTGTAGAAATAGTCAACAATACATTCTATGGGTCAAAATTATAAATTTTTCTTTTATGCCAAAAATTATTAGGATATTAAGATCATGTTCCATGAAGATATTTTGTAAATTTTATACCATAAATATATCAAAACATGTTTGATTAGTAATATGCATTGCTAAGAACTTCATTTGAACAACTTTAAAGGTGATTTTGTTCAATATTTTGATTTTTTTGCACCCTCAGATTCCAGATTTCCAAATAGCTGTATCTCAGCCAAATATTGTCCTATTATAACAAACCATACATCAATGAAAATATTATGTATACAGCAATTTAAAAAAATTGACCCATCTTTTGACCTGTCTGATGGTGTGTCTTGACAGAAACTCCACATACTGTATGAAGGTGTCCATGTCTCTGACGGTGGAGGAGAGCGAGGAGGGACTCTGCTTCAGCAGCCGGATAAGGTACCAGGAGAACGCCGAGATCACCAAGAGCAAAATGATCAGCTGCCCTGACATCGACGACTATCTCGCACCCTACAAGCAGCCTACCATGACCTGGTACAAGGTACAGACTCAACTCTCACACAGCATGATGATGAGGCTTTGGTTTCGGTCTCTACTCCTAGCCCTATACCTGAAGAGTTTAGTTCAAAGCAGATGAGGTTTCTAGTCCATCTGAAGAGTTCGATTAGCTGGATCAGGGGTGTTTCAATAAGTTTTGAGCTAAACCCCTGCCTTAAAGCATTTGGCTTTGAGAGGAATATTGTTCCAGGATCAACAAACCTAATTTTCTTTTTTTAAAACATCAATGAGTTTTAGGATAATGGGTTTGAAGTGAGTGAGTGTGAGAGCCGAATGTACTCGACAGACATGTGAAGAGTGGTGTGTTTCCTCAGGAGTGCCAGAGGAAAGAGTGGAGGAGCTCCATCATCATCAACACCACCAGCCTCTGGATCCCGGAGGTGCAGGAGGACGATGGAGGGAACTACACCTGTGAACTCAAATACGGCAGCAGGGTTGTGAGACGGACCACAGAGCTCAAAGTCACAGGTACGTGTTCAAACCCATTCAGATCTGAGAAAGCAGACAGAACCTGCTCCTAATCAATGATAGTGTCTACACTGGGTGTGTTATGTAGCGCTGACAGTAAACAGATGCCCTGCTTGCGCTAAGAAACCATCAATGTGTTTGGAGCATTTGCCTTGACTCGTCCAGTGCAGACAGACTCAAGCCGTTGAGTTCAATGCATTTTAGACAGAAAATGCAAGAGCAGGTCTGTACGCATTTCTGCTAGTTTTACCGTCCTTTATCTTACCACTAAGAGTTCTCCTTAATAGCAGTATGAGTTTTTAGCTAAGAGTTTTCTCTTAAAACCTATTCACAAAGCTGCTGAGACACACTTGTGCTGAGGAATAGAGACAAGTCTTAAGCTCAGAGTAAGGGGGCGGGGTTTACCTTGTTGCTATGGATGATGCCAGCATGCTCATTAACTATGCACACAGTGATTGGCTGATTGTCTCTGTCAGAGATTTATTCATAGAAATATTGCAGACCGCGATATTATGTTGCCACATTCAGATAAAGTGTTACAAATAAAAATGTTCAAATAAAGATTTAAAAATGCAGGCTAAGTGTCACTAATGAAACAAGTATATGTTCAGCTATCTGTCAGCCTCTGGCAGTTATTAATTGAATCTACTCAATTTTTTTAAGGTAAGTGGTTGCAATCAATTTATTTTAGCTAAATTTAATTTAAAAAAAACGTTGAACGTCTGTCAACTAATTGTTTTTGTTTAAATGTAGCTAAAATGAATTGATTGCAGCCACTTACCTTACAAAAATTGAGTAGATTCAATGAATATTTTTTTTCAGTGTACATGTGTGCTTCTCATATGCATATGAACAGACTTTTAATTAACAGAGTAGAATAATCATGACTGATAGTAAGACATACAAATGTAAAATAAAACCAAGAACAGCTGTTATTTCTTGCCCAGCTGGTTAATGAAAACAAGGACATAATCAAAGGAGAATTTAGAGTTTGGGATAAACTCCAAAACCAAAAAAAGATGCATGGGAAAACATATGTGTAAATATAAATGTCACGATGCCAGGCAGATTGCCGGCAACAGCTATTTTAGGATAGTTTGTGGTTTGGTCTTAATGACTTTGGAGTCCTCTTCACTACTCCTAATGTTTTACAGATGTAGGAGCTAGTTTTATGCTATAACGCTTTGTGAAATGCTTAGGACTAAATTTAGGACTGACATGCCCATTATTTTTAAGATTTCTCTTAAATTGGCGAGCTATGAGCTACTTTTAGTCTTAAAATGTTTTGTGAATATGGGACCTGATGTTGCCAATAAACTGCAGTTGAGTGTTTCTCAGCTCTGGCCCTCGAGATCGACTTCCCTGCGGCGCTCAGCTCTAACCTCTGATTTCCCTGGATACTGTAATCTTGATTATTAAAATGATTAATAGAACTGACATTAAAGTACCAGTTCTGTCTGTAATGTGAGCTCAGATGATCTAGCACTGCTCTGTGTTCCACACGAATGTCTAAAAGCAGAGCAGCAGTAGCTGTCTGTGGTCAGCAGGTTCTGGAGGGCTGCCAGAAATTGTTTTCTCTGTCAGCCTCGAGCCTGGAGCCCATGGAGGAGTGGGTTTGTTTGAAAGCGAGCTCTTGTTCAAGCCTCCAGCCCTTCAGGTTCTTCTCTGTACATATCCAGGATAAATCCAGCTCTGCAGAGCAAACAACAGACTGCATAGTTTCACACAACACACAGCGGTGGAATCAGAAGAGAATCTGCTTTCATGATAATGTGACCTCGCCGTGTCTTTCTGACGCTCCCTATGGCTACACAACACAACATTACTATACATGAATCATTAGAAACAACAACACTTGCATATGCCGCCCTAATTAGTCTTGATCATACCGTTGTGCATGACCATGAAAACCTGATGAAAATGAGCATACTGTACATGCATGTAACCAGAGCCAGTGCCTTCAATATTTCACTGTGCAATCACCATCGAACAAGGAGTTAATGATGCATTTATGATTGATTGCATCACAGCCAGATGTTAGATTTTCAAACCACTAAACCAGAACACTACAAGTGCTGATCTAAGAACAGCTCACTTGCATAGATGGTTATGCATAATCCTACTGGATGTGACTATAGAGGAAAACTTTCCCCAGGCAAGCAGGAGGAGAAAGTTTGTAAGAGAGAAATAAGAGTGTGTAAATCCACTCAGATGCGGGATGTAAACGGTCAGGACTCTTTCCGTGTCACATGATAATGGGAGCTGTGACAGGAGCTCGTCTGCTAACGAGCCTTCATCATAGAAGAATGATGGGCCGCTTCGAGAGCCTGGTTCCTGCTCGTCTTCTTACAGCAGCAGAACACATTTATCTCAGTGTCGTTCCGATCCCCCGCACACATCATCCTCATCCTCATCAGCAGCACGTGTGGGCTGAGTCTGTCACGCACCTTTATTGTTTTGCCCAAGTGCCAAAGGCAAATGATTTGTCTCTCTCAGATGCTGAAGGGGCTCTAAAACTCAAGAATATATTAAGAAATAACAGCGTAATTCAGTTAACCCAGCAGATTTGCACTGAAGAGTAGAATTCTGTGAAAGTAGAATCTGTACACACTGCTGATCTCAAATAGCACACAGCTCTCAAGCTCTTAAAATGACATTTCATCGTCATCATCATCAAGTAAAAAGTCAAGTAACGTTGGCTCACTTAAATAGCTAGAAGAGTTTATTAAATTCACTCCATTAATTAAACTGTAACACTTTACGGTAAAGTTTCATTTTTAATACAATAGCTAACACGAAATAATACAAGAAAACATAGAATAGAAAATTCTTTTTTTTAAAGAAAAGCAGTAAATGAATAGAGTGCAAGTCTAAAAGGGGCATTGTTTTAAAGAATATAATTAGTATAGAGAGTGCTAGAGGGTCAAATAAAGATGGAAGAGTGTTTTTAGCCAATTCTTGAAGATGGTTAAGGACTCAGCTGCTGGGATTGAGTTGGGCAGGAGGGAACAGTTAATGTAAAAGTCTGTGAAAGTGATGTTGTGTCTCTTTGGGATGAACGATAAAGCAACGTTCACTTGCATAACACAAGCTTCTAGAGGCACATAAGTCTGAAGTAGTGAATTTAGGCAAAGGGGTGCAGATTCAAATATAATATGGATAATTTAAATGTAGCACTGCACTGGATATTTCAGTGACAGGAGCAGGCCAACATTTCTGGACTGTCCTACTTTCCAGGGTTTTAGTTTGATGCTAAGTGTCTTCATGAAGCGTCCTGATGAACAAACAGAGGTTCCAGCACGAGCAGGTGCATCTCTCAGAGACTGAAGTGCAGATGCTAGGACATCAGTAAACTCAGTGGATGAGCTGCATTATCATGATAAGCATGGATCCTAGGGGTGAGATATACTCTGGATGAGCGTGGAATACTGCCATTATCATGCTCTATCATCCCCAGCATCACTGGAGCAACAGTGAGCATATCTTTAAATAGAGCAGCGGTCGTGAAGTGACCGATAGCATCTCGAGAGACGCTCTCAGTGTTACAAACACTGCTTAACACGCAGAGCTACTATAGAGGAGTTTGTAGGCTGATTCCCTCAATGTGTACACCTTTTTCTTCAATGCAGAAGCAAGCCAATGGGCAAGACTTCTGGTTCATTAGCTGCTATAGGAAAATAGAACTTGGTTTTTGAATTTATATCTCAAATTTATAATGTTTTTACTGGTTATGATGGGACTTGTATTGGTTTTAATGGAAACTGTAATGGACCCTGTGGGTTTCTACTGATAATTTGTCACCTTTTATTGTTGGCTTGTTAAAACCCCTAAATCATGATGGAATATGTCCCAAAACGCACAACAGAAAACCATTGTTTAATGGTTTTATTGGTTAAAAGTGGATGGTTTGAAATGTTTGTAATGGTATTTGGCAATTTTACCCAAACATTTAGTTTATGTAAGCACTTTTGTGAGATTTTTATTTTATTTGTATTCCTGCTGTTGTTGACATGCATAACTTCGTTAGCCTATGCAAAGCGGCATCGGTCTGTATTCATTTGAAATTGTCTCGGTTGATTAAAAATTGTCTTGAAATTTCAAAGTAAGCATTTTGCATGACAGGACACACACGAGTTTAGTGTAACAACAGCAGCTGTGGAATTTTACCCCCCCAAATAAATAAATGAAATAAATTATCTGATCTCTGTAGATATTATAGATCAGTGGTTTACGCCAAGGCAATACAACAGAACACTACAACCTCAGTTCCCTATCAGTCGGTCACTCTCGACGTCACGTCGGAGGACCGACGAATTGGGATATTGCTTAGAGAGACCAATCCACTTCGAGTGTAAACTAAACGAGCCAATGCACATTGGCATGCGATTATTGCATCCAGCTGCCGCTGATCACAGCGTGAGCATAAATAGGCAGCAGGTGCAGCGCATATTCAGCTTTTCGCTTCGGAGCCGAGCGGTTACATCGTTCTGCTCCTGACTTCTGCTGAACGAGTGAATTCAACAAGTTGAGCACGCTCTTCGGAAGACTCTCGTGCTGGTGGTACGGCACTGCAGCGGTGGTGGTTCTTCCCGTGTCGAGTGGACTGCACACATCAGGCTGCACTACCCCCTGTTTGTGTTGCAAATTACCATCTCCCCTGTTAACTTCAGCACGCTAAAATAGTTTTTTCCCTAAAAGAGCATTCGCGGGTGCGTCTTTTTAAAGACGATGTTGCATCTGGCAAACTTGACGTTGCGTCTTTATAAAGACGAGTTGGGTCTTGCTTCAGACAACATGTCACCCGTGCGTTTCTGGATGCGGTCGTTGCCTGGCGCTGGGTGAATGGTCACGATCACTGCCTCACGTGCCTGGGCGGTAGCACGCTGAGGTGGCGTTCGTGGATGAGTCATCTTCTCACTGTGGATGCTCATCTCGGAGTTGCGGCCAGGCTCCGTTACCTCGACAAAGGGGCGGAGCTGTTGCCTCCGTCTCGATCTAGTTCTCGTCCTGGCTGCAGACAGGCGAGGTCTACTTCAGGCGGTAGCACGGCTGGTCTGAGGATTACAGTGGTGGCAAACCCTCAAGGGACCATCGCTCCTTGCGCTCCGCAACCAGTTGAGCTGCCAGTGGAACGTGCTGGGCCCTCTAAAATGAGCACACCAGCAGTATCCTTGGCACTCCTCCCGACGACTAGATGTCGATCGCTGCATCGGAGGGTGTGCCGGAGCTTCTGGAGAGGAAGATTCGGCTGCGTTGCCGCTCCGGCGGTAGCAATGCCTTAAGTCGGATCTAGAAGTAACGGCTATGCTTTCCCGGGCCACCGAAAGGGTAGGGCTCGAGTGGAGAAAGCCACCGTGTCCCGAACCCTCGAGGTTGGACGACTGACTCTCGGGGTAGCTTGTGCTGTTTCTCAGCGCCCTGCCCTGGGGGCCTCTCTCCCGGACGTGCATGAGGGGCTTACAGGTCGTGGACGGCACCTTTTACTGCCAGAAACCGACCTGCTAACTCCTCCTCCCTCACCACCCTCGGTGGTGCAGCTAGGGGTTATGGGAGCCCCCTGGTGGAGCGGTCAGTTGCGATGCAAGTGTGTCCCTATACTGTCTCCACCCGGCAGGGCAAACCGTGCCTCCTCTTCCGGGCCTGTAAGTACTCGTCTGGCCGGCGAGGCTTATGTGGCCTGTGGAGATGCTGCCTCTACCTAATGCTACGGCGTTACTGCAGGTTCTTCAGGCTAAAAGCACTGAGGGATATGCACGGGGGTGGTTACGATCCGGAAGTTCTGAAAGACCTCCGTACCGCACCTGACCTCACGCCACAAGCGACGAAGGTTATGGCACGGTCTCTGGGTCGTGCGATGTCCAGGAGCGCCACCTCTGGCTGTGTCTGGTTGACATAGGGACGCCGACAAAGTTCGGTTCCTCAAGGTTCCTGTATCCCAGACTGGCCTCTTCGGCGACGCAGCCGGTAACATGGCCCAGCAGTTCCCGGCTGCACAGGAGCAGACTGCGGCGATCTAACACTTCCTGCCTCGGCGGACAGCTGCTGCCCTACCCGTCCGGTTGCAGCGCCCAGCCTGCTTGTCGCCGAGGGCGGCCCCCTGCATCCACCCCTGCTCCCGCACCGCAGCCGCAGCAGCCTCCAAAAGCGGTGCCGTTGAGCTAGGTGTAGGCAGGCCGCCCCGCCCGTCCTGGCCCCCGTCTACTGGCGGTAAGCGGAGGAGCAAGAGGCCTCGGGACGGGCAACCCAGAGAGAGAGGGAACTGCTTCGGGAGAGGGTAAGTGCATCTCTCCCTCCCCCGGAGGAGGGCCGGGTGGATAATATGTTTTTTTAAAAATCTCGACAGGAAGCGGTTGTCTCTGTCTCTGGGTCCCAAGAGGGCTTGGAGAGTCATGGACGAATCAACTTCGGACCACACTCATCCTCCCTCTCGCCAGCAGGCAGCAGTGGGCGGTTCGAGAGCGTCATCAAAGGCTACTCACGCACCCTCTGCCAAAGTATGGAAGCAGGTAAACGTGCACCGCACACTCAGACCTCTCCTCGGTCCGCCACGGGCCAGGTCCCTGCATTCCACCTCGCTGCCCTACTGCGGGTACGTCGGTGGTCCCGATGGTCCCGCTTGTACGGTGTCTGGGTGCCGGGAGCTGCCCAGCCGTCTCGCTGGCTCCTAAGCTGGCTGACCATCTGACTCGGCTATGCGATTCAGTTCGCCCGGCGTCCTCCCAAGTCAGGGTCATCCACCTCACAGCAGTGAAGGCAGCCGATGCCCACGTCTTGTGAGAGGAATCACTGTCCTACTGGCGAAGGACGTGATGGTACCGGTCCCTCCAGCCGATATGAAGGCAGGGTTTTTCAGCCCTTACTTCATTGTGCCCAAGAAAGCGGTGGGTTACGACCAATCTTGGGTCTACGCATCTTGAACGGGGCCTTTTCATAAGCCTCCTTTCAAGATGCTCATGCAGAACCGCGTCTTCGGATGCATCCGTCCCCAAGTTCGGTCTGCAGCATTGACCTGAAAGACCCGTACTTCCATGTGTCGATCCTTCCGTGCCACAGGCCATTCCTGCGGTTGGCGTTCGAAGGAGCATATCAGTACAGGTCCTGCCCTTCGGGCTGTCCCTATCGCAGCCAGTTGGGCCTTCGGGTCAACTGGGAAAAGAGTAAACACTTGCCAATGCAGAGGATCTCTTTTCTCGGTATGGAGTTTGGATTCGGTCAATCAGACAGTGCGCCTCACACAGGAACGCGCTCAGTCGGTGTTGAACTGCTTGAATACGTTCAAGAACAGGACGGCGGCACCACTGAAACAGTTTCAGAGGCTCCTGGGGCATATGGCGGCTGCAGCGGCGATCACACCGCTGGGGCTGCTCCATATGAGACCGCTTCAACACTGGCTCCATGGCCGAGTCCCGAGGTGGGCGTGGCAGAGCGGCACACTGCGGGTCCAAGTCACTCCAGCCTGCCGCCAAACCTTCACCCCGTGGTCAGACCTTTCATTCCTTCGGGCAGGAGTGCCTCTGGAACAGGTCTCCAGGCACGCTGTGGTTTACACGGATGCCTCCGCCAAGGGCTGGGGGGCCACGTTCAACGGGCTTGCAGTGTCGGGGGTTTGGACTGGTCCCCAACTGCACTGGCATATCAACTGCCTAGAGTTGCTGGCAGTACACCTGGCCTTGAACCGTCTCAAGAGACGCTTACGAGGCGAGCACGTACTGGTCCGTACAGACAGCACTGCGACCATTGCGTACATCAACCAACAAGGTGGTCTACGCTCCCGTCGCATGTCGCAACTCGCCCGCCACCTCCTCCTCTGGAGTCGGAAGCATCTGAGGTCGCTTCGCGCCATTCATATTCCGGGCTTGCTCAACCGGACAGCCGACGAGCTGTCACGAGCTGCGCTCCCTGGAGAGTGGAGACTCCATCCCCAGTCGGTCCAGCTTATTGCGACGTTTTGGACTCGCACAGGTAGACCTGTTCGCGTCCCTAGAGACGTCACACTGCCAGTTGTTTTACTCCCTGCCCGAAGGAACACTCGGCACGGACGCACTGGCACACAGCTGGCCGCGGGGCCTTCGCAAGTATGCATTTCCCCCAGGGAGCCTTCTCGCACAGACACTGTGCAAGGTCAGGGAGGAAGAGGAGCAGATCCTCCTCGTGGCGCCATACTGGCCCACCCGGACTTGGTTCCCAGAGCTGATGCTCCTCGTGACAGCCCCTCCCTGGCAGATTCCTCTGAGGAAGGAGCTACTGACTCAGAGACGGGGCACCTTATGGCACCCGCGTCCAGACCTCTGGAAACTTCATGTCTGATCCCTGGAACGGGACGCGGAGGTTCTAGGTGACCTACCCCAAGAGGTAGTTGACACCATCACTTTGGCGAGAGCACCGTCTACGAGACATGCTTACGCCTTGAAGTGGAACCTGTTTGTCGAATGGTGCTCTTCTCACAGAGAAGACCCCCGGAGATGCCCGATCAGAGTCGTGCTGTCCTTCTTGCAGCAAGGGTTGGAGCGAAGGCTGTCTCCCTCCACCCTCAAGGTCTACGTGGCCGCGATTGCTGCCAACCACGACCCTGTGGAAGGAAGTCGGTGGGGAAGCATGACTGGGTCGTCAGGTTCCTCAGGGGGGCAGGAAGGCTGAATCCTCCACGCCTCCCCTATACCCTCTTGGGACCTGTCCTTAGTGCTTAGAGCACTGCAACAGTGCCCGTTTGAGCCCTTGCAGACAGTCGAGCCCAAGTTTCTCTCAATGAAAACTCTGCTCCTGCTAGCACTAGCCTCCATTAAGAGGGTTGGGGACCTGCACGCATTTTCGGTCGACGATTCGTGCCTAAAGTTTGGACCAGCAAATTCCCAGATAATCCTGAGGCCCCGGCCCGGCTATGTGCCCAAGGTTTCCACTTCTCCCTTCGGGGACCAGGTGGTGAGCCTGCGAGTGCTGCCCCCGGAGGAGGCAGACCCAGCCCAAGCTTTGCTGTCCCGTCCGAGCATTGACATGCAACGTTGACAGGACGCGAAGCTTCAGGACCTCAGACCAGCTCTTGTCTGTTACGGAGGCCGGCAGAAAGGGAATGCCGCCTCCAAGCAGAGGATGGCCCACTGGATAGTGGAGGCCATCACCCTGGCTTATTAGGCACAGGGTGTGCCTTGCCCGTTCAGGTTGAGAGCTCACTCTACGAGAAGTGTAGCGTCCTCCTGGGCGCTGGCTCGTGGCGCCTTGCTGACAGATATTTGTAGGGCTGCGGGCTGGGCGACCCCTAACACGTTCGCTAGATTCTATAGCCTTCGTGTAGAAAAAGAAACCGGTTTCCTCCTGTGTTCTCACCTCAAACGGGTAGAAGCACTGAGGGGCCCCGGTTTCGGGTCGGCTTGCTAAAAACTGCTCCAGAGAGTCCACTGTAGACCCTGTCGAGCTCCTCCATCCCCTCGGCAGCTGGACGTGGCGGAGCGTCCGGCGCCAGGCCCTCACTTGATGAATCCCTGAGAACCGGTAGAGGGCTGGGTTCCATATGTAGAGACCATTCGGATCCCATATGTGTATTTCCACGGTTAGCCTTAGAGCCCGTGTTTCCCGGCAGACTTCCTGCTACTCCAAGAGGTTACAATCACCTCCAATCTTCCATATGCATCTGACTATTGTCCATATGTGTAACTGCCTCTGACCCTCCCTCGGGAAGGTAAGGGCTTCCGCAGCGTTCCTGTTCTGAGCTGAACGGGTACATTTTCCCAGTGTTATCCAGTCCTACTGAGTGGGTAGTGCCATAGCAACAGTAACGGATCTTCCTATGGGGGCCCTAACCTGCGCCAAAAAATAACGGCACAGGAGGCCTCCACGGGACACTGGAAGGGGCAGTATCCGTGGCCTTTTGGTTGGGATCCCAATTCGTCGGTCCTCCGACGTGACGTCGAGAGTGACCGACTGATAGGGAACGTCTCGGTTACGTATGTAACCCTCGTTCCCTGAAGGAGGGAACGGAGACGTCACGTCCCGTCGCCATGGCTCCTGTACCACCGCTGAGCGGCCGGGCCCCGGCTCGGCTCCTCAGCGAAAACCTGAATATGCGCTGCACCTGCTGCCTATTTATGCTCACGCTGTGATCAGCGGCAGCTGGATGCAATAATCGCATGCCAATGTGCATTGGCTCGTTTAGTTTACACTCGAAGTGGATTGGTCTCTCTAAGGGATATCCCAATTCGTCGGTCCTCCGACGTGACGTCTCCGTTCCCTCCTTCAGGGAACGAGGGTTACATACGTAACCGAGACGTTTTCTCAGTTAAATAGTTTTCATTAATATGCATTACTTTTGCAGTTGGAAGAGATCTACTTCAGTAGCTCGATCTGTTCATCTGGATGTTTGTGTCGTTTCACCCCGTTCCTCGTTCTCCTCTGTATTCATGGAGAGACAAAGCAGAAGAAACTGATTTATTCTTTTATTTCAAAGCAGAACATTTTCAATGCATCCTAATCTATCTGAAACAATCTGTCCTGTTTAGTATGCAAGAACTAGATTATATTCAATGCATCACAAATCAGAGTCCCATAAATATAATAGTAGTTGGTGATGGGGAAAGATACAAGTCTTAATTTAACGTAGCAGATGTTTCTCTGCGTTGAAGGCTATGAGTTTGATCGTGTTAGTTTGTCTCTCATATAGTTTGCTCTGTACGATGTGTTTTGTAAGGGTTTCCACACACAGATAAAGATTGCTGAACATGAGTGTGTGCCGAGCTCATGTGAAGTGTGCTAACAGACAGACAGTCAATACACATTAGAGCTCTAATGCTCAGATCTGTCAAAACCATTTACTTATGATTTATGATTAACCACTAAAGGAGCCAGTGTGTGTTCAGTAAATGAGCACAGATGAATGAAGCCCACACCTGGATACACATGGTTAAGTGAATTCTGACCGATAAATGAACCGGTTTTCCATTGATAAAACAGCATTCAATAAACATCAGTATATTTATTTTTCACGTCCACAAACTGTGCATTTAGTAGTTTTTTTACTGTAATTATTGTATAATGTATTTACATGAAATATCCTGCTTGATGTGGTACAGTTTTTCACTGTTTATAATAAAGTATCATACATAATCAACAGGTTTTTACCTTGGCATGTTACCGTAAAAAAAAATATATATATATATATATTTCCCTGTAGCTTTACTGTCATCTATATGACAGGGATTTTTTTAAAAGTTGACAGGTCTTGATGACCAAGTCCGATTGTGTGACTATATCCGATTTTTTGGGCGACGTGCTTGCATTTCTTTTAAAAGTGACCCGTATCGGATGTGTGCATTTTACACTGTGCTTGCTGAAACAAGCCAAAACTAGCATATATGACATCACGCATCAATTTGAATAGAACATAGTTAAATTTATTGACATGGAATTCATACAAAAATGTTTTTAATGCAATAGTTGCATCTATAGGACAGGACAGTGATGTAGTTACGCAGCTCTGCTGAAAGCTTGCGAGTGGCATAATACTCAGTGGTAGATATTGTCAAGCAGGTCACATCGTCTATGTTTTTATAGTAATCAAAACCAAATGTGTTCATCAGTGATTGTATATCAAAGACAGGGGCATGTTTGTGTGCATTTTATTTTGTGGTTTCAATGGAAGAAACAGGACTGAAACGCTCGTCTGACAATCGTTTGATTTCAAACACATTTCAGCATCAGATCGCCTTGTATTAAACACATTTACATTTAGTCATTTAGCAGACGCTTTTATCCAAAGCGACTTACAATTGGGAGTACATAAAGCGATTAATCTTGAAGAGGCAAACATACAGAGGAAGTGCCAATAACACCAAGTCTCAGGCATTGTTCAAATAAGTACAAGCTAGCAAGGGAAGGAGAGAAAGATAAAGATTTAGAAAAAGTGAAAGTTAATTTTATTTTTTTAAGTAGTCAAGTAGAGTTGAAAGAGATGAGTTTTCAGTTGTTGCTTGAAAATTGACAGGGATCCAGTATTCCGGATGGGGGTGGGAAGATCATTCCACCAGCCAGGAACGGTGAAAGAGAATGTTCTGGAGAGTGATTTTGAGCCTCTCTGTGATAGTACCACGAGGCGTCGCTCACTAGCAGATCTCAGACTTCTGGAGAGGATGTAAATTCGTAATAGTGAGTGGAAGTAGGTGGGTGCTGAGCCTGTGGTTGTTCTATATGCAAGCATCAGTGTCTTGAACTGGATGCGAGCTGCAACTGGTAGCCAGTGCAAGGAAACAAAGAGAGGTGTAACATGGGCTCTTTTGGGCTCGTTGAAGACCAGTCGTGCCGCTGCATTCTGAATCATTTGTAGAGGTTTGATTGTGTTTGATGGAAGTCCAGCTAGAAGAGCATTGCAGTAGTCCAGTCTAGAAATGACAAGGGCCTGGACAAGAAGTTGTGCAGCATGCTCTGTCAGAAAGGGCCTGATCTTTCTGATGTTGTGTAGTGCAAACCTGCAAGATCGAGCAGTCTTTGCAATGTGCTCTTTGAAGGTCAGCTGGTCATCGAAGATTACACCAAGATTTCTGACCGAAGCTGATGGGGTAATTGTTGATGAACCTAACTGAATCGTGAAATCATGCTGTAGAGTTGGAGTTGCAGGGAAGACAAGAAGCTCAGTCTTTGCCAGGTTGAGCTGTAGATGGTGTTCTTTCATCCATGCCGAGATGTCCGCCAGGCAGCCTGAGATCCGTGCAGCTACCGTTGGATCATCTGGTCAAAATGAGAGATAGAGCTGTGTGTCATCAGCATAGAAATGGTAGGAGAAGCCATGTGCCTGTATAATGGGAGCCAGTGATGTAGTGTATGTGGAGAATAGAAGGGGTCCAAGAACCGAGCCCTGGGGAACCCCAGCGACCAGTTGATGTGCTTTGGATACCTCCCCTCCCCAGGCCACCTTGAAAGACCGACCAGTGAGATAGGATTCAAACCAGCGAAGTGGAATCCCAGTGATATCCAGTGATGAGAGGGTGGACAGGAGGATCTGATGATTGACAGTGTCAAAAGCGGCAGACAGATCCAGCAGAATGAGGACTGATGATTTGGAATCGGCTTTTGCAATTCGCAGGGCTTCAGTGACCGATAGTAGCGCGGTCTCAGTTGAATGGCCACTCCTGAAACCTGACTGTTTAGCGTCCAGTTTGTTGTTCTGTGAAAGAAACAATGAGACCTGGTTGAAGACAACTCGTTCGAGTGTTTTGGCAATGAATGGAAGGAGAAAGACAGGTCTGTAGTTTTCTAAAAGAGAAGTGTTTAATGTAGGTTTTTTGAGCAGTGGGGTTACCCGAGCCTGCTTGAATGCAGTGGGGAAGATGCCTGTGAGGAGAGATGTGTTGATAATGTGTGTGAGTGCTGGTAAGAGTGCGGGAGAGATTGCTTGGAGAAGGTGTGAGGGGATAGGGTCTAGAGGACATGTTGTAGGATGGCTGGAGAGGAGAAGTTTGGATACTTCCGCCTCAGTGAGGGGACAGAAGGAGAAGGTGGGAGTTTGAGCAGTGGATCTAGTTGGTTGGGGGTCCTGTGTGAGTGGAGGTGAAAACTGAGTACTGATTGTTTTAGTTTTGTTTGTAAAAAAAGTTGCAAAGTCATCAGCTGTTATAGACGTGGTGGGAGGTGGTGAAGGGGGACAGAGGAGAGAATTAAATGTTCTAAAGAGACTACGCATATCTGGAGCATTGTTGATCTTGTTATGGAAATGTGACGATTTGGCAGTGTGGACTTCAGCAGAGAAAGATGAAAGAAACGATTGATACATACTCAGGTCCGACGGCTCGTTTGATTTTTGCCATTTTCTCTCTGCCGCTCGGAGTCTGGTCCGATGTTCACGAAAAACATCAGATAACCAGGGGTTAGAAGGGGCAGTTCGTGCTGGCCTGGAGGAGAGAGGACAAATGTCATCTAGACAAGTGGTTAAAGTAGAGCATAAAGTATCAGTAGCAGCATTCACATCCAGAGATGAGAAATGGGTAGGTGAGAGAAGAGAGGAGGATACTACAGAGGAAAGATGTGAGGGAGAAAAGGAGCGTAGGTTTCGTCTAAAAGTAACCGGTAAGGGGGTTGGTGGCACCCGGGTAGCAAAGTGTAATGTGAATTTAATGAAGAAATGGTCAGAGATATGTAGTGGTTGTACCAGAATGTTAGCATAAGGCTTTTCTAGATGAATGTTGAAATCACCAAAAACTAAGAGTTCCATCCTCCATGAAAGAGGACAGCAACCCATCCAGCTCCTCTAGGAAGGGGGCTAGAATTTGGCCAGGGGGACGGTAGATTACCACAATCTGGAGTTTTATAGGAGCCATGACAGTAATCGCATGAGATTCAAATGAGTTGTAATTGCAAAGGGGCGAGTGGGTTGAGTATTTCCAATTATTTGAAATGAGCAGACCAGTGCCCCCACCCCGGCCAACCTGACGTGGGGTGTGAGAGAAAGAGAAAGTGTTAGAGAGGGCAGCTGGAGTTGCTGAGTCTTCTGGACGAATCCAGGTCTGTCAAACCCAAGATGCTGAGAGTGGATTGTACAGAAAAAGCAGAAATGAAGTCTGCTTTGTTGACAGCTGACTGACAATTCCAGAGAGCCATAGAGAAAGAAAGAGGTGTAGTAGAAGATGTAGAGATGGGGTGCAGGTTAGCAGGATTACTTTGCCGTCTGCGTGTGTTGTTAGAGCGTGGTCGAGAGACAACTGGAATTGTTTTGAAACACATGATAGAATATAGCAAAGGAGAGTGTGTGAGGGAAGATAGAAATGATACTTAAGTGTGTTGCTCGGTGTCGTTGCTCGGGTAAAGTCGCGCAGGAAAAAGTCGATTGTCTTTACACTCGTCTGTCTTCTAAAAGTCGCGCAGGAAAAAGTCGATTGTCTTTACACTCGTCTGTCTTCTAAAAGTCGCGCAGGAAAAAGTCGATTGTCTTTACACTCGTCTGTCTTCTAAAAGTCGCGCAGGAAAAAGTCGATTGTCTTTACACTCGTCTGTCTTCTAAAAGTCG
>QVTF01020332.1:37500-67500 GCA_003573665.1 Oxygymnocypris stewartii | reverse complement strand
TATAGTGGTTATTTTGGGAAAAACCCAGGTATTTGGGGCAGTAGGATTATAAAAATATGTGCTAATATAAAATTTAATAAAGTAGTCTATATAAAATTGCAAAATAAATCTGTCTATCAGTACTTTTTTACTTGAGTACATAAAAAATTGAGTACTTTTGTACTTTCACTCGAGTAAAATTGAAAAAGCAATACTTTTACTTTTACTGGAGTAATATTTTATCATACGTATCTGTACTTTTACTCAAGTACTTGATCTGTGTACTTTGCCCACCACTGGTCCCCACCAAGCTGGCTGTTAAACTCTCAGACCTCGGCCTAAACACTTCACTTTGTGACTGTATTCAAGATTTCCTCACCGCCAGACCACAAGTGGTGAAAGTCGGCCAGTTCACCTCCAACTCTATCCCCCTGAACGTAGGAGCCCCACAGGGCTGTGTCTTGAGTCCCCTGCTCTACTCTCTCTACACACACGACTGCGTGTCCTCACACAGCTCCACTTCTATCATTAAATTTGCTTATGATACTGTGGTCCTGGGCCTCATTAACAACGATGACGAGGCCGCATACTTGGATGAGGTGGAGAGACTTACATCATGGTGCCAGGACAACTGTCTCTCTCTGAACGTGAGCAAAACCAAAGAGCTGATTGCAGACTTCAGGAAGAGACAGCAGCGGCCCTACACCCCTCTTATGATCAGTGGGACCCCTGTGGAGAGGGTGAGTAGCTTCAAGTACCTCGGTGTAAACATCTCCGAGGACCTGACATAGACTACACACATCCAAACTCAGGTTAAGAAAGCCAGGCAAAGGCTGTACCATCTGCGACAGCTGAGGAAATTCAGGGTCTCACCAGCAATCCTGAAAACTTTCTATTCAGGGGCCATAGAAAGTGTTCTGACTCAGTGCATCTCAGTGTGGTATGGAAATTCCTCAAACCAGGACTGCAAAGCTATGCAGAGAGTCGTGCGCTTAGCTGAGCGCATCTCAGGGTCTGCTCTCCCCTCTCTGCAGGACATCTACCTCAAACGCTGCAAAAGCAGAGCTGCTAAAATCATCAAAGACTCAACTCACCCCGGTAACCATCTTTTCCGTTTACTGCCATCTGGCAAGCGCTTCAGGAGCATGATGGCAAAAACTGAAAGACTGAGGAGGAGTTTCTTCCCTCAGGCCATCAGGCTCCTTAACACAAACTCTGTTTCATAAACATAAAAAATAAAATAAAAAAGCCGTTTGCACATCCCTCTCATCCCTCCTGTTTATAGTACTATTTATTAAGTCCCATATACTGTTTTTGCACATCCTACTGTTTTGCACTTTTCTTTATTCTACTGCACATTTTACTTTTTATTTCTTTTTTTAACTATATATATGCTCTTGTGTGGTGTTACTTTTATATAATTTTTTTATTCTTTGCACTGTCCACTGAGCGGACCTGATTTGACCTACATTTCACTTTTGATTATACCCTGTATAATTTATTATGTGACAAATAAAGAAACCTTGAACCTTGAACACACACACACACACACACAGGCTCACACGCATTCACACACACACATGCGCACACACACACACACACACACACACACACACACACACATGCATGCATACACACACACACACATACATGCATGTAAAAACACACATGCACAAACACACACACACACAGGCTCGCACGCATTTACACACACACATGCGCACGCACACACACACACACGCACGCATGCATGCACACATACACACACACACACGCACGCATGCATGCGCACTCACACACACACACATAATATTGTGGCCTGCTAATATATAGAGTTAGTCAGTAATTGGAGTCATTTCCCTCTGTATGAACTGCAGTGTGCTGATAACAGCACTCTAATGGCTTCCATTTTTCACTTAATGATAGATAGAAATTAGGAACTAATCTTAAATAATTTCATTTTCATTTTCTGATAAAACTTCCTGAAGATGCATGAGTCTCATCACTCATGCTCTGCGGCCTGACCTTCAGCAGATCCGGCGCTTCTGGTTTTTGTATGTGAAGCGTCTGACGCTAAACGCTCTCCCCGAGCCCCTTCCGCACTCATTTGTTGCAGTCGTTGAGTGAATAGCGCTTTAACAAGATGTGCCCGAGTAAAGCGGCTAATGTAATGAGGATAAACCCCCTCTGTAGGCGACGAGGTAACACTATCCATCAGCGTCTGGACTCCTGCGGAGAAAACAACAGCTGATTGATGCTCTCTTTGTCTGCTTCACCTACAGCTTCCCGTCTCCGCCGCCGCTAAGAAGAAACCACTAGAACACTTCCAAACGGACACTTTGATTCATCCAGAACCATTTTTCATCTTTCAGATTAATTTCTGATCATTAATGCAACCTTGCTGATGAGTTTGTCCACATCTACTGTTCTTTAACCTGCAACTGTATGTGGAAAAAATAAAGTGATTTCTGGGAAACGACATGGGCATTCGATTTTAATAACAGCCATAAATTATATGGGGAGCATGCCATTGAGAATTAATACAAACGTCATTGTCCTGACATCTAATTTACATGAGGAGGGGATATAATTAATCTACAGGCAACGGAAGCCAAATCCCAAAGTGACTCATTGAGTCTGACACTGGCTCTGGATTCAGTCTGTTTTCACTCTGCATCGTTTGATGTTGTTTCAGAAAGACCTGTGACTGTCTTTAGCTCTGTCACTGCAGCTCAAGGCTAGGCCTAACAATATATGCTTGCCATGGTAAAATCACAGTAACACACAGCCTTCCGTGCCACATTGCCTCATTTTATATTAGAAGCAAATATTCACTTATGTTTCAATGCATGCATAACGCATTAAAAGTGCTCTTCTGTCTCTGGACTGTTGTCTTTATAGAGGTTTCATATATTGTGTAACCATTCTATAGATATATTTTGAGATACCTAAGCCTGTCTTCAAACCAAATTTTTAACAATTAAAAAATGTCAATATATTTGTTACAATATACAATCATATAGATAATCCCCAAAAACACAGCATGTCTCCATCAGTGCATGAGAGCTAATGAACGTCTGATATCACTGACATCAATAACGCTTCTTGAGCCAGCAGAGCATTCATGCTCATTTGTGGCGCAATTTTTAATTTTATATTCACAATTACATGAGTTCAATATTTATCGATTCGGTAAGGATTAATTCGTCCTCTCCTAACTTGTAAAGTCAAATGCTTACAGGTCTAGGAAAATATCTCCACCTTTGGTCTTGACCTTCTCTAGAAGAAGCCGTTTGCTGTTTTCTGCTCTAAAGTCAAGCTACATTGGCTGTAATCTAAACTGATATGCCTTTCAATGACCTTCGACACTACAGGTAGCACTAATGGAGATGTAATTGATGGAAAAGCCACTTCATTACGTCCCTCCGCCAGCCTTTGGGAAATGATCTGACTTGTGTTTGCTGCTGGACACGCTGAATGCTTTTAGCAGCGTCTGATCCATACTCAACTTAAGGCTTTATAGTGCTTTAAGTGCATCTTAGCATTTGCTGCAGAATTACAGCGTGATCGTGTGATTTGTCAGACGGGTTAATGTTATCTTCACTTATTCCTCATGTATGTGATCCCGTCACGCTCTTGTTCTTCGATCACACTGATTAGAGGCAGTTTTCTCTCAGTTCTCTAGTGTTACAGGTTATTTATCATGTCATTTCACTGTGAAACACTGATTTTCTGTTTCTTTCTAATAACCCAGTTTGGTTTTCCTGAAGAAGCAATTCAGTGACTGAAAGAAGGCCATAACTAAACAAATCAGAATTGAATCAACTTTCATTGGTTTTGAAGCTTTAATTGTGTTTTCAGCATCAGTGCTAAATGCGGTCTGTGAAACGGATCATCACAGTACAATTACGACTAAGAAATATAGCTGCGAGCAGCAATAAGCGGGGTTCTTGCTTTGAAGGCATCAGGGTGTGCTTTTATGGTGTAGGCCAACCTTGATTCATAGGTGACAGTGAAACACATCGAAAATGGACAACAGGCTCACAGAAACACACACACACACGTTCAACTGTTTTTTGATAATTATTGATCTAGAGAGTCTAGAGAATAGTACTGCATTGATTTGAGGTCATTTAACTTAGAAATACTGTGTTTTGAGGCTTTTTTCACTGTTATAGCGCCACCTATGGTCCGATCTCCATGAAACTTTTCATGCTTGTTAAGAGTCATCTGAAACATGTTTTCACCCAGTTTCGTAAAGTTTTGGATTTTCGTTCAGGTTTTATAGGCCTTTGGTTATATGTGGCCAGGCCCCATTTTTAAATGAGCTAATTAAAGCTAACCAAAGGACAAATTTCCACTTTTTTTCAATAATTATTGATCTAGAGAGTCCAGAGATTATTACTAAAGTGGTTTGATTGAGATTGAGAAAAAAAACAGATACTAGTTCGCAAAAGTAGGTTTTTGACATATTTGTGAATATTTAATGAACGATTTGATTGACAGCATTAACCCTAGAGGCAAAGTTGCTCAGAATAAGGAGACCTATTAAATAATACAAAGAAGTAGTGTTTTATGTGAATTATGAAAATGCTCAACAATTTGAGGTCATTTTCTATACAAATATAGTGTTTTTGAATGCTCTTTTTACTGTTATAGCGGCACCTGCGGTCCGATCTCTATGAAACTTTGCATGGCTGTTAAGGTTAATGTGACACATGATTTCACCAGCTTTCATAAAGTTTCAAGATTTTGTTTAGGTTTTATAGGCCTTTAGTTATGTGTTACCAGTCCCCCTTTTTAAATTAGCTAATTCTAGCTAACCAAAGGACAAAATTCCACTTTCTTTCGATAATTATTGATCTAGAGCGTCCATAGATTATTACTACAGTGGTTTGATCGAGGTTGAGAAAAAAACCAGAGACTAGTTCGCAAAAGTAGGTTTTTGACATATTTATTAATATTTAATTAACGATTTGATTGAGAGCAATGTGCCGAGGGCCAAAGTTGCTCATCATGATGAGAGCTATCAAATGATATGCATATTGTGTGGATACGTTAAACGACACGTGATTACAGAGCCATAAAATCTCGTTAGCGCCAACTAGTGGCCGAGTTCTTTCAAAATTCTTACAGACCTTAAGGGCCATGAGTTGAACTTGCCCAACGAGTTTCGTTCTGATTGACCTCTATTAACCTTGTCTAATAGGTGTTTAAAATTGTTTGACCAATGGCGGCCATGTTTTTTGAGATATGCAAATTTCCTTATTATATTTTGTTCCTCCTCGGACAGAGATACTGTATACCAAATTTCAAGTTGATCGGACCTACGGTTTATGCGTTACAGTTTTTCAAATCTTATAGCGCCACCAAGTGGCAAAGCTGTGCAATTTTTTTTATTTGACCAAAGAATTATGTCATAAATAAGTTTCCAGAGTTTGGTGAAGATATCTCATTCCATTCAAGAGTTATAGCTCATTAAGTAAAATTGGCCCCGCCTCTTTCGATTGTTTTTACGCCCCTTTGCGAACGTGAGTTGAAATTTAAACTTTTTTTGATAATTATTGATACTCACTTGCCAGAGAACATTTCTGCAGTGGTTTGGTTCCAATCGGGCAAAAAACCTAGGACTAGTTCGCAAAAGTAGGTTTTCGACAAATTTCAAAATGGCGGAAAAACTATCTAGACAGAAATGAAATCGGAGTTATCCATTTTGTTTTGATTGAGCCAAGGATTACAGGGATATAAGACACTTGAGTCTACGACAAGCGGTTTAGGAGTTATGAGTCGTTTCGCGTCGGTGGTCGCTATAGCGCCACCTATGTGCCGATTGGGCTGATAATTTGATAAGCTCTCCTCGATTTTTGGTCTACCCATTGGCAAAGTTTCAAGTTTCTAGGCCTTACGGTTTGGGCTGCACGTTGCGTTTTACGGCAGAAGCGTAATAATAATAATAAAAATCTTAACAATTACAATAGGGATTCTGCATTTCATGCAAGAACCCCTAATAAGGTCGTGGTTATGTCTTGTTGAATAGAAGATGCCCACACAGAAACATGGAGGAAGGTGCAATCACATGCAGGACTTTGGCACAGATGTATGCATGCTCACGGGTTTCTGTGTCTATATCTTGAGCCGGCCGGAATGTGTCAGGAATCATTATCTCAGGGTTAGATCATGGTCAGATCATCCAGTTATGAAATGAAAAGAGTTTGTCTGATCTCAGTCTTATCACTGCATATCAAATCCAGTACATCTGCATGAGGACTATTCTCCCGCGAAGCTGAGAGATCAAATGCTGTGTGATATCTTTGAGAGATTTACGATCTCATTTTCTTTCAAATTACAGTTGTTCAAAATCTTTCTGAAAGCTGTCACTCAAACAGCAGAAGCACTCACCAAATCTCCAAAACCAGACACTAATTCTCAACCTTTAAATCAGTTTTCAATTTCATTAAACACTTTTTGCAAAACACAACACACGATTCTCTATGTAACACAAAAATCTTGAGATGTGTTTGTGATATTTTGAATCCAGTGCTTCGTTTTGCAAGAGATGCAAGGTATTTTGTGTGCAATTTTTGAATTAGTGTGTCAAGTTTTGAAAAAAAGAGGCAAAGTTTTGAAAATGTGTGCTGATACAACTGTAAAATCCTGTTTAGGATAATATCTTTCCCACTATGTGATTTGAAGTTGTCCATGTTTCAGGCATTGGAGAAAATTGCCAAATGAATAGGCATGTTGAGCGATGGGTTGAGGAACACATTTATCTGCTCCATACACAGCTTTAGCTTGAGAAGAGATGACTCTACGCATCATATGGCCAGTTAATAGTGCACAGGATTGATTCCAGTCACTTCTGTGAATCAGACTCATAAGCATACGGTGCAGACGGTGATGCTCTAGTGGTCTCAAACTGAATTCCAGGAGGGCCACAGCTCTGAGTTTAACTCCGACCAGTTCCAACTCAAGTTGGAAGTTTCTAGTGATCCTGAAGACCTTGATTAGCTGGATCAGGTGGGGTTTGAGCTAAACTGTGCAGAGCTGTGGTCCTCCAGGAATTCAGTTTGAGACCAATTCTCAAGAGATGTCTGTGCTCGAGATGCTGTATAGAGCCTGCACCTACACGTCTTTCAGATAGACTGGAAAGCAGACTGTAATCCAGAAGCCTAAACGTTTCTGCTCAGCAGTCTCCAGTCTTATTGCTGTAGCATTCAGATGTGTATTCACTGAAGTAAATTTGACTTATACAGCTTGTATGTTATATATAATGTTATATATTGTGCACACCCAGTCTATTTACATTCATTAATTAATTAATGCATACACATTTATGAAGCAAGTTTTTGTCCATGTTATGTGCAAAGGACTCAGAAGTGACTCAGGGTGTATTCACACCTGTCTTGTTTGGTTCAATTGAATCAAACTCAAATTCGTTGAACCCCCCCCACCAGAGGTGGAAAGAGTACAAAAATATTGTACTCAAGTAAAAGTACCATTACATTACTGAAATTTTACTTAAGTACAAGTAAAAGTACCAGTCTAAAAATATACTCAAGTAAAAGTAAAAAGTAGCTCATTTAAAATTTACTCAGAGTAAAAATTACTTAGTTACATTTTAACAATGGGAGGAAAAAATGGGATAGACCAAAGATGTCAAACTCAGTACCTGGAGGGCCACAGCCCTACACAGTGTAGATATTACCCTAATTAAACACATCTGATACAGCTAAACTAATCATTTAGGCTTATTTGAAAACTACATGGTGTGTGTGTTGGAGCAGGGTTGGAACTAAACTCTTTAGGGCTGTGGCCCTCCAGGAACTGAGTTTGACACACCTGGGATATGGGCCTATACATCTCAAACTAGGTGTTTTTAATTAAAGGAATCAGTTATTTAGAATAATAACACATTTAGGCTGTTACCAGGGAAATTAAATCAGTATCAACAAAATTAATCTTTGCAATGCAGAGGAAACGCAGAAGCTTCATCTGAAGTGTTATAGATGTATTACACACTGACATGAATGCATTTAGCCTCAGTTACAAATGCAGAAATAATGTTTTGATAAATAAGACATAAAATGTGATCCTGAACCACAAAACCATAAGGGTCCATTTTCCTAAATTGCGATTTATACATCATCTGAAAGCTGAATAAATCATATTTCCATTGATGTATGGTTTGTTATGATCGGACAATATTTGAAAATCTGGAATCTGAGGTTGCAAAAAATCCAAATATTGAGAAAATCTCCTTTAAAGTTGTTCAAATTAAGCTCTTAGTTTTGATATATTTACAGTAGGAAATTTACAAAATATATTGATGGAACATGATCTTTACTTAATATGCTAATGATTTTTGGCATAAAAGAAAAATGTATAATTTTGACCCATACAATGTATTGTTGGCTATTATTACAAATATACTCCAGCGACTTAAGACTGCTTTTGTGCTCCAGGCCAGGGTCACACATGTTAAATAGTCATTTGAAATAAAAAAAAATCAAAAGATACTTTAAATGTTTAATTAGAACCACCAGTAGGTGTCAGTAAGTCACTCATAAGAGAGTCATTGCGATTGAACAGAATCATTTAAACGGTTAATTCAAGGAATAAAACACGTCATTGCTCAGAGTCAGAGACGCAAAACTGTGTATGGTGGCTGTGTTTGGAATTATTTTTGTTGTCGAAATAGAGCAAAAACAGGCAATATGGTGTCTAAAACGTAAGTCTCTTAATTAACTTCTTGTTTTTTGAACTGTTGTAAAAAGAAAAACTACAGGCCGATGTAATCATGGTGATTTTATGAGAAAAACGGCATTCTTCATGTGATGTTGACTTACTATATTAAATTATATAAATATATACATTTTCTGCTTCTATATCTTCAATTTAGTGATCATTCTAAACGCATTTTAACAGACTGAATCACGCAGTGAAAGAAAGCACTCCAGATGCACGCGGATTAGTCTAATCTAACGTTACTAGATTTCACGGCACACTGTTTAGAGTGATTTGTTTGGTTTTTGGCAAAATACTGATAATGTCAAATCGCACATCGTTAAAACAACAATTACTATATTATCTCAGATGATATTGCACACCCTGCACCACTGTCTTTTTGGCTCATTTGTGCAAAAGCTTTTGTTAAACTGTTAAAGCTTCATTTTAACCACCAATGCAATGATGTAAGTATTAACCTTACGTTACCTCTACATGCTTGCGAAGGGCGATGTCGAGATGTTATAAGCTGCTAGTTCGGTCTCCCGAGGCAAACACAGCTTACACTGCATAATAGAGCATGAATATAGCCAGAGGTTCACTTCATTTCCTTCGAGTGCAACTTCAGCAGAATACGACGGGGTCTGGTTTTCAGCTGGGTCTGCACCATTAACGCCTGTCTTGTCCGTCTGCATCTTTCGTGTGATTTTAGCGCCAGTTTCTTCTTCTGCCCATTATTTACTGCAGTTGTTTCCACGGAGCGATTTTTTTTTACTCCGTAACGAATGTGTTTTAAAATGTAGCGAAGTACAATACTTCACACAAAATATACTTAAGTAAAAGTAAAATTACAGATTAAAAAAATTACTTAAAAAAGTACAAGTACACAAAAAAGCTACTCAATTACAGTAACGCGAGTAAATGTAATTCGTTACTTTCCACCTCTGCCCCCCACCCACCCCTGGTGCGGATGTTTTGGGCAGGTGTGAATACAGCAATAACACTCTGTTTTTAAGATGTGAATGTGGCCCAAACTCGATCCGACCCAATTGCAGAAATCACAGACAGCTTGTGCATATAGTGCTGTTGTTTGCGTTTCGATAGCTTAATTCAATTGTTTTTAAAATGCAATGCTTAGAAACAGATGCAAATTATGATTTTTCGTGAACGGTGCACAACAACCTGACGTGAGCATGCAAAATATGCTAAAGCTTGCTGCAAAGCCCCAGCAGAAGTTATAATGAATGTGTCGGGGGAAAATAGTAAGGAAATATTGGAAATATTTATTAATAAACTAGTGTTTTCTGAGTCAGTGTCACAAAGCTGAAGTTGACTCACCATCACCTCATTGGACGCGCCTTTAGAAAGAAATGCATCTTAACGGATTACATAATGAAATAGTTTTTGTTTTGGCATTTTAATTATTTCTTTTTGTAGTCATTTCAAACATCATGTCTGTAAGGAAAATATTTGCTGAGTTTAGGTTCATTTTTGTGAAGCGAAAAATGAAAGCGCATCTTATTTGTTTTCTTTATTTTACAAAAGCACAAAGTTTTCTTGATATTGTGAGTGCACACAAATAAAAGTAGACCCATCGAACTATGTATTATTCTTACCTTTATTAGCAAAAATGATGGCATATTTTAATTTGTTTCCACTGAAGTCCCGAAGCATGCTTCAGCTTCCACTCTCACCACAAACGATTGGATACGCACCTAATAGCACACATTTATGTTGGTTAAATGTTTAAACTAACATCGTGATATGCTTTAAGTATTTTATATCCATAGATTTTATTTTCGGCAAGTCATAATTACAACAGCGAATGACATTGTCTCATATAAGTTTATTCATATTGCGTTGCACTTCCTGTTTTCCCTGCTTGAGAATTTATGTCCAATTAATGGATGACCTTAGCACACGTGCGGTTTTGTTTACAATTTCCAAAGTTCTTAGCGAACTTTCCTGGTGTGAATACATCCTCATATTTACTTCTTAGTGCATCAGTGGAGTCTGTCATCAGCAGGAAAGTGGCGTATCAGCTGAAGAGATTCCCTTTAGTTTGGATTACAGCACTGTTCAAATGGACCCAGGGCTCACCTCACAGTCTTGAAGGCTCTTTGGGCTTGTTTTTGCTAAAGTGCTGTGGTCCCAGAGGAGTTGGAAGTGCTCCGCGAGCGCCGGTTCTCTCAGTCTGACTGACGGGCCACAGCTCTACGCCAATGTGTCCCAAATCTCTGCGGCTCTCAGTGCTGTGAAGTGCTGGAGCGTTTTATCCGGCCAGAAGAACCGCTTCCTCCAGGCTCTTTGACCTGATTCTGTGGCCAGAGTCCTGTACTGTAACCCAGGGCTATGAATTTGGGATTCATGTGCTCAATTCTTTTGAAGACCTCTTTGAGCGCTGTGATGTCAATGAACTCAGAATCATGTCTGTATTACTCATCATTTACATCATCTGTATTAGGGCATCATTTTCAAATCTGATGAGGTTGAGCAGAAATATATCCACTTTTTTATGATGAGTGTGTTTCTCATGCATTAGGCTGTGAGTCATAAGTGTGTGTGTGTGTGTGTGTGCGTGCACGTGCGTGCGCGTGAGCGAGTGAGTATGCATGTGTGAGAAATGCTCAATCGGCATATTGCTGAAACCAGTGAATATTTCATATTTCATGAAGCACTGTGCTGTAAGTTTCCGGTGAAAACTTCCCCAAAGTAATTTAGTGTGTCCAAAAATATCTCCTGATGTTTGTTGACGTGAGTGCGGGAACTTGTATTTTCCCCTTAAATAAAAAGGTAATGGAATAAGAGTACGAGTGTGTTAATGATGCTGGAAAAGTGTGCTGACGGCCTGGCGAGGCATCAGATGGATTCGCTGGCCCAGGGAGAAATAAATTGGCAGGCAGAAAGAAAAGCAGGCATTTTGCGTTATTGCAAGTGTATGTGCCACAGTTCACGCTCCTTAAAACTGCACTGAAGACTGCTGGGCCAACTGCTTATTATATTGAGATTCAGTGAATTAAGAAGATATCTTTTAATTGAGTGCATTTTTGATATATTCACAATATGATATTGTGTGGTCATATTTAGCAACAAAAACATCACAGTTTCTTCAGCTCTACATTCAAATCCAAGTGTTTTGAAATGTTTGCATTCTGTTTGCTGCTAATATTTCTGACGAGAGCTTTATTTCGGCGTTTCAGTGTGTTTGGACCACTAGTCGAATCAGTTCATCTGGCTGATGAGGTTATTAATACAATTTATCATAACAATCATAATCATAACAATGTTCATAATCAATGTTTGAGGAGATGTTTCTTGTACAGATTGCAAATTATTATTATTCAGCTCAGTATTAATAATAATCTTAAACCTGTTATTTCCTGAAAATTGCTGTTGTTTCCATTATATACAGTGATTTGTTCCACAGTCGAGAGGGTTTTACATACTCTGCTTTGTGCTGGGACTTACTGCTTTAGCAAACACAAGCCTCAGCTCAGAACAAAACCGCTTTAAATCATGCTCTTTTTTTTTTGAAACTTCTGCCCCAAGCTTTTTTCTGTTTTGCAAAGCAGAATTTCAAATGGTATGACCTTTGACCTTGCATCATCACAGAAATACTGCTGCACTCTTTACAGAAAGTCCAGATCAAACTTTGATGACAGTTTAGTCAGTGAGTATGAAACGCTCAGCAGAGGATGGGATGCAGTACACACTAGAAAGACAACACAAACCAATGCAAGTTATATATACTGTATGTATATATATATATATATATATATATATATATATATATATTGAAGGATATAATCCTCCTTTGAGTGTTAAGTAATCAATATATCAATATGTAATCAATTGTATTGTGGGATTTATTATAAATGTTTCTAGATATGTTGCTTGCTGGTGTACAGAGCTTCAGAACCAATACTGGAGTGCTTTCTGTTAGACTGTGGATGTGAGCACAAGGGTGTGGGCAGCTATGAGCCCATCAAGAAGAAAGCTGTTGGAATGTGGACACACACACATAACTAGATTAGATCACTTAGAAAAACTTGGTGCTTGGCACAAACTGGGGGTATGTGTGTTAAGTGTTGTTTTGCTGGACCCAAGGGAGCAAAAGGAGGAGAATGCTGGTTGGAGGAGCGTTGGACGGTTCTGGCGGCCAATGAGAAGACAACACACGTCGACAGATATTATAAATGTTCTGCGAAAATGTTTTCCTGGGTTGGTTCTTTGTGAGACGTTGGTCTGAGAGACAACCCAGCGCGCTGTTCTGATCAATAAATTTCAACACTTTGATATTTGAAGCCTTCCTTCGATTTTTGAACACTCAGGACGTTTGTAGTCCAACAATATATACTGTATATATATATATATATATATAAACAAGAACACTAGTGCACTATTTATGAAGGCTATATCTTTAACACCAAGCATTTCTGTTGATCTTCTCCTGGATTCACTTAACTCAAAAGTTGAGAATGTTATTGATGATATTCAATATTCCCTCTTTTTTTTTTCTTGCTGGGCAAAACTTTTCTATATTGGGGGATATTTCAGCCACCTGAGCAAACATTCTTTATACCAGACATGTAGAGCGCACACACAAAATATAAATATAATGTATATAAATATAATGTATATAAATATAAATATAATGTATAAATATAATGTATTCCTGTGAAGCAAAGCTGAATTTTCAGTGTCACATGATCTTCAGAAATCATAATAATATGCTGATTTATAATCAATGTTGGAAAAATGTGTGCTGCTTAATATTTTTTGGGACCTGTGATATTTTTCAGGATTATTTGAGAAATAAAAAGTTAAAAGGAACCATGTTTATTCAAAATATAAATGTTGTATTACAATACACAGTACTATTCAAAAGTTTGGGGTCAGTAATTTTTTTCTTTCTTATTTTAATTTTTTTATTAATACTTTTATTCAGCAATGATGTGTTAAATTGATAAAAAGTGATAGGAAAGACTTATATCGTTAGAAAATATTAATATTTTTAATTAATGCGGTTCTTTTTAACTTTTTATTAGCCTAATCAAAGAAAAAAGGTTCAAAAAAAATATTAAGCAGCAAAACAGTTTCAACACTGATAATAAATCATAAAATTATTATGATTTCTGAGGATCATGTGACACTGAAGACTGGAGTAATGGGCTTTACAGGGATACATATTAAAATAGAAAACCAATATTAGAAATCGCAATAGCCTAAGAGTCCACAATATTACTGGTTTTATTTTTCTGTATTTTGATCAAATAAATACAGCCTTGTTGAGCATAAATCATGCTCCATTAAAAAACAAGGATCAATTTATTAGGTTTATAATAACAATATAGAATATCAAGACAACTGAAGCAATTAAACTGATAGAAGAGAATAGAAAACAAACTGAAGCATTTAAACTGAAATCTATAAGTTAAATATTATTTTAAAAAGTGAACGTGAATTCTATCTAAACATCGCTGAAGTACAGTTTGCACAATACACCTGTGTGTGACTGTAAATGTCTCCGCTCTGTCCCCATCATCCACTACTTCCAGCACTTAATCAAGCCACTCTTCTTTAATACATGAGGACGTTTTATTTCACACGTCATTGCGTTTGCGTTGGCTCTCGATTTGAGCTATTTCGTCCGCAACCATTGAAGTATTCGGTTTACAGCGACTCGTTTGGCGCACATCGTTCTTTCTCTCTCTATGTATCCTGTAAACCGCATTCGTGTCTGTGTAATCAGTGCATTCAGGTGTGTGCAATCAGTGCAATGGATTATGGGAAATGCAGTCCAGGGTATAGTGTAACAGTCTTTGTAGTGTGAGAGTCCATGTGGTGAGCGGGTGACCTCTGGTAATGAGTGAATTGAAGTTCATAGACCGGATTCGAGAGGATTGTACATACTCTGCTTTGTGCTGGGACTTTAGCAAACAAGTTTCAGCTCAGAATACAACTTTAAATCTTGCTTTTTTTTGCAACCTATGCCCCAAGATTTTATTTTGTTATGTAATTAAATATATATATACTTTGAAATATACATATAATGTGCAAAAAAAATTCTTGCTAAATAATTTTTTCTTAGAATTACTTTTGAGCCTTTTTTGAAAACATAAATCTTGTTTTTAAAAGCATTTAAAAATATATTTCACCCTCCATATATTGCAGTCCAAGAAAATACAATCACATTTGAAGAGAATTCTTAAAGCAATTTGTAAGGTTGGAAATGTGTTTTCTTCCACCTGAAATACATTTTGAAATATGAAGATTAAACTTCAAAAATATACTTGATCAATCTTCACCGTTTACAGCACACACATCGAGGATGAGGTCCACGGAGACGAGGATAAACTCAGATATACAGTATTTAATAAAATCCAACAGGGCAAGACAAGGAAGGGCTGAGACACACAGGGACGTAATGAGTAGACCAGACGAAAAATAACTGAAAAGACAGGAACTTAAGTACAAGCGATAATTATAGATTATTATTAAAACACAGCTAGAACTGAATGAACTAATAATCACACTAAAAGAGGACAGGAAACAGGAATGATCAAATAAGGGCACAGGAACTAAGACAGGGGAAAAACAAAACCAACACAGACCATAAACGTGACATTACTCTCCCCTCCCTGAAGGTGCGTTCCATACCGTAACAGTACCATCGGGGAGGGGGGGGGGGGGTGTCCTGGAGGCTGGTGTAGGACAGGGAGAAGACCTCCAGGGTGGAACCGGTTGTCCAAACCGCCATTGCAGAGCAGAGAGTCCAGGTTGCCATGGCTGGGCAACCTCTGTGGCCTTGGCCCGGCCACTACAGCCGGAGTCATACTACCACCCACCCCCCAAAAAAATCCTTGGGGAACCTATGGGGATAAACTCAGGAACAGTAGCCCTCTTTGGGCTAAACTCAAGAACAGGGCTATCCACAGGAACAGGAGCAAACTCTGGACTAGGCTCGGAATCTGAGGCCCTCTCTGGGCATGACGGAAGCACAACAGCCCTCCTTGGGCTGGATGTGGAGTCAGGGGCTCTCTCAGGGGTTATCTCAGGAACTGCTTCCATTGAGGCACTAAGAGAACCCCAAAAGACAAGACCAACAAGACAAGACTGATAAAATATTCCTGTGGACACGACAAGACTTAAAAACATCTCCAGGGGACATGACTTGACTCTAGTCAGGGGAACGGCACTCCTGGCCGTGACTAGGGAACTGGATCCACGGAACTAAAGTGAGCCACAGCCAGCGGGCTTGATGTCAGAGCGGCCGGCGGGCTTGACTTCAGATCAGCCGGCAGGCATGAGGGAGCCGCAACTGCCAGACTTGACATCGGAACGGTCGGCGGGCTTGAGGGATCCACAGCCGGCGGATTTGAGTGAGCGGCAACCTGCAAACTTGACCAAAAGAGCAGTTGGCGGGCTTGGGTTACCCACAGCCAGCGGGCTGGATAGATGACCGGCCGACAAACTTGACTGATGATCGACTGGCAGGCTTGAGTGAGCCGCAGCCGGTGGGCTTAACTTCGTAGCGGGTGGCAGGCTTAGATTAGCCGCAGCCGGTGGGGTTGACAGACGAATGGCCAGCAGATTTGATTGACGAGCGGCCAGCGGACTCGCAGCGCTCGCTGTGATCCCGCCAAACTCAAGTGGCAACTTCTATGCCACGGGAAAAACAAACAGGAACCAACAAAAAACAAAAAAAAACAAGTTGAATAGGTGCCGCTTACTCTGTAGGTCTGGTCTTCTGTCACGTGCACACACAGCGGGGAGGAAAGAGGACCACGGAGTTGAGGATAAACTCAAATATACAGTCTTTAATAAAATCCATCAAGACAAGGCAGGGCTGAGACACACAGGAACACAAGAAACATAATGAGTAGACCAGACAAAAACTAACTGAACAGACAGGAACTTAAATACAAGGGATAATTATAGATTATTAATAAAACACAGCTGGAACTGAATTAACTAATAATCATACTAAACGAGGACAGGCAACAGCAATGACCAAATAGTCAAGTCAAGTCACCTTTATTTATATAGCGCTTTTAACAATACAGATTGTGTCAAAGCACTTAACAGTATCAAATTGGAGGATGGAGTGTCAGTAATGTACAATAATAAGATTAAACACTAGATTTTAAGTTAAAGGCATTTCATTATTGAATTCAGAGATGTCATTGTCTAGCTTATTTTAGTTTAAATAATATCTGTGAAATCAAATTGACGATAATCGCTAGAAATTAAGTCTCCCCAACTGAGCAAGCCAAAAGAACCAAAACTCCCTCTGTGACAGAATGGAGAAAAAAACTATTATAGAAACCAGAAACCAGGCTCAGTCAGGGGGCCAGTTCCCCTCAGGCCAGGAGATTTTTGTTTATTTATTGTTAAATAAGGGCACAGAAACTAAGAAAGGGGAAAAACATAACCAACACAGACCATAAACATGACATTTACAACATATATTTAGCCTATTTAAAATATAATTTGGCCAGAAAAAAAGTTTTTTTTTTATTACTGGCCCAAATATATGAGTCAAAAATTGGCCAATGTTTATTTTATAAGCAACATATAACAAGGAAAAAAAGTACATATATCCAAAAAAATGGGAAAGCAAATATTTGCGTCTGATTCCCCAGCAGATGAAGCAGTGTGAAGGAGATGGTGCTGATGGTGCTGTAGACGTCTCACTGTGTAACAATCCACTTATACTTCTTTAAAAATCATAATAAAGGATTTTTACAGCACGCTTCAAGGGCTTAGCTTGGTAAAGATGCGACTGAAATTAGTAAGTAATAGCTCTATAAATAAACAAAGAAAATAGAATAATTTCATACGAATCAAACGAGCTTGTCTTGTTCAAACACTTTTACCCTTCACACAGTCATATAATTGCATTGCTTGTACTTCACAAGTTTCATCACATTATGAGCAGAACAAATTCCAACCCCCTACTAGTCCATTTGAGCATTTCTCAGAGCTCGCTTCCAAAGATCTCATTCCATTGAATGAGATCCCCTTTAAATGCATTCATTTTACGCGGTGTGTGATTGTTTTACGAATAAACAGAACACAGGTCGGAACTTTCAGACTCCCTCCACTGATCATACCGACGTTTTCAGCCAACTCGTGGAATATAGTGAATACTCTGTCCATAAAGTCAGATATAGAATGAATCCGTCCGACTTCCGACGTTTTTTCCCATAGGAAGACACTTAATTGGTAGAACACAGCGGTTCGGTCACTTCAAACTCCCTCCGCTTACCACACCGGCGTTTTCAGCCAATGCAGTCCACTCGTGGAAAATAGTGAATGCTCGGTCCACAACGTCAGATCCAGGGCCAATTCGTCTGACTTTCGACGACCTTTCCACACCCAGCTTCGTAGGCGAACGCCAGTTCAGGTTCACATGGCCCAGGCTGAACTTTCCCGCGCCGACGCACAGCTGTGTCCTCTCGCCACCTGTTATTTCCGCTTTTTTATATCCATCCGAGTCCGCTCATCAATCACACACCCGGTCCTTCCGCGTCAGCTCATACATCTTTGTTCAAACACACCCAAAGTAAATCTGACATAAATGCCTATACAAAATACATGAAAAAATTATAATAATAATAATAATCAGAAAATAAAACTAACCATAATTAGTATATATACACACCACAACCTGCATGGATTAAACCCCACAAATGGGCATCCTTGCAACTGTAGGTCAGATGTGCTGCACCCTTCGGACACATGTATAGGTGATGCTAACAAACACTGTCATGTTCTGAGCTCATTGGGTGAACAGCTGGCCTTACAGTTTATTACGACTTCTCACAGGCCCGCATTGTATCAGGCCTCTTCAGCTCTGTGTTTCCCTCTTCTACTGAATGCTGGAATGATTTCTTCAGGCACTTCATATGTTTAAGCATTTCTTTTGTACTTTTTTTGTACTTTCATCTTATTTCGATTGATGATTGGGTCCCACAAGCGTTTCCTGTCTTATTGCAGTATATTCTGCGATTTGTTCTTCCCACACATGCTCCAGTAAGCACCCATAGTTCATCTGGCTGGGCAGGATTTGGAAGCGGTGGGGAGATGCTCTCAAGGGCCCCACACATCTACAATTGCATAAGCAGCTTTTCATGGGCTATTTTCAGTTGCCGCAGCACAACTCAGTGTAAGGGCTTTGCGTAGGAGCTTCGGTTTAGTCTGCTTATAATGTTTCCTAAATGGAGCCTACACAGTCATGCCAGTAACCCTCACTTTTCTTGAGTGGATTTAAAAGTCACAGCTCTGATGTACAGTAAAGCGAAATGTCATTCTCCTACCTTTAAATCCACTGAGAAATTTTAGTATCACTTTGACAAGTTTGACATTTCTGATGAAGTATTTATGAAAGATATTCAAGAGTGATATGATGATATCACACCACAACATATTCATGCATTATTTTTGTTGTTACCTGTGTAATTATTGCAACAAACTACCATTCTATCTATAAAATGATCATTGTATTCTATTAAAACACTCTCACCCTCAAAATAGAACATTTCATGCATAAATACAAGGTCTTAATCAGGGTCTTTTGTATATATGCATGTCATACAATTATCTGAGAAGCAAAATGTAGAAAATAATAAAGACATATCAAGAAGTTTCCCTTCAAAGAAGCTCACGCTGCATCAGAAGTAGCGACACTATGGGAGCACTTATTTTTGATTCCATCTTAAAGGGGCCAAAACTCCCTTGATCTTTTCATCAAGCTGTGGAAAAACAATCTTTGCATTGCTTTCCTTCTGATCCCAATGTTAGGAAAGAGTGGATGAACTTTATTTTTAATTACGATCTAGATTGCGTCAGTAAGAACTTGGTCTTTTGTTCTCTTCATTTCACAACGGATTCGTTTACAAACAAGGCACAATACAACACTGGATTTTCAGAAAGATTAAAACTAAAAGATGATGCTGTGTGACTATATTGGATCCGACAACACAACACAAATGTGAGTAGCTGTTTTCATTATGTGATCACTATTGTGTTGTCTCTTTTTACAAATCGTTTGATATGTATTGAGTATTTATGTCAGAAATCATTCAGTTAGGAGCAGTGTTGGGAAAAGTTACTTTTAAAAGTAATGCATTACAATATTTTGTTACTCCCTAAAAAGTAACTAATTACGTTACTTAGTTACTTTTTATGGAAAGTAATGCGTTATGTTACTTCCGCGTTACTTTTTAAATACGAGCAGGGCTTGATTGTTTGTTTTTAATACAATAAGTTCTATTTATTGCAAATGTAAAAGCCTTTCACACCAAAAAGTGTAATGAATAAAGCTCAGACTGAAGAAAGAAGAGTAAATCACGTCTGTACAGAAGAACACAGGAGAAGTTCAACACTCTTCAGCAATTAAAAAACAATGTTAGTTTATCTAAAGTCATTTTTGATTATTAGTATGGTTGAACTGGATCATCAAAGGTCAGCAGCAAAGACATCGGTTAATAAAATGAGATTAGATATATTTGTGTTGTTTAACATATTTAATTATTGCAGGTTTGCATCTTATTCTGAGTTTGCCTTTCACTGTTTTAATTCATTTTGATGAATACTGAATCTGTTTTTTGTGAGTGGGATGAATTAATACACGTTCATATTTAGTCTAGAACTACAGTAACATCATGTTCACACACAACGCCTCTGTACTTCTGATTTCTCCCAATATGAAGAAAGGAGAGCTGTCAGTCAATAAATGGGAAGAAAGAAACTGGCGTTACTTTTTCTGAAAAAGTAACTCAAATATTTTCTTGTAAATTAAAAAGTAATGTGTTACTTTACTAGTTACATGAAAAAAGTAATCGGATTACATAACACGCATTACTTGTTAGGAGTATGACGGCTTCAAAAGTGTTATAGTCAGTGGTCTTGCTACAAGATGAGAACAAGTTGATATTGTTGGGTCTGGGTGCCATTTATAGCGCTTCTTGGTTATGATGTCATCTGTTGTGTGATGACGCCATGCCACTGGACTGGTTTCAAATACTTCCTGAAGTAATTATGCAGAAGCATTCCCATTAGCGGCACTACTTCGTTACACTCGTAACCCGAGACATCTGACTGACTCTGAAGCATTTCCTTAGATCTGTAATTGTCCAATACTTGCATAATGTGTGCAGAAGTGCAGGCTTCCAGCTTCCTTTTCTTGAGGAAAGAATCCCTCATTAACCAGTGACATATACATCACTTATTAACAGAGGATGTGTGACAATGTGATATAATATCATCCCAATAGCTTGTTGGACAAATATAGCCTATACATGAGAACTACAACAATTAATGCAAGATATTTCCACGTCTGCAAGAAAGGGATTTGTTAAAGAGATCTAGATTTATTCTCCAGGGCAGTACTTTATGCATGTTATCATCATTAATGAATAACAATACAGGAACAAATGAGTAAAACAATATTAACATTCTGGAAAAAAACAATTAACTGACAACAATCTAAATGAATTAGTAAATAATAGCATCCATAAGGAAGTTCACTATTAGATGATTAACAACTAGTATTTATTTCATAATCAATGTAAAAACGAATCAATTCAAGATGAATGTCTAGCACTGAATTAACATTTTAGGTCTATATTAGATCATTATTGTGCAGATCTATTTACTAACTGTGAATAAAATTATAAAAAAAATATGCTTTTTAAAAGCATTTCACAGAACCAAAAAAAAATGTCGTTTTTGTATTATTATTGCTACTTAAAGAGAAGACAACTTCTGTCCACACTTTCCACTGAATCACTAGAAAGTCAGAGACATACTTGAACTTTTCCAGTCGTCATCCATACCACAAATGCCAAACAACTGAAAACTATGCTTTATTTATTTAGAACAGTATGAGTTCTACCTCAGTTTTATTTTGGATATCTCAAACTATTATGAATGGTTGGACGATTCTCTGCTTTATGATTTCATCAATATCTGTTGTAATAATGAATGATTGCAGTGTTACTACGTCCCTCTGAAGGAATCACTACTCATCCGGAGCAGTATTCTGAAGTGAGGATCATGATAACCCAGTAATGACTCAAGTATTGCCATGTTACCTTCAGAAGCCCGTGAAGGGCAATAAAAGAGTGCAGAGCCTGTGAGAGACGCTCACCGGAGAACAGCAACACACCGCGTTTGAGAAGCTGTGGATGTTTACCAGCACTGCTCTTCAGACTAAAGTTTCTAAAGTTTGGCCACACTAGACTAACTCATTTCCACACACTTATGTTTTGTACTCAAATCCATGTAAAAAACTCAATTATGCATAAAGTAATTGAACTTTGAAATGAATGAACTTTGATGAAATGGATCATCCGACATTTTTCACTGCATAATGAGAAGTCACCCACTTAATATACAGGATTCTAATGTGTCCTGTATTTTATTATTACCATTTGCTTTAATGTTGGATTTATAAAGCTGTGTTTTTGTACAGCATAAGTCAGTTCATGTCACTACTGGTAGGGGTTTGCATGACGATTGTAAACTGACGGTTTCTGTATCATCATGGGAAGCGTGGAAAGTGAAAGTTGGGCCGAGTTGAAGAGTTATACTGAAAGTGTGAAAGTGAATGAAGGGGCACGATGTCCTCAGAAGTGATGGGTCCAGATGCTCTGGGTCAGGTGTCATGATGGATCCGGACCCCGAGGACAGCTGGTGCTTGCTTGAGATCCACTGTCACTGCTGTGAGTCTGCATTTCCAGATCCTCCATGCACTTTCTGCAGGCCTGAAGCGCAGATCAATAGTTAGTCTTGTGCATGAATCTTAATTGCTATCAGCTGCCTGATACTCTGAGCGTTTGAGCAACTCTCAGTAGAGAGAAGGTTTTTTCCTCTTTTTCAAACTGCAGGCGAAGACTCACAGATCTTTAAACTCTCTTTTAAGCTCTGCCTGAGGATGACTGATGAACATTTTCTTGTAGTTAAGCAGCATTAAATGTCAGCACATTACCAAAGCAAACACTGCACCTCGTTATACTGGGTTTGCTTTCGCTTCGAGTGGAATTCATCTTCCTTCTCACTCTTTGCTTAGTATTAACTATTTAAACAGAACATAAAATGAGATGCAGTCTCCACATGAATGATCTGTTCACACTGAAAGTAACACATGCGCATAAAGTGGAATGCATTGCAAATTCAGTGCAACACAAGCTATAAGAAGAGCTGAAGTTCAGCAAAACCAAACCAACAAAACTCACATTAGCAGCATACATTCAGATTAAGCCCATTAAGTGCATTTTATAATTTCATTAATGATTTCATTATCAGTCTTTGAATATAAAACTTTTGAATATTAATATTGAATCTGTTTTGCACGTGTGAGAGTAAAGAGTGCTGTTGCTGCAGAATCTGCCTCTGTTTGCTCCCCTTATATATAATTACACTTTATAATGTATTTTTTAGTGTAATCCAAACAAGTTCAACCTAAGCCTTACATTCCCTCCTTTTCATAATTTTATACAAAATATCATAATCATTAAATAACTTATTTTAATCGTTTTACGCAAGTACACAAGTCTCTAAATAATCTTCTTTTTTAATAGACTAAGTAAAACTGAAACAGTGGATGCGGGGTAACACTTTAGTTTAGGGACCACCTGATCGTTCACAAAGAGCTTGATTGACAGGCGATCTGACCAATCACAACACCGAACACCTTGTCCAACAGCTACAGCCAGAAACTAACAATAAATGAACATGTTTACCTATTAGATTGTGTTTTATTAACGTCTACAAATCAGACAGGAGAGTAGATTAACTTCAGTGGACTTTTTGAAATAAAATACCTTAATTTTGTGCTTTACGTAAATATGAAAAGACGATAAGTTCACATGCCGCTTTAACTCAGGCAATACAGTGCCAGTACAATCTGTCACAAAACAGTATTTATTGTTTGAATTTCTTTACAATTACAAAAATGATCAGTTTTCTCTGCGATGTGTTTTTACTGCGTGAGAACATGAGTGGAGGAGGACAAGGCTCAGATGAGCTTTATTTGTTACAGAGTATAATGAGGAGTGAAATGTGTTCTCTGCATTTAACCCATCCAAGTGGAGCAGTGGGCAGCCGACATTGCAGCGCCTGGGGAGCAGTTTGGGGTTCGGTGCCTTGCTCAAGTGTCTCACCTCAGTCATGGACACTTCCTGCCGGAGCTGGGATTCGAACCCACAACCTTGGGTTACCTCGGGTTTCAAATCCAATGCTCTAACCATTAGGCCACGACTGCCCCATAGTGTGAGAGCGGCATGGTTTGTCTATTGATCATTAGCATGTACTGTACTTTGTATTACTAGGACATTGGTGTAACGTATTATCTGTTTGTCCTAGTGTTTTTGGTTATGAGCTGGAGTTGTTTTGATTAGTATATTCTGTCCACCTGTTGTCTTGTTAGTACTCTCATTAGTCCCTGTGTTGAAGTACCTTGAGGTTCTTCTTAGTCACGGTCTTTACGAATGTGTTTGTTAGCATGTATTGCTGTTCTCCGGTGGGTTTGATTGTAAACAAGTGTTCCTAAACTATTGTTTGAGACTACCATTCCATAACAATTGGCTGTTTATTAATGTATTAAATATTAATGCCTTATTCTGCATGATCATATTCTATATCCCTTAACCCGAACCCAATATACCTAAACTTAATAGCTACCTAACTAACTATTAATAAGCAATACATTAGGAGTTTACCGAGGGAAAAGCTCTTAGTTAATAGTGAATATGTGATCCCTATTCTAAAGTGTTACTGGATATGGATTTTGGACGTGGTGTATTTAATGCTGTGATGTAATCAGGTTTAATGGTGGACTCTGTCTGCGGTTTCTCATGCAGCAGAAGTGAGAGGAGTACAGCGATCCCATCAAACACCATCGATTCTGACTTTGAGAAAATATAACAAAGCATTGCTCTTTAGTGTGCTTTGATACTGTAGCTTGTCTGTTAGTGTCTCATCGAGTCCAGATGACTGTGCTTTACTCACATGTCTTACCCATCTCGTGTCACCCCTGAGGTCACGCTCAGATAGTAGGTTTGCTGCTTTCCTGTAGCTCAACTGGTAGAGCATGGCGCTAGCAAACGTCAAGATCATGGGTTCGATTCCCAGGAAAAGCAAGTAACTGTAACTTGAATGCAATGTAAGTCGCTTTGGATAAAAGCGTCTGCTAAATGCATAAATGTAAATGTTATATCCAGACCAAGGCATTCAGTAAGGCTAGTCTTACCTAAAGTTGGAACGGGAGAAAAGAGAGCATAAGAGGCTAATGACAGCTTGCTGCTGAGATTTGGGCTAAAGATTTATTTTACCCAGCAGAGCCAGTTACTCTCCAACAATGTAATTTCAACATCAAGAGGACTTAATTTTCCTAACACTGTTTAGCTGTTAATAAATGGAGTTGTTAAAAAGTAATTCAGCCCATGAATAATTCAGAGTCAGCAAAAGAAATGCAATGCAGTGGTTTCTGCATCACTGTAAGTAATATCATTGCTCCGGAGACACTGCACGAGAAAACCGGTCCTGATCACAAGTGCTGAAGAAACTAGAGACATCAGCAGGTTCATCATTATCTCTAAGCATTATTGACAGCTGTCTGCTCACGGATTCATCACCAGAGCGTGTTTAACTGAAGAGGACCGGTGGATTCAGAGAGGGTGGTCTTCTGCTGACGTGAATGATGGCTTGATGTGCATGCTAAAGGAGGACAGATAGACACAAGACTATATAGTGTTTATATAGAGAAGCCAAACTCTCCATGAGAAACTGAGCTGGTTTGTCCTGATCATTTGCTCAGTGGACGACAGCATACAGCAGTGTGAAACGTACACATATTCCAGTGTACTAAGCACTTGGTGAATGTCTTTGTTCATTTTATTTTTCAAATGCTTTTACAATACACATCGTTTCAAAGCAGGTCAACCAGAATGAGATTTGTTGTTAGTACAGTATGTGGTTTTATGTGAGTATATGTGTTTTGCAGTGATATTTATGATTATTTTCTCAGTAGCAAGCAAAACACAAACCACGTCTTTCCTCATTACAAGTGATTCTGTATTTAATATAATCTGGGTCATATTTTCTTACAATTAATAGTTTTATGGAATTCATGGAATCTTTAAAGAGTGTCATTTGTTTCTGTTTCATCCTGCATTAGACTCTTTCACACACACACACACACACACACACACACACACACCCACACCCACACCCACACCCCACACACACACACACACACACAAACACACACACACCACCCCACACCCACACCCCACACACACACACACACACACACACACACACACACACACCAATCACACACACCACACACAATCACACACACACACACACACTCTCACACACAGACAGACACACACACACACACAGAGAGAGAGAGAGACAAACAACACACACACAAGCTCTTCTCTATGTCTGAGAGCAGTAATTTCTTCAGTCAGAGGAGTGTGTGAAAAGCTCCATCAGCTCTGGATATCTGCATCACTGACAGAACGCCTCTGTGTTTGTCAACAATAAGGAAAAATTACTTGCACGAAACACAAAACTAACTTGCATTCTCTGTTATACAGCATATGTGTGTCTAATACAGGTGTGTGGTTGTTCGTTTCATCTTAAATAATAATTGTATGTCCTGTTGGTCAGCCGGTAGAGCATGGTGCCAGAAACAGCAAATCTGTGACTAATTGAACTCCTACGGAGCACACAAACTGATATTTGTATACATTGAAGAGGCATGAGATTAAAATGTATAATGCATGTTATAGATATTAATGTGAATAACTACTATGAATGTAAACGTCATAACTGGATCTTCCAGTGAAACATCAGTCTTCTCTCTGTGATCTTCTCCTGTCATTTAATACTATTAAGCTCCGCCCCTGCAAACTCACGCTAATCTGCATACAAGTGTGAGAGCCACGCCCACATGTCAACATCCAATCAACAACAGCACAGAACCAAGTCCCGCCCTACACGTGTTACATCGTTGCGTCTCAATCCAGAAGAAAAATCTGCCACTGCTTAGTTTCATGGTGACTCTGAATGCACAGTATGGACCCTATTTAGTACACTAGAGAAGGTAGAGACGGTCAATGAGGCCTAAACTGACCAGGAACAATGACAAACTTTACCTGTATAATGTAAATAAGGTCGTAAACTGCTTTGAGAAAAGCATCTGTATGAATGTCTTTTAACTGGCTAGACAGCAAAGATGAAGCAGTTTTGAGATATTTAGATGCAATATTGCTAATGTGTGTTTATTGTTTTACAGCACTTCTTACGAGCAGACCACCAAAAGTGCTGTTCCCGTCAGAGAGACAGACCAGTGTCATCGACGTCCAGCTCGGTGAGTCCCATATACAGACACACATCCACACCAAACACATGCGCTTTTCTTTCATAAAACCGCTCCTCCACTGAATGAAATCAACATGAGGGTTTTGTAGCATGTAGTCCGTCTCTGGCAGCTTTGAGCTCATCTTTATGCTAGTGTACTCCTAAACTTATAGAAGATATATGCATTTAATAAGCAAATAATCTGACACCCTGCTATTAGCAGACAAGCTTAATCAAATTAAACCACTGTTTTCACCTCTCGTTCGGGTGAAGGAGGAATGAAAGCGTCTTCATTGCTTTCAATTCTTCATTTCTGGGGTGTTTATGTTATCCTGCCCTCTGATGGAAACACTGTTTTTAATATATATATAAGGAGGAATATGACAAAAGGGTGAATATGTTGTACTTGGCGTATAAGCAGACTTCCATCAGCAGCATATAAACATCTCTCGTAAATGGACAATTAGGAGGACGCTGCGAATGTGGCAATGTAATTACCGTGCAAGTGGAAATGGTATCTGGTGCTGTAATATGCATTTTATTAATTTTAATGATTGCAAGGAATATTTTCCATGTTCCTGCGAGATCTCTGCAAGGCCAACAGAAGCAGCAAACCAAGCAGTTTAGAAGGGAAGAAAATATTGCCAACATTGCATTTGCATTCATCTGATAAATACCTTTTGAATGAGTTTCAGTTTATGTTTAATGAACCTATCTGCTTGAACTCGTTCACATCAGTGTTGATTTTTTCCCTCAATTGTGCAAAACACAACAAAATGCAGACACCCTGAAATACTGCAAGGTTCCCATGTCAAGGTTCAAGGTTCAAGGTTCTTTATTATTCGTCACATACACAATCATACAAGTATAATCAGTAGTGAAATGCAAGTAGAATTGAAGAAAAATACAGCATTTACATGAGGAAAGTGAGGAGAAAAAAATGTATAAGAGCTTTATCTGATAAACAATGCCAAAATATTCAAGCAGGTTTTTTTTTCAGATCATACGTAGACCTTGTTTTAAGGCATTATGGGCCAGATTTGCTCCCAGCTCATGCCAACGCAACCCTCTTTTGTCAGTAAATCTACTGTCAGGATTTACTAACGGCTTATTTGCCCTGTTGAATAAATCTGGCCTGTAAGTTCAATGCTCTGGCCTTTCCAGACAGTAGACCGCAGCACTGTGCTGCTTTATAAGATCTCATTCTGGCTCAGATCTGAGGCAGGCTGCATGTATGAGAAACTTTGCATGTCAACTTATTCTACTAACCCTACACTGAAAAAACAAATCTGTAAAAAAACAGCAGCTGTGGTTGCCAGAATTCTACTGTAAAAAATACAGTAACATTTTAGGTTTTAACTTAAATGTACAGTTAAATACTGTGATTTCATTAACTGATATAATGTTAATATATCAACCTATTAAAGTACTGAAATCTGTTTTGTACCTTTGTAATGCACAGATAACCAGCAAAAGCAGGCGGTGATGAGAAAGTCCCATGATGAACCAAAGCCAATCACAAGCAGCTTTTAAATATTAACATATATAGAAGGTGCACAGTGTAATTCACTCAAACACTAATCACCTTCTGTCAGGGTTCTGTCACTTCGGTATGGTGTTATTCTATAAAGTGTGTTTTCATGTGAGCACGTGGCTTCGAGTGTGCTCGAGCCGTGCGCTCTCTCGTCTGTGTGACTTGTTTCATGTTGGAGCGTGGTGTTCGGATCCCGGCACTCATGTCTTGAGTTTCGGTTTCTTGTCGGGGTTCGGACACTCGCACTCCACGTTCTGTCTCGTTTTGTGAGCATGCATTCTTTAGTTCGCTCGGCCGCGTGCTCTTCTGTCCACGTGTGTTTTGTTGTGTTGCACGCAGTTCGTGTTTCTATCGTCTGTGTGCTTTCATGTTGTCATGTCTTGTGTGAACACGTGGCTTATGAGTTTTCTCATTAGCTGCGTGTTCGTGTCTTGTTTTGCACACGACTGGTGAATTGTTTGCTGGCCATGTGCTTGTGTTTTTATGTTTTGTGTCAGCACATGGCTTTTGTCTGGTAGTTTTCTGTGTGCCATGTGCTCTCATGTTAATTGTCGTGACCCCACCCATCTTGTTTCCTGATTATTGCTTAATTTGCCCCACCTGTGTTACCCTACTCTTTTGCTCCTTTATAATCTCCTTGTGTTTGCAGTTCTGTGCCAGTTCGTCGTCGTATGTTCTCTAGTGGTATCCTGTTCATGCCTTGCCCAGCCTGCCAGCTGTCCTGTTTTCCCCCTACGGGATAGTTTTGGTTTGTTTTGTTTATTTTATTATCAATAAAAAGCCCATTCTCTTGCACTATTGAGTTCTTGCTCCATCCCTTCACCCCACAACCCTGACACCTTCATGGTGGGACTCATTAAACTGAAATATGCAATAAACATTAATTTAACAACATTAGCTGTAACATACAACCCTAATAAACATAACTGATAAGAAAAAAAAATATCAAAGAAAAAACATCAAATTCAAAGGCACGTTTACGTATACGTTTTTTTCCCTGTAAATTTTACAGGAACTTACCATCAACCAATGCTACAGGTTTTTACCGTTAAAATCACGACAATATTTTACAGTGTAAACCTACCCCAACTGTCTACTCTGAGAGTTAGTAGACATGTAGTTGCAAATTAATGATAATTAGTTGACATGTAGTTACAAAGTTACTTATAATTAGCAGAATGTCTAAAGTGGACTATCAGAATAAAGTGTAGCCTCACAAAATAACAGTAACGGCTGGTTTGAGCTCTGCAGCGTTCATTACTGTCTCTGACACAATCAGTCCAGTGCATATATAACACACACTTCTCTGTTTCTGTCAAACTCCCCCTCTTTCTTTTCAAAGTATTTACTCCTGTCTGGATGCGTTTGTGACGCTCTTCGTC